>CM054063.1:229349305-229923576 GCA_028641055.1 Alopecurus myosuroides | reverse complement strand
ACAATAATAGAAAACCTAACCCATGTGTTTATGTTCAGAAAACTCCTGACGTACCTTTCTGGTCTACTTTACCACCTTAAAGAGCCTGATTGCACCAGTAGCAGCAGTGGTAAAGCACCTTCTGGGTTGATTATTCCTTCCAGGTGGCGAGATTCTTTGCACTGGACAAAGTTTATGACTTGGAGTTGGAGTAGATCCATTCACCAATAACTTATTACTCAGAACGATACCGGGCTGTCCAGGTTTAAGCCCAGACCTAGGATCTGTGCTTGCATAGGCTGGATACACCTTCACAGGAAACCGGGCTTGTAACACTGATCTCCAATATGGGAAGAAACTTCTCTTTATGAATGTGGGATCCCATCCTCCGTCTTCATTCTTTTTCACATCCTGTCACATATTTCATTAGAGGTACATCATAAAAATAAAATAAAAACATCCATACTTCCTGCCAGCACCTCTGGGTTGAAATGTATTATGGTGATCAATACACAACATTGATGTATTTGGATGCAACTCAAAGCAGCGCCAAACTAGCTATTTCTTTCTCCTTCAGAGGAAGACAAAAAACAACCATGGTGGCTGTCGAGTGTGTCCGATATGAGGAATTTCTTAGATAAATCGAGTTTCCACCGTAAAGACAAGCCTTGATCACTATTTTTTTCTTGGCTGTTCCAGTAGCAAAATCTAGTTTCTATACATATGTGTGAACACAAATTAGGTATTTTGTACCTTATTTAATGAGCACTAGAAGCAGATTTCAGTAGGCAAAGTCCACTAGAACATGAATACCTGTATACCTGTTCCCAATAAATATGGCTGAATACGCTACTACAAAGCTGGCCAGCTTTGCAGCACCAAAACCGTCACTTTGTGCTCTAGTTAATTACCCATTTGTGCTGCCATAAGGTGTAGACAAAGCTGCTTGGTGCTGCTGCACCAAAATCAGTATTAAGGAACAATGGGTTACCTGTGTCTGTGTACTGGGCTGCCATGCCATAAGGGACAGTCTGTCATTTCGAACAGTTGTGACCTGCACGCATAGGGCAAGATGAGCAGTCAAAATTCAAGAAAACGCGCCTTAAAACAAAAAAGATCCTATTATGCATATGAAAAGGTTCATGGGATTTGTCAATTTGGGGAAATTTTAATTCTTTATATATTCTTCTGAAAACTTGATGTAAAATGAAAAAATAAAAGGAACAATGAAAGGGCAGATATTTTTATGGACTTCTTTCTTTTTGCTGCCACCATATCATTACTCATTGCCAAACATCATCAGTCTATCCAAAACTATATCAACCCCAGATTCGACTATCTTTACCTTTTCCTCATCCAGGCTGTCCGCTTTCGTAAGTGCCATGTTTGCATCTGTACACCCTATTATCCATTTTAAATACGATAGAGATTAGGACTCAGCTTTTTAGAAATAAAAAAACAAACACTTGAGCCTGACACACCTTTGCATGACTCTCCATATGACTTTCTACAGTCATAAGGCCGGCTTCAAGAAGTGGAAAACAAAATAAAATAATCAGCAAAATAACCATTTATTCACATAGAAAATTATCGTGTGAAGCAACACAAAGAGTCATACAGATTTATAGTGTCACATAGAAAATTATCGTGTGAATCCCCAGTAGGGCAAAATCCATAATCCTTAAGGATAGATGAAACATGTTGAAAGACCTCCACATGTGGCACCTACATGACATACAAGCTGTTGTATAAGGCAATATATCGCTAACATAGATCTACTGTATATACGATGTAGCAATTATATAACCAGTTGTAAGCAACATGATGATGGAAAGAATTGTTTGGAGAACACTGCAATTATGGAATATGAGTTGGAGGGCAATAGAAAGTGCAAAAGCAGTAATCACATTCAGTTCACTACTTACTTAGACAAACTACATAATATGCGTATTCGGATACATCTAGATTGATGTATCTTATGACTTATCTATTCTGAAGAAAAATCTGTTAGCTTCCACGATTCTGGAGTCAGAATTTATGATCTAGACGCTTCAAAGGTACGGTGTGGCAATTATATAACCAACTGTAAGCAGCGAAGTGGTGGAAAGAACTGTTTGGAGGAGAAAACTGCAATTGTGGAAAATGAGTTGGAACGCAAAAGAACAGTGCAAAAACAGTTATCAGATTCAATTCACTACTATGTTAGATGAACTACATAATATACATATTAGGATTCATCTAGATTGATGCGTCTACATTCTTTGAAGAAAGAGTAGGTTCTGCTATTTAAGACTTGGAGGAAGTGATTTCCGGGAACTAGCAGACCAAACCAATCAACAAGGAAAGCCTGTCAAGCAAACCTTTAATAAGCATCTATAGCGCAGTCACTTCATCTATCTTAAAGAAAAATCTGTTAGCTTCCTTAAGATCTGCAGTCAGAATTTATGATCTAGACGCTTCAAAGGTACGGATCCAGAACCGCATCATACTTCTGTATATTTAACTAAAACTTTACGGTTATTCAAATTTCAACTATTTTAAATCGCTTCAATTGTTTTCTCTTGGTTTCCGAAAGAGTAATGTATCAATTTCTTCAGGCTTTATGATCAAAATAAAGTTCAGACAAACCTAAAGAGGTTAGTCATAAATTACATACATGTTAGAGTACGTGATGGGTCTGGGCCCGTTAGTCTTAGGGTTTGCTTAGGGGTCAAGTAAGCCTTGCTTGGGAGTCAAGTAAACCTCTCTATATATGGAGAGGAGATGTATCAATCTAACCAAGCAAGAATTTGTTAAGGAGTATTAGTATAGGTCTAGGAGTCCGTATTAGTCTAGATGTTATTTTCCTTATTCTCCAAGTCATATGTAATATATATATGCCCCATGGGCTATCAATATAGACAAGTTGCCTATTCATAACATGGTATCAGAGCCTAGGTTTAGGTTTTTTTTTCCGTGCTGGGACGCGCAACTCGTCCTGATGATTTTCTCCCGTCTACTGCTTTCATCCCCGACGCTCTCCGGCCGGCCGGCCGATTATTCCCGCTGGCGTGTGGTGTTCTCACGTTGTCCCAGATCGGATCGCTACTCCCGTATGCGTTCTGCCTCCCGTATGCACCCCGGCTGCCATTGGTGCTTCTCCAGTCCGTCCCAGGTCGCCGTCCGTCTACTCTGCCCGGCCGCATGTCCGCCCTGCGCCCCGGCTCGCCGGTTCCTGCTGGCCGCCGCCTTGCACTGTCGCCGTCCCGCCACGTACCAACGTCGCCGCGGGCCAACTTCTCTCACTGCTCATGTGGTCCAACACGTGATCGGCTGTCCTACAGCTAGCTACATCGTGACCCTCCTGCTCTTAATCTCAGTTTTTTTTTTCTTCTCTCAGATCTGATCATGTGCATGGCTGTGTAAGATCGATCTCTTGTGCTAGCTTTGCACATGGGCCCTTGGCCATTATTCTGCTGCTTTGATCCGGCTCGATTCGGTACACCTTTTTTTTTTAAATCGTCATCTAGCACCGTCTCTCTTCTCTCTCGGGTGATTATGTCCTATGTGCTTTCGAGTTTTCTATATTTCCACTGCGTCCACCAAATCCGTTGTTCTTCGTGTTTCTGATGTCATGAGTCCAGTATACCTTCATTTGTCAGCCTATATTCTCGGTCCGTTTGTGGCCTCCTATTCTCGGTCCTTTTGTGGCCTCCTATTCTTGGTCTTTTTGTGGCCTCCTTTTCTCGGTCCTTTTGTGGCCTCCTTTTCTCGGTCCTTTTGTGGCCTCCTATTCTTGGTCCTTTTGTGGCCTCTTCTTATTGGTCCTTTTGTGGCCTCGGTCCGTTTGTGGCCTCTTCTTGTTGGTCCTTTTGTGGCCTCCTATTCTTGGTCCTTTTGTGGCCTCCTATTTCCGGTCCTTTTGTGGCCTCTTCTTATTGGTCCTTTTGTGGCCTCTTCTTATTGGTCCTTTTGTGCCATCGGTCCTTTTGTGGCCTTCTACTCTTGGTCCTTTTGTGGCCTCCTTTTCTCGGTCCTGGTCCTTCTATGGGATTTTTGTGGCCTCGTTTTGCATTGTCATTGATCTACGCACATTCTTTTGCCGTTGGACTTCTTACGTCGTGGGCTTCTTGTGCTATGATCGTTTGACATGCTCTTCTCTTGATCGAATATCGGTCTATGTCGGTCTCATTGTTCGATCGACTCTATTCACTCTTCGTTCTGGCTTGACTCTACAGGTTTTGAAGACTCTTCATGCTACAAGACACTTTCAAGACGCGGATTCTGGATTATCATTTTGTTTTCTAGTGTACACTTCTTCAAATGCAATGCTATTTCATACGCTTTGCATTTGAGGGGGGGTGTTAAGGAGTATTAGTATAGGTCTAGGAGTCCGTATTAGTCTAGACGTTATTTCCTTATTCTCCAAGTCATATGTAATATATATATGCCCCATGGGCTATCAATATAGACAAGTTGCCTATTCATAACAGAATTAAGAAGGAAAACCCTTCCCCTCTTGCCCGGCCGTGGGAAAGGACCCCACGGCCGGCTCTCTCACGCCCTCGCACCTCTCTCTCCAGCTCAAACCCTAACAACCATAACATTTGGTATCAGATTGCCCTTGTTCGATCATGTCTTCATCACCGGCCACCACCACCATGCCGCCGCCCCAACCGACGGCGCCACTGGCCTCCACTGCGGCCACCGCCACCATGGCGGCGTCCTTCCCCGCCCCGGCCGCCGTCGTCTACACCCCCGAGCAGATGACCGGGGTCCTCAACGACCTTGTCACCGCGGTCCAAGGGAACTGCCTCTTCCTGGCCGGTCCTTACGGACCGCCGCCGGCTGCGCCATCAGTTGCCGCCTACGGGCCGGCGCGGCTGCCGTGGCAGCCTCCGCACCAGGCGGCCTCCGCCGCGATCGCCGGGCTGCAGCATCCGACGTTGTTGTTGCCGTCGCCGCCACTCGACGTCAGGCTGTTGCATACGCCGATGTCCGTCCCCGGGCCGATCTATACGGCGGCCTAGGCGCCGCCGCACATCCAGTCGCCACCCAAACAGTACGGCAGGCCCTCCCGCTTCGCCGGTCCTTACGCCGGTACCGATGGTGCGCTATTCCAAGGGGGGTCCTCCATGGTCACAGCACCAGCGCTGACCCCCGCACGGCCACCGCCGCCGCCCTCGACCGCAACGACAGCGCCAGTCATCACGTTCCAACATGGGATGCCCTACGACAGGACTGCGACGACCTCGTTCCTAGCAGCGCCACCGCCGTCCCAGGACAATCCCATCCAACAGATCAAGTTCCAGCCGTCGCCATCACCGCTTCCGGCTTGGATCGCTACCCACCACGTGTCGGCGGCAGTGTCACCGACAGGAGCGCACCGCATAGCACCACTGCATTCCGCTGCCGGCCGCCGCGAGGGTTCCCTTGGTACCGATGGTTTCCTTGGGATCCAGGGGGCTGCAAACGCACAAGTTCGGCGCACGAAGGATTCTCGCCTTATCATTCGGAGTCAAAAAAATATAAAGAGTCGGAGTCTCATTCGGGTTAGCTTATTTCAGGTCAATACAATAGGCCTAGATGTAAAAGGCTTGTTTTTTAGGCGTTAGGTTTGTGTGAGGTCGAATCGTCGTTAGGTTGCAGCTCGAGGACGAGCTGCATGTCCAGGTGGGGTGTATTATTAGAGTACGTGATGGGCTGAGCCCGTTAGTCTTAGGGTTTTCTTAGGGGTCAAGTAAGCCTTGCTTGGGAGTAGTAAACCTCTCTATATATGGAGAGGAGATGTATCAATCTAATCAAGCAAGAATTAAGAAGGAAAACCCTTCCCCTCTTGCCCGGCCGTGGGAAAGGACCCCACGGCCGGCTCTCTCGCGCCCTCGCACCTCTCTCTCTCTCACGCTCAAACCCTAGCAACCATAACAATACACCTAGTATTTGTTGAACTAAATTGAACTGTCCTAAGGGGCAACAGACAAACGAGCTCCAGCTCCCTATTTCTTGCAGAACCTGGAGCTTGTCGGCTAAATAAAGTACCTTAAGCATAAATTTGCAGTCTAACATGAATAAAAAAGGCTCGTGTCAACAGTGGCGGAGCTTGGTCTGAATCTGGGCGGGGGGGGGGGGGGAGCGACCAGATAAGCATCTGGACTGATTTTGCTGGATAAATGATTCAGCTAACAATGGATATGTTGTGTTTTCCTGATGGGCTGGGGGTGCGACAGCCCAGGTTCACCCTGCCTAAGCTCCGCTGCTGCATGTCAACACCCTTAATATACCCCCAGCTCCTACAATTGTTGGAGCTGAGAGTCATGCCAAACATCTGCCACCATAAATATGGAAGTGCTCATTTTCGCCAATTTATCTGCCATGCTTCCAGAAAATAAATAAAGAGGAATGACACATGCGCATGTTCTCCATTCATGCACCATGCGATAGCATTAACCAAACACTTGATGTTGATATGGGCAATTTTACTGCTAAAAACGATACAAGGCAGTGAAAAAATAGACATAAGTGAAGCCAAGAACAAACAAATTTGGCATTTCACACTGTACTCATGTCAGATAATATTAATAGGGAGATCAAGTGTTTCTGTCACAATGTTTTCACTATTTATGCATGCATTAAGTATTCCTTGTAAGATTTGCATTTCCATGGCAAAAATACATACGGTACTGGAAAGGAAATAACATTCTCCTTCTGGTTGTAGCGTGTGACTTCAACGCAGAAATCATCAACAATTGTATCTATCATGAACTCGTATAGCAATCTCCTTCACAACAATATCAAGTAATGTCTTAGAAGATGATGCACAAAAGGTGTTCTAACACTTTGTTTGTCTGTTCGATAAGATAAAAGGAAAGAAGTGCCAGACATGGGATTTGTTGTGGAAGCGTATATGGATAACTAATAACAGGCTGGTTGTTACTATCACTTTTGACATACAACATTTCATTAGAATAACTATTACAACGGCTTTACTCCATCAATTATTTGCTCTTGTTTTATTATCTCTGCCATCACCTTTCCCAAGTGGTCAGATATTTGAGGGCTTTGTATCTTAACACGCTGGTTGTTACTAATACTTTTGACATAGAACATTTCATTAGAATAACTATTACAAGTGCTTTACTCCATCAATTATTTGCTCTGGTTTCATTATCTCTGCCATCACATTTCCCAAGTGGTCAGTATTTGAGGGGTTTGTATCTCATTACATTATATGACAGGCTAAACATTAGAGCAAGAATCAGCTATTCTGGCAACAAACCGATGCAGAGTGGATGTAAACTTTCTGAATCTAAGTAACATCTTGGGTTTTGAGATTCTTTCAATTAAAAATAACAGAATTTTGTGCTAAAAATATTAGAGAACATATTAAATTGATATATAGCATCATATTCACAAAAGCTACGCATTCTACGCACGTATTATCAGGAAATTACACCTTTTTTAGCATGAGCTGCAAAGTTAGGCTAACAGGTCAACCACTCTGAGGTCAGCAGAGCCACACGGGCATGATATGTCGTTCATAGCTGTCCAGCTGGTAAAATGTGCAGCTTTATAGTAACATTAGCACAATAAGTACAAATCTAGGATCAGGGTTCAAAAAAGTAGTAGTTCAGTGATAATTTTAAAATCTTCATTGGTTTAAGCAAGACAACTCTCAAAACATTGCAGCAGAAGGATAACACGGAATTGGTCTAAAATCAAATGAAAGGTTCAATGATATATAACAGTTCCATCCTCCATATTACACCAAAGAGAACCCCATATATGCTACATAATATAAATGTGTTGCCCTCGTATTATTGCTTGAAACTTGGCTTTCAGGTAGAATACGGCTACTCTGGAATTCAGATACTAGTAAATTAAAATATCAATTACCTAGGGCATTCTTTTTAAAGGAGTTTCCCCAGAATCTTTCTTCCCATCCACTCCCTCTGTATCATAATATAAGACGTTTTAGCTTCCCCAAACGTCTTATATTATGGTACATAGGGAGTAGCCCCTAATAGATAGTATCTACTCACGTAAGTAATCCAACCCTATCTCAGATCAACCATACATAAATTATATCTGATCTATCTTAAGAATGAGGATTGTTATTGGAGCAAACTAGGAAGGTATGACCATGGTTAAATTTAACACTCCTGACCGCACACTTAAGCGTGCCTAAGTGCTGAGCGAAGGAAAAAATGCCAAGAGCTTAATTGCGCTGAAGTGTGCGCTTAATTGCTTTAATCATTAAGCAAAGTGCAAAAGCGGGGGCAAAACACTCATTTAGCGCTTAGCGCTTGATGGTACCTTGGGTATGACCGCTCCTGCTATGGGCTAAGCCCATGGCCCAAGCACTAGGTAAGAGGCCTCTAGCTTTTCAACACAACGGGGCTCTTAAGCTCTCTTTTTTTACTGAGAATGCACAACACTTTTGGGGAAGCATAATCTTGTGATGTTCTTAATGTGAAGTTGAAACTCCACCAAACAGAACGAAGATATGTTGGCTATGCTACAGCCACTCAATGCAACCAGACTCGACATCTTGTGAAACAATCGATAGAGAAAGTGTTACTCCCTCCAGTCCGAATTATCAATTATGTGTCGCTAGTATAGGTATCAATTTGTACTGTGTACCTTCACTTCCCACGACAATTTTTCTGGATCGGAGGGAGTAGATTTTACTAAGTTCATTGCTGCATAGTTTTTAAACACTTGATACAGAGTTATCAAATGCTACCTATCTCCACGTTTATTAGGCCAGCACGCAGATTACGCCCATCCGTTCATATTAGGCCACATTATATTAAGTCCGCATTAAAGGCGCAATACGCTGGATAATTAAGAGAGAAATCCACAGCACAAAAGTATCAGGAGCATGCAGCCTACAGCACGCACGTCCAGGTGCAACTCTTGCATTAACCGCTTCTGTTAACTACGGAAGGCAAAACGTCCATGCGCTTTAATCAGATAAGGAGCGCCAGAAATTTTCGTTCTACCTTTGCTCTTGCATTTTGGCCACCCAGACCAGTTAACCCAGACGGAGCAAGTAACATCATTATTTTCAGTTGAGGTGGGAATTATTAACATTCTTCTTGCTAAGATTAGGGGATGTATTTTTCAAAACAGCAGCACTAAGAAAGTAAAAATACACATATTAAGTAAAAGGCAACTGAGTCACCGCAGCAGCAATATACCAAGATGCTTACCTCAGAATGCGCTTTAATGTATGCAGAAAGATCTTCACCAGCATGGGAAATTACATCAACAAGAAGCCATGTGCATTCAATAAGTGTCTTCCTTTCCTCCATAAGCTCCTGTGTCATTCCATGTGAATCTTTCTCCAACTTCAAGGCAAATGAAAGCTTTATTATACATTTATTGATAATGTCAAACCCATTTTTCTTAGTACTGCCATTTATCTTGGAAGAACTGCCCCCACGGATCTGCTCTTGAGCAGCCAGTAGTAGAACTGCAGAATGGATAATTTTTCCATCCTCAATGTAATTCCAGAGCTCTTGAAGTAGATTATTTGTTTTTTCTGCAAGCAGTCTAATTGTATCCAAGAAGATCTTCTGTAAAACAACAAGAAACAAAAAATCGATGTCCATTTAGCATTCATATGCAAGCAATGTTTAACAATGTTTCTATATATCCCTGTTTTTCCTCCTAGCAAAGTAAATATGGATTAGGGACAATCTTCAAGGCAAAGAAAGTAAAATTAATTACTAGCAACAGTTTTTGTATTTTATTGATGATTTTTTATCCTTTACTATAAGAACATGCACTACCAAATGAAGACAAAAAGAATTAACAAACAAAACTTAAATTCCTCTGACAAGTTGAAAGATGCCTGGTACTTGGTATCACTAATTTCATCATAACAGCTGTTAAGGGTCTATGGTATGACCACAGTTACTCTTTATGTCATGCTGCGAAAGTATTAATTCGTATAGGGAGGGAAGTGAAACAGACCATTTCAGGCAGACACAGCAAGTGAATAAGCTTGTAGATATAATTCAGGTGATTCTGGCTGCGAGAAAGATTGTCCTCCAGATTGTCCTCCAGATACTTGTGCAGGCAAGTATTCTCAACTGCGACATGGAGCGGGAGTAGATTCTCAATGATATCATTGCCAACTGTGCGCACATTGGGTGATGCGCCATGGCGTAAAAGCAGCTTGATCATGTCAACAGAGAACCTTTCAGCAGCTTCGTGGAGCGCGAAGTATCCATAAATGTTTATGCAGTTAGGATTGACGTGCATCCCATAGAGCTCAGGTGCCCTGCCCTCCAATACAACTTTTGCACATCGCAGGGCATTGAAATTGACAATACAAGTTAAGGTTTGTGCGGTGATGGTAAGATCCCATAACATGCCCAGCCCTTCACAGTTCTCGAAAAATCGGAGGAAGCACCGGACACTATCCTTTGCAAGGATGAACTCCAATTCGGGACATTTTTCCAAGAAGATATCACACAGCCACTAGATGGATCCGTCACAATTAAAAAAAAAGTGAAAGGCGTCAGTTATTTAACTAAAAAATACGTCTGGTGGTCTATGGAGGCGCATGTATGACCAATGAAAACAACAAAACCTTGTAGCCCAAGAAAGTTGGTGTAGGCTAAAGATAAAACCAAACATGAGGCACCAACAAGAGAAGGGAATCTAAAGCTAGCATGGGTTTTTCAGGCATGTTAATCCACGTGTTCCTATCTAAGGTTCGTATTTGACAACAATAAACATAGTGCTTCAGTGGACTTAAGTATCCCATAACATTACAGGGTTGAACGAAATAACTAATTATGATGCAATGACTCATCAATCAAATTAGGTACATGCGGGTAACACAAACCTGGGGGGCAGGGTCTGGGATGATTATGTCATTCGCTATGGACTTGGCAGTCTGAACATCCCATTGTAGCATTAACTGAAAGAGAAATGTCAAGAGTCAGCACTAGGATAGAAAAAATGAGAGGAGAGGAATATCACACAGATGGATAGTTATCATACCTCCTCAATCTTTTTCAATTCATTAGCATCAGCAGCTTCATAAATAGGGACAGGGCGCCGCGGATACTCACTTCTTACTGGAATTGATTTCACTTTACCATTACCATTATATTTGTCCAGGGCAAGTAACTCGTTTTTCCACGGTGCCTTAAATTTCAATTCCATCCTTTTGTTTTCCTGAAACAAGGGGGCTTAATCTCAAATTACGTACCAAACAAGATTGCTACAAGGCATGCAATAGTCAAACATGATCCAGAAGACCCCCAAGATAAAATGAGTCCTATCTAGAATGGATATCGGATCACTGAAACATAAGCATATGCTACAAATAGAAAACGATGTATTTACTCTGTAAATCCTGAAATGTAACAATGCTAAATGCGAAATGAAGGGACACACAAGTTCCTCAAATACAAGTTGAACCGAGTGCTAGAAATTCTGGTGCTTAGACATTATCGAATTTAAAAACCAAAAGCTAAATTTGATGTTACAGTTCAACAAGAAGTATAAACGACGTTCACTAGTTAATGAATTCCATGAAAATAACTAAATTTCCCTTCCTGATGCCACTTGAAGCACAATGCTTCATCTTCACATGCAAGGAACAACTACCAACTAAACGAAAAACAGTGGTCACATTGTGCGTATAATATTTACTTCCATATATGAGGACACGTCATGAATAGGTGGTCTTATATAGAACAAAGAGAGTACATGCACACAGATGGCTAGGAAACAACTGAGATTAAATACTGTGCCGGCAAAACAAGGTGCAAGAAAATTAAGCTTTCAGTCCAAGGTTCAGATTTGACACTTTGACATGAGTAACAGCACGGAATCTGAGGGCTGATCCCAACTTTAAAGAATATAGCTGTTTTGAACGTGGCTTTACAAGAGGAGTTTCTTGAGGTCCGCCCCCATACTGGCCTTTCACATTGTTCTCGTCCTCCAATCTGTACTGGCCAGGGGGGAAGAGCAAGGCCTGAGCTATCTGCCAAAACCAATCTCGTATTTCCAGCTACTCATCATGGAGTGAGTAGGACAATACAGGATTCCAGAAACCTCACTCCCTGCCTCCTCCCCACATCCTTCCATCAACTAGGGCAACCCCGTCAACCCCACTCCAACATCACATATTCCACTTCCACCACCACGGGCTCCAATTTAGCTGCTTATCTGATGATATATTTCTTCTGGTCTGCAAAGGGTCAGGGAAAGGTTCCATCTTTTTCAAGATGCAGCCAGTGGCAATGCAGCAAGTTTGTGATTTTTGTCACCAGTTCCTTTCTCTTGTAATTACTAGGGTACTTCGTTGTTCTTGCCTCAAATCTTTGAAAGGAACTTGTGAATCAATGGTCAGAAAAAATATTAGTAGAACTTGACGAGAGGGGACGAGACATTGGCTCTTTATTAGGGAATAGTCAGAGAGTTTTATTGATCGGAAACTAGATCGATCAAGAACGATGCGACAGCAATAATTCATCTATGGCTTTATAATCAGCTTTAGTCGACCATAAACGTATCAGGGAAGGGCCGACTACTAAT
The DNA here is from genome assembly GCA_028641055.1 of Alopecurus myosuroides. Classification (NCBI taxonomy): domain Eukaryota; kingdom Viridiplantae; phylum Streptophyta; class Magnoliopsida; order Poales; family Poaceae; genus Alopecurus; species Alopecurus myosuroides. The sequence continues at coordinate 229,911,057 of CM054063.1, read as the reverse complement.
TTCATCGGTACTCTAGGGCAAGATTCGGCACACTTCCTTACACACAGAAACCATACATCAAAACGAGAACCAAGAGCTGTGCGCGTGTGGCGCGTGCGGCGGGATAGTACCTCGTTCACGGCTCGCCACGGATCTGGAGGCCACTCGCCTCGCGCCGACGCACTGTCTGTATGTGGCAGCTGGGAATGGGGGAGCTGGGTGGGGGAGGGAGGGGGGGGCAGAGTGAACCAGGCAAATTTGTGTACCTGGTGCACGGCGCACCTGTAGTTTCTAGCCTTTTCGCAATTTCGCAGAAGAAGCCTTTTCATTTAGACAAAATCAACCCGTGCTCCAGTTCGTTTGGTGACTTGTAGTTAACTTGTTTTAAAACAGCCAGGGTATTTAAAAATACCCAACCCGCAGTCCTAATCATTATAGTTTTGGATAGTCAAACCCTAACAAGATGGGGTTCGGGTTGGTTCAAATGAAATAAAAGGTCTTTTCTGTAAGTATGTCAAATGCTTAGGAGGCCTCTGTTTTAAATCGGACGACTAGAGAGACATGCGCAAGGAGAGAATATCTAGTGCTGCCTCGTTTAAAAGATAACTAGATGACCCGTTGCGCCAAATGGCGCAAGAAGTCTGGTTTATTCCAGACTGGATACGAAACAGAAAAACTTGTAAATTATATTGCATCAAAACTTGATGAAAGCATAATCTAAAATATAGTTTGGTAATCCTTAGGCAGAAAACAGAAACTACAAACACGTGTACCAGAGGCCAATTTACTGCATTATATTCAGAAAAATGTATAATAGATTGGCGAGAGATCATATATACAACGAATATCCAAAAGGCGGGAATGGACAACTCTTCATCAACAACCTCACAGTTCTAACTTCGCAGTTTAGATAGCAAACTAAACGGATGACCATATCTCTCAAATTCGTGCAACATAGATAACCCACATTGATTTTGATACATAGGTAGCTTAGGTTCATACGTAGTTTACAACAAAAATATCCATAAGTAACGGCAAAGGTATACATCTACTCCGCTAGTACCGGAAGAGCTTTGTCTGCCCCATATATACTTTTGTAATGACATGATGATTTTGTCATGCTATTTAGGGAAACCTTCTTGTCTCTTCTAACTTGGTCTCTAAGGCGTTCACCCATAGATTTGGGCCTCTTTGAGATCCTCTCAATATTTGCAGAAGCTTCTTTAGTGCTATCAGCCACGACTTCTTGTCCACCAAAGTAGCTCAGGATCGCCATGTTGTGAAACTGTTCAGAATAAGAACTCATATGCCCGACAGCTAAAAACCAGCCCCTGGCAAGCATATTGCCCCTAACATTTGCTTCCTTCAGCCTGTTCCTGAGGTACTCGTTCTCTCGCTCCAACTGTTTCAATCGGTCGTAGTTTAAATCTTTGATGACTGTATTGGCTGCACTCTCTACATACCTGATAGCGGCTATAGCAGCGCTGTGTTCTGCCCTGGCAACATCCATCGGTCTGACTCCAGAGATAGCCATAGGAATAAAAGTTCTTGAATTGGACCGTCTAGATGCTTGGAAAATAACCATACCACAGGTCCTGTGGTCTTCGCAAATCTTGGAGCCCAAGTTGTTAAGTCTGATCAAGTATCATTCTTGCTGGGATAGTGAGGAAAAGTTGAGCATCTTGGGATATTACTGTTTGACTTAATCTGTTAGTATATGGTCTATGACTACTGTCAATAAGATTCGGAAATAACCGATGTCGGGGCAGCACCTGCTTGTTAGTCGAGAAAGTAGATGACGCAGTGTCATTAATATCGTTGTCGATGTTCGTACTGGCTGTCTTTGGAGTGTGAACTGTTGAAGACCCAATATCGATTATGCAGTGTGAACTGTTGGAGACCTAATTGCTCGATCAACAGGTTGAGCAGCAGCAACAATTGCTTGAAGCCAGTGCGAAATTCTGCAGGTTCAGGTTATCATATTAAACTACCAAAATATATTGTTTTTATCGAAGTACTCAAGCAAGAATATAGCAGCCAAAGGGTGAACTCACTGATATTTATTGCCGTCCTACAAACAAATGAGAACATTAACAAAAAGCATAGAAGAAAGATGGTCGACATCTCATTATCCAATTTATGTAAGTGGAACTTAAGGATAAGCCAACTCCACGGCGCTATCTGTTATCGGCAGCTACATATTTTCTAAACTTGTGTTTAAGGAAAAGAGTAAGATCATACATCCAAGCAGAAAGGTCGAAATGTCTAAAGAATATCAGAGCCAGAGATGGTAATAAAAAACAAATCATGCGGCAGAAACCCTAAGTAAGTAAAACACAAAATTACAAGAATCCAAATAAAAACTTGTCTACATGGTAAAGTCGAAGTTCTCATGGGAGGCCAAAGTAGATAATAACCTTAAACTTGTCAACCAACACAAGCTGCAATTAAATTTCTCTATAGAGATAGCTACTCCGGAGCCAAGTGGCAACCTGAATTGGGTTTGGCCAGATGTAGCAAAGAAGCAATAACTTTAGCTTATTAGAATTGCACTCCAAATAGATTTGCACGGTAGGCGAGAACTAGGTCGTAGCCTAGTGGCAAGGGGAGTAGTGACAAACCCCTGCGCCTAGAGTTCGAATCCTGTCGGGAGCGAATTTCTGGTGCCTCACCCGGGTGGGCTTCTTTCTACCAAAGAAAAGTCCTGGGTGCTAGTGCCCAAGGATCTCTTATTTTTTTTTATTTTTTTTTTAGATTTGCACGGTAGGCATGGCGGCGCATACGCATCCTGGCAGAACCAGACCCGCCGCCCGCGCTTGGCGAGCCCTCCTGCAGTGGCGGCGTGAGGGCGGGCGGTGAGAAAGAGGAGGACAAAGGGCCGCAGGAGCGGTCTGGCGGCTATGACTTTCCATCGCCGGGCGCAGGCAGTCAGCGAGGGGAGTAGCGTCCAGCCTGTCTACATATGTGCTAAAATCTGGAGGAGGTGCTCACCAAACGCACGGAAGAGCCGAACTTGGCCTGAGCCTTTATAGGATCAGATTATACAGGTGGACTCCTGTTTTCCTATTGTCCCCTAATAGAGTAGGCCTTATCTGCCGCTCTATATCTGCAATGGCACTGTCCCCGGAGTTGGGAGTTTGGATGATAGTTCTACCAGGTATGAACGTACAGTCTAATATACCAAAAATGAGACCATGACCATAAGAAGCGACTAAGAAATAAGAGCAACTCCTTTTTTTTTCCTATTGTCCCCTATATTATACATGTCAGGTTGCATACCTTATAAAAAATGATCTTGCTACGGAAATGAAAACATAACCTTATAAAACATACGCCAGATTGCGTCAAAAGAGAATCTGCGGTCACTCACCGGTAGGTAAGCTAAGGATAATCTCGTCTTTTATAGTGCAATTAACATAGGTGACGATAAACACATCGATAGGAAGGATCACCTTTTATTTTTTTTATGGGTCAACCGACATCGTAGGCATAGAAGAACGGACGTTGTCTTGCAGAGAAGCATATCATAGCCAAGGCAAGTACACATCAGAAGAAGACACATGCAAGAGAGTTAAAATAGCGACCAGTATCAGCCACTACACAAAAATATAAATGCATGCCAAACAACTTTCTGCAGCTTAGGAATTTGAATCATACAGAGGGAACAAAAATGTCTATCTGAACCCAGCGTCATCGACGACCCGGCCGGTGACATGGTCATCGAGGATTAGGACTACCTGCTGCTAAGAGCTCGACCGAACACGCGAGGAGCCCCTCTGCGAAACTCTTCTCGGATTCCTAGAGAAGGATTTGTTAGGACATGGGAACTAAGATTGATATATTATCAAAATAACAAGTTGCAATTTTCACTGAATCAAGTACAAAAATAGAGGGCATTTCATTCACTGTATTGATATCTACATGATAATTTCTTCAAGAATTTCACCCAATAAAATTGACTCTGTTGAAAAATATGGAGAGAGATGTATGGAAAATAGTTTTATTTTCGTGACAAACAAGTAGTTTTTTTAGTGATGGAAATTCAAGCAGCCTAATTCAACTTTTTCATAACCTAAGATCTCTAGGAAACAGGGCAACTACTATTTCTATGTCGAAGGTGCTATGTCGTACAAAACATTGTCATGAACAAAACTAAAGACACATGATAATGCCAACTAAACTAATAACTTTGTGGGGAATTTTATTTTTGCCCTACTTAATTTCAACCTCTATGAATTGCCCATCTTTACTTTGCAAGTTTATTATTTGCCCTACTTAATTGCTACCACATGCATTTACCAAAGTACCCTGGATGAGTGGAGCTACTCTGTTCGTCTTGCATCGCTCGAACACAGAAGCTCTCGACATGTCCCATCCGCCAACCAGAGGACACACAAACTCGACGAGCATGTATGGCGTCAACGGAGTTGAGGAGGCTGGACCTCTTGAGCCAACCGGCCACCGCCCTCCATCTCCCTGATGGTGAGTGTAGCAGGTAACTTCATGTTTTGCCAGCACAAAAGAATACCAGCGTCCTAATCGTCTGAGTGAATTTCTGATGTACATTTTTTTTAAATGACCACACATACATAGATCACCACGATCTGCTTTCCTGGTTAGATGGCAATGCCATACAAAGAAAATAGTGTTGAACAAGCCAGAAGGCACTATTTTTGCTGCTAAGCATGTCCATATATGTCTAAGAAGTGTCTCAAGTGGACTACTGCATAAGAAGGTAGCTCAAGATAAGTCAAACACCAAGTGTGCAATATCTCAAATTACTTTAGCTTGAACGAGAGCTAAATGAAAAGAAATTATGTACATGATCAACTGAATAAAATGAAAAGAGTAGTAAAATCATAACTCAGCAATATGGCATAATTTAATAACCAACAGTAGTCCACTTCTCCAGAAAAGATACATTAATCCTCCTAGTTTAAGAAACAGATAAAAATGAAAAAAAAATATGTAATCATCATTAATGCATCTAATACATTGTGAGTTGAAAAATAAAATAGAACTTTATTCAAATTGTACCCAAAGTATTTGGCAAGACAATACAAAATTCACTTTGTTTGCATCAACCTCGCATCATAAGGAAATATAACTCATTCATCACTTCCAAAATGCCATATCTGAATGTATTGTACACAATAGCATGCAGTCTTATTAAGAAGCATGAGAGGGCAGTGACCTACAAAGATTTAACAGTATGTAGAGAATTTGCTGCTTACTTCAAGACAAGCTTTATTACCAAATCTAAATAAGTTAGCTGCAGATAGATGTTTTACAAATATGATCAATAGCCTAACAGATTGTATATGTAAATGGGTAAATGCATTAGAAACCAAACGTCCAAACCAATATATTTTTCTATTCATATACAAACCTTTCTGCATAGAAATATACAAACCCAGATCAAGATGTAAAGTTCACCTCAAAGCTACCTTAGCTAGCTAGTAGCTCCATACATGGAGTAAGATTTGCGTAGGGATAAAGGGAAATCAAGTATCTGGTTACTCTTCCTGTGTACTAAACGAAGAAATAAAAGGGACTTGGGTCAGGCAGAAGAGCATAAAAGTATAGAAAACTAACCTACATGATTATGTTCCCATACTATTTATGTTATTAAGTAGGACAGACATAACACGTTCCACGGTAAACTCCACTTGATTAAACAATAAAAAACCCGAAGAGTTTAGAGCCTTAATGACACATTCCCTTGAAAGCTAGCTGGATAATTCGGAGAACCATAGACTATATATTTCTTTTCTCTAATACCTAACACATCCAAATTCTGCAATGCACTAACGCAGTAACATATTATGAAAAGGAACCGTGTACAAACGAAGCATGTGAACTGCACGCATACCTGATAAAAACAACCCAGCAAGGCAACCTTTAAAAAGAATAAGAAATGACTACCAGGATCGACAACCTTCTTTGAAAGCTGAACAACAAGGGAGAGGAAATAACTTAAGACATTTAACAATTTAACAAATAAAATCACTAAAGAAGTGGCGATAACTAATGCAAAGAGAATATAGTACATATAACATACATGAGTATAGTTGTAAAACCCCACATAACCTATCTACGTAATACAAGTCCTTATATACCTAGCACAATTTTGCACCGCCATTTCATCCCCTGCTTTATTTTTCCAGTGCCAACGCCACGTTAAAGGAAGACCAATACACTTGCCGCTGCCTCTCACTGGAATGTTGAATGTCTCCTGTGAATCTCGATCTCCATCAATGGATGGAAACCTCGGGCCCACGAGGATTATTGCTGAATTTAGGTTACCACAACCATGCGTCTGTGAGTGAAGATATGGTTATTAGGAAGTGCAAAATTGCCGCTATAGAAACAATTGATGTCATATAGCAATGGCCTCTCACTGGAATGTTGAATGTCTCCTTGGAATCTCGATCTCCATCAATGGATGCAAACCGAACCACACCGATTATTGTTGCATTTAAGTTGCCACAACCATGCATCTGTGAGTGAAGATATGGTTATTAGGAAGTGCAAAATTGCCGCTAAGGAAACAATTGATGTATATAGCAATGGCATAATTTGTCAGTCAGCACTAATATCATTGCAGATGTACTTATAAATCGGAAATGTTATAGCCAATAAAGAGAGAGGAGCACCTAATATGGAACTGTGGTGGACTGCTTGTTGCTACCACGCAAGATTGTTTGACTCCGTGGGAATTTCCACCTCCCTTCCTCGTCGATGGGATGCTCAGTCGGTACAAAAAGGAGTCACCTAGTATAGTGAATATGCTCCGAAACAGCTGCAAGTGAAAATAGAGCTGTTCTATTTGAGAACCATAGACTATATAATTCGGAGTCACCTAGTATAATTCGGAGAACCATAGACTATATATTTCTTTTCTCTAATACCTAACACATCCAAATTCTGCAATGCACTAACGCAGTAACATATTCTGAAAAGGAACCGTGTACAAAGGAAGCATGTGAACTGCACGCATACCTGATAAAAACAACCCAGCAAGGCAACCTTTAAAAAGAATAAGAAATGACTACCAGGATCGACAACCTTCTTTGAAAGCTGAACAACAAGGGAGAGGAAATAACTTAAGACATTTAACAATTTAACAAATAAAATCACTAAAGAAGTGGCGATAACTAATGCAAAGAGAATATAGTACATATAACATACATGAGTATAGTTGTAAAACCCCACATAACCTATCTACGTAATACAAGTCCTTATATACCTAGCACAATTTTGCACCGCCATTTCATCCCCTGCTTTATTTTTCCAGTGCCAACGCCACGTTAAAGGAAGACCAATACACTTGCCGCTGCCTCTCACTGGAATGTTGAATGTCTCCTGTGAATCTCGATCTCCATCAATGGATGGAAACCTCGGGCCCACGAGGATTATTGCTGAATTTAGGTTACCACAACCATGCATCTGTGAGTGAAGATATGGTTATTAGGAAGTGCAAAATTGCCGCTATAGAAACAATTGATGTCATATAGCAATGGCCTCTCACTGGAATGTTGAATGTCTCCTTGGAATCTCGATCTCCATCAATGGATGCAAACCGAACCACACCGATTATTGCTGCATTTAAGTTGCCACAACCATGCATCTGTGAGTGAAGATATGGTTATTAGGAAGTGCAAAATTGCCGCTAAGGAAACAATTGATGTATATAGCAATGCATAATTTGTCAGTCAGCACTAATATCATCGCAGATGTACTTATAAATCGGAAATGTTATAGCCAATAAAGAGAGAGGAGCACCTAATATGGAACTGTGGTGGACTGCTTGTTGCTACCACGCAAGATTGTTTGACTCCGTGGGAATTTCCACCTCCCTTCCTCGTCGACGGGATGCTCAGTCGGTACAAAAAGGAGTCACCTAGTATAGTGAATATGCTCCGAAACAGATGCAAGTGAAAATAGAGCTGTTCTATTTGAACCAAACATGAATAAATCTTCAAAACATTCAACATCGCAAGAGCCAATTTGTAAGAAAATCCAGAGAGTGGATGCAGGGGTGGTTGGGGAAGAAGGGTTATAGATGGGCACACCTCGAGAGGAGAACGCCTCTTACATCAGCACTGTGGGCGCGCCTCTGGCTACACCCACTCGTCGCTCTGCCTCCACTCGCCGCACTCAGCCTCCGGGATGCGCTCCTACAACGCCTCCTCACGACGGGCACCGCGGTCGTCCTGTCAGTTTGGGTCCGCTCGTGGCGCGGGGTGGGTGAGGGCGGCCGGCTGCAACAGGAGAGGCACGGGGAGGGCTAGAGAAAGCTGTCGTGCCGTAGGCTGAGAGAGGAGCTGCAGCAGCCGAGCAACACCATGCGACAGAGAGGGAGAAAAGCGGGGCTGGGGAGGGGGGTTTCACCCACGGAGCAGGCTGCAGGCATCACAGACCCCACACAACGCAAGCAGATGCGGAACGAGGCGGGTGTGCGCGACGAGCGAGCAGGCCCACAGGGAATACTGGGCCCAGCAGTAAGCGGGTGGAGTAGGCTTCAGGCTGTGTACAAACGTGTTAAAACGGGCAGGATGCGCCTCGCGAAACGAATGGAAGAGCCCCTTTGGCCCTGAGCCTTTATAGGATAGAAACATTCAACATCGCAAGAGCCAATTTGTAAGAAAATCCAGAGAGTGGATGCAGGGGTGGTTGGGGAAGAAGGGTTATAGATGGGCACACCTCGAGAGGAGAACGCCTCTTACATCAGCACTGTGGGCGCGCCTCTGGCTACACCCACTCGTCGCTCTGCCTCCACTCGCCGCACTCAGCCTCCGGGATGCGCTCCTACAACGCCTCCTCACGGCGGGCACCGCGGTCGTCCTGTCAGTTTGGGTCCGCTCGTGGCGCGGGGTGGGTGAGGGCGGCCGGCTGCAACAGGAGAGGCACGGGGAGGGCTAGAGAAAGCTGTCGTGCCGTAGGCTGAGAGAGGAGCTGCAGCAGCCGAGCAACACCATGCGACGGAGAGGGAGAAAAGCGGGGCTGGGGAGGGAATTGTTAGATCCAGGGTTGGGTTTCACCCACGGAGCAGGCTGCAGGCATCACAGACCCCACACAACGCAAGCAGATGCGGAACGAGGCGGGTGTGCGCGACGAGCGAGCAGGCCCACAGGGAATACTGGGCCCAGCAGTAAGCGGGTGGAGTAGGCTTCAGGCTGTGTACAAACGTGTTAAAACGGGCAGGATGCGCCTCGCGAAACGAATGGAAGAGCCCCTTTGGCCCTGAGCCTTTATAGGATAGATTATATCCAGAAATTTCAAATCCAAATTTGAAAGAAAATATTTAGAAACCAAAAATACAAATTTATAAATGAATAGTGTCAATTTTGTTTTTGTCTTTCTATGATATATTTATACAAGATTTGTCTTTTCATTTTCTCAATCTGCCTTTTGGATTTGTACTTGGAAATTTTTAGAGTTTGTAGGTACATATCTTGTGCACGTTCATATATTTTTTGTAGATTTTTTAAAATATTTAAAATTAAATCTTTGGAAATGGGAACATTGTAGTATGTGAGAGGTGGTAGCCTTAGATACTTCCTCACAAGTGCATATCTAAAAGTATAACAGTGAGACCTCTGGCCACCTCCCAAGATTCATCTGGTTTGTAGGGCTATATTGCTGATAGAAAGAGAAAAGGGTGAATGATGTGAAGCCGCTCAAACAAAAAGTGTAATCTGTAAAAGGTTCGTATGTTAAAAAAATCTAAACAGGTTTGGTTTATGATGCAATAAGTCCGCACAAATAAAGATAGATGGTTCAATTGTTTTTGCACGTCCAACTAGCTGGGGAATAGGTTTTCCCTATTCTACTTCTTTCGTCTCAATTTAATTATCGTGGATTTGTCAAAATATAGATATATCTAGACATACTTTAGTGTATTGATATATTCATATTTTGACAAATCCAAAACATTAATTTGGGACAGAGAGAGTATATCGTATTAACACTAGAGACCCTTTTCAATTGATAACTATTCTCCATTATGTTGCGACGTAGCATAAATATTGCAATAGTTGCACAGTTATCGTGTCTAATTTTAGTATTATCATGCATATCAAGCACTATATGTCACGTTTTGAGCAAATAAGAAAATTAAGGCGTCGTGTGCCGCCACACTCGTGTGTGTGTCTATGTGTGTATCCACTTATTTCATTAAGTTAGCTACGACATGCAAAGATGCAAGCTTGGGAAGAAAAGACAGGTGCTACTTTCAAATATTAATACTTTTTCGATTTAGTCTTGACATAAAGGTAAATTCTCTAGATATGAAATTACGGTGAATTTATCTAAATGGCAAGGGCTACGTGAAGCAAGATACAAACACACAAAGTAAAGGTAAAGGATAGAAGGAACCGATAGCGAAAGCACGCGGAGACAAAGATGTATTCCTGAGTTCCTCCTTATTAGGTTACGTCTTGTTGAAGGGGTATGAGTTTCACCACGAAGGCCTACTCAACGCCATAAAGGCATCACCCTATTCTCCGATGAACTTCACCACAAATGTCTAGTACACCTTCGACTATGGAATCCTTCAAGGCGGAATTCAGAGCCTTTACAATTAGCTTGAGCCTCACACGCCCACAACCGAATTGGGGGCTCTCAAGAACACCAAGAATCTGCTATAGACAACAAGTGAGTAACAATGAAGTCTAGGTTTTCCACAAGGAAACCCTAGACTCGGATCTCTCAAGTGAATGAGGGAGAAATGAAGAACGACTTGGTGAAGATGTAGATACTGACCTTCTCCTTCACTCCTCCAAAGATCAACGAGTTTGGATGGAGAGATTAGGAGATCTCTTGAGGTTAGTGAGCTCAATTAATAGAGACTTGAATATCTGCCGCAGAAAAAATTTATGAGGATTTTTGGCTAAGGACTGAAGTACGTCGGATAAGAAATGCTCTTTCACAAAGCCCAGACGGCGACAGGCAGCAACGGGACCTTCCCCCAGGTGGCGCCCCCTTGTCTCGTGGCAGAGGTGGAGGGATTCTACTGTAGATCTGCGGTGGCGCGATGTCGCAGTCCTCGTCAGCGAGCTCGGCGCGTCGTTGGTGTGGAAGGGGCGGCCTCCACTAGCGGAGTGGCCCATGTTGCTGCGAAGGCAGTTCCGTGTCCTCCCATGGCCATCTAGCTAGGGGCGGGCATTTGGGCTGGTGTCGTGGCTGCAGGGCGTGGCTGCGCCTCCGTGTGGTTGTTGCGTGGCACCATGATTATCGTGGGAAAGTCACGGCAGATGTTACCGGAGATAACTTAGATTGGGGTGATTCGACTCTGGTGTTTGGGAGAGGGTTTAGCTCTAATTTATCTTCCTATCCTCATATTGCAACTTCAACCAACGAAGCCGGACCTCCGCTGTTTTCATAGTATTGAAGAAAGCTCGATTTTCAAGTTTGCCAAACAACTTGGTTGCCATGTAATGCTCAACACTACCCTCAACCGCTCCACATTCCACAACTTCTTTCATGATGGCTTCAATGTCTTCCACCACTCGAGTTGAAAAAGATATGACATGATCTTCATTAATGCAATGGTCAACAAAACGCTTGAAGTCTTGTTGCATGGGGCTTTTCATTTTCTTTCCCGGGCTACATGCAATCCTTGCAGCCCCACGCTTTCTATTCCCGCTAGGAGGTGTTGGCGTCAAACCTTCATCATCTACCAAATGAGCCAAATCAGCGGGCACTTCTTTTGCCACTCCCGGCATGACCGCCGATGTCCCATCAACAAATGTGTCCTCATACATAACCTCCATCAACTCCAAATTGTCCGGAGGACCTTTCCGGAAAGCCGCAATGAGCTTGTTAGCCTACATAACATTTCACAAGTTAATAACCATAGTCATTCAGGTTAACAAAATATCAAAATGACATAAACATGGAACATGTCATACCTTGATCAATTCATCCCAAAAGGATTCAGATGCAGTAAATGTTTTCCTCACTGGATCCCAACCAAGTCTGGTACATTTGGTAGTGTAATACACCCATGCTTGGTACACTGCTTTGGTTGAATCCCTCTTATTTTTGAACTGCATCTTGGTGTAGGTTTTCCCTGTTTTAAGAGAAAATTTGCTAGCTAGTTGTTTGTACCCCTCCGTACTAGAGAGACATGCGCAAGGAGAGAATATCTAGTGCTGCCTCGTTTAAAAGATAATTATATCCAGAAATTTCAAATCCAAATTTGAAAGAAAATATTTAGAAACCAAAAATACAAATTTATAAATGAATAGTGTCAATTTTGTTTTTGTCTTTCTATGATATATTTATACAAGATTTGTCTTTTCATTTTCTCAATCTGCCTTTTGGATTTGTACTTGGAAATTTTTAGAGTTTGTAGGTACATATCTTGTGCACGTTCATATATTTTTTGTAGACTTTTTAAAATATTTAAAATTAAATCTTTGGAAATGGGAACATTGTAGTATGTGAGAGGTGGTAGCCTTAGATACTTCCTCACAAGTGCATATCTAAAAGTATAACAGTGAGACCTCTGGCCGCCTCCCAAGATTCATCTGGTTTGTAGGGCTATATTGCTGATAGAAAGAGAAAAGGGTGAATGATGTGAAGCCGCTCAAACAAAAAGTGTAATCTGTAAAAGGTTCGTATGTTAAAAAAATCTAAACAGGTTTGGTTTATGATGCAATAAGTCCGCACAAATAAAGATAGATGGTTCAATTGTTTTTGCACGTCCAACTAGCTGGGGAATAGGTTTTCCCTATTCTACTTCTTTCGTCTCAATTTAATTATCGTGGATTTGTCAAAATATAGATATATCTAGACATACTTTAGTGTATTGATATATTCATATTTTGACAAATCCAAAACATTAATTTGGGACAGAGAGAGTATATCGTATTAACACTAGAGACCCTTTTCAATTGATAACTATTCTCCATTATGTTGCGACGTAGCATAAATATTGCAATAGTTGCACAGTTATCGTGTCTAATTTTAGTATTATCATGCATATCAAGCACTATATGTCACGTTTTGAGCAAATAAGAAAATTAAGGCGTCGTGTGCCGCCACACTCGTGTGTGTGTCTATGTGTGTATCCACTTATTTCATTAAGTTAGCTACGACATGCAAAGATGCAAGCTTGGGAAGAAAAGACAGGTGCTACTTTCAAATATTAATACTTTTTCGATTTAGTCTTGACATAAAGGTAAATTCTCTAGATATGAAATTACGGTGAATTTATCTAAATGGCAAGGGCTACGTGAAGCAAGATACAAACACACAAAGTAAAGGTAAAGAATAGAAGGAACTGATAGCGGAAGCACGCGGAGACAAGGATGTATTCCTGAGTTCCTCCTTATTAGGTTACGTCTTGTTGAAGGGGTATGAGTTTCACCACGAAGGCCTACTCAACGCCACAAAGGCATCACCCTATTCTCCGATGAACTTCACCACAAATGTCTAGTTCACCTTCGACTATGGAATCCTTCAAGGCGGAATTCGGAGCCTTTACAATTAGCTTGAGCCTCACACGCCCACAACCGAATTGGGGGCTCTCAAGAACACCAAGAATCTGCTATAGACAACAAGTGAGTAACAATGAAGTCTAGGTTTTCCACAAGGAAACCCTAGACTCGGATCTCTCAAGTGAATGAGGGAGAAATGAAGAACGACTTGGTGAAGATGTAGATCGTGACCTTCTCCTTCACTCCTCCAAATATCAACGAGTTTGGATGGAGAGATTAGGAGATCTCTTGAGGTTAGTGAGCTCAATTAATAGAGACTTGAATATCTGCCGCAGAAAAAATTTGTGAGGATTTTTGGCTAAGGACTGAAGTACGTCGGATAAGAAATGCTCTTTCACAAAGCCCAGACGGCGACAGGCAGCAACAGGACCTTCCCCCAGGTGGCGCCCCCTTGTCTCGTGGCAGAGGTGGAGGGATTATACTGTAGATCTGCGGTGGCGCGATGTCGCAGTCCTCGTCAGCGAGCTCGGCGCGCCGTTGGTGTGGAAGGGGCGGCCTCCACTAGCGGAGTGGCCCATGTTGCTGCGAAGGCAGTTCCGTGTCCTCCCATGGCCATCTAGCCAGGGGCGGGCATTTGGGCTGGTGTCGTGGCTGCAGGGCGTGGCTGCGCCTCCGTGTGGTTGTTGCGTGGCACCATGATTATCGTGGGAAAGTCACGGCAGATGTTACCGGAGATAACTTAGATTGGGGTGATTCGACTCTGGTGTTTGGGAGAGGGTTTAGCTCTAATTTATCTTCCTATCCTCATATTGCAACTTCAACCAACGAAGCCGGACCTCCGCTGTTTTCATAGTATTGAAGAAAGCTCGATTTTCAAGTTTGCCAAACAACTTGGTTGCCATGTAATGCTCAACACTACCCTCAACCGCTCCACATTCCACAACTTCTTTCATGATGGCTTCAATGTCTTCCACCACTCGAGTTGAAAAAGATATGACATGATCTTCATTAATGCAATGGTCAACAAAACGCTTGAAGTCTTGTTGCATGGGGCTTTTCATTTTCTTTCCCGGGCTACATGCAATCCTTGCAGCCCCACGCTTTCTATTCCCGCTAGGAGGTGTTGGCGTCAAACCTTCATCATCTACCAAATGAGCCAAATCAGCGGGCACTTCTTTTGCCACTCCCGGCATGACCGCCGATGTCCCATCAACAAATGTGTCCTCATACATAACCTCCATCAACTCCAAGTTGTCCGGAGGACCTTTCCGGAAAGCCGCAATGAGCTTGTTAGCCTACATAACATTTCACAAGTTAATAACCATAGTCATTCAGGTTAACAAAATATCAAAATGACATAAACAGGGAACATGTCATACCTTGATCAATTCATCCCAAAAGGATTCAGATGCAGTAAATGTTTTCCTCACTGGATCCCAACCAAGTCTGGTACATTTGGTAGTGTAATACACCCATGCTTGGTACACTGCTTTGGTTGAATCCCTCTTATTTTTGAACTGCATCTTGGTGTAGGTTTTCCCTGTTTTAAGAGAAAATTTGCTAGCTAGTTGTTTGTACCCCTCCGTACTAAGGAAAGCGGTCGGCCTATTCCCCGCCCTTTTCTGTTTCTTGCATATTTCACAAAATATAGAGTGGAAGCTGCATCCCAATGTGCCTTCGGTGTTTTATCTTGATCTATCTAATTGCATAAGGGGAGTATATGAACAAGTGCTTCTAATATTAATATATCATGTCTACAAACAATCATCTTGCAAACCGGTGCAATACACATCACAGAACATCACAAATTAACTAGCAATTAACTAGCAGTACAATCTGTTAGGAATATGCAACTTTTATTCCACGGGGCCAAAGGCCACAATATATAGTACATGTACAGGTGGCGATATGCAGGGGACCCCCTATGCAATAGGGAAACTACTAATATACACATATGTCTCTAACCCCCCCACCCCCACCCCTCAAACTCATGGTGGATAAACAACACTGAGTTTGGAGAGAAAGAAACTATGTTGTGCTCTAGTCTGGACCTTCGTAAAGAAGTCCGCCAACTGTAACTCTGAAGGCACATACTGGAGCGAAATAATCTGATCCTGCACACTAGCACGCACAAAAGAAGCATCAACACCAATATGCTTGGTAAGCTCATGCTTCACCGGGTCACGTGCAATACTGCTAGCACATGTACTATCAGACAATAGATCAGTGGGTGTCGTAACGGAGACACCAAAATCTGCAAGTAACCACCGTAACCAAGTCACCTCAGCAATCAAAAGAGCCATCGCTCGTAACTCAGCCTCTGCACTCGAACGGGAAACTGTGGTCTGCTTCTTCGTCTTCCATGCAATGAGAGAACCACCAAGAAAAAAACAGTAAGCAGACAGTGACAGGCGATCCATAGGATCACTAGCCCACGTAGCATCACAGTAGGACTGGAGCTGTAATGAGCTAGAACGAGGAAAGAAGAGACAAAGTGAGATCGTTCCACGAAGATAGCGCAGAACACGAAGAAGGTGACTATAGTGAACCGAGGTAGGAGTAGAAACAAACTGACTCAAGATATGAACAGGATAAGAAATATCTGGACGAGTAACAGCTAGATAGACGAGACTCCCGACAAGATGTCGATAACGAGTCGGATCAGAGAGGGGATCACAATCGGAAACACGAAGAGAGAGATGGAGGTCCATAGGAGTCTCAGAAGTACGCTCATCAGTAAGAGCGGCACGAGTAAGGAGATCATGAATATACCGTTCTTGGGATATATAGAAACCATCAGAGGTAGATGAAACCTCAATCCCAAGAAAGTAACGAAGCGGACCAAGATCCGACATAAGAACTGCTCACTCAGACGGGCCTTAACAAAGGCAATATACTCAGGGTCGTCACTGGTGATGATCATGTCATCGACATATAGAAGAACGAGAGTGCGACCATGAGGAGAGCAGTGAACAAACAACGCAGGATCATGAGTACTCAGAGAAAAACCAGCAGCCATGACCACAGAAGCAAAGCGCTCAAACCATGCACGAGGGGCTTGCTTAAGGCCATAGAGAGAGCGACGAAGACGGCAGACCATGCCCTCATCAACAGAATACCCAGGTGGTGGTCGCATATAGACCTCCTCATGCAACTCACCATTAAGAAAGGCATTCTTAACATCAAGCTGAGACACAGACCAATGGCGAGCAGATGCAACAGCAAGAAGAGTACGAACAGTGGTCATGTGAGCGACAGGAGCGAAAGTCTCATCATAATCGCGGCCATGCTCCTGCTGAAAGCCACGAGCGACTAGACGAGCTTTATAACGCTCAAGGGACCCATCAGAGCGAGTCTTCACCTTATAGACCCACTTATAAGTGATAGGGAGAATAGAAGGAGGGAGAGAAACAATCTCCCATGTACCGGTGCGCTCGAGTGCAGCGATCTCCTCGACCATCGCAAGCTGCCATTCAGGATGAACAACAGCCTCACGGTACGTACTCGGCTCCGGAATAGCAGTAACACTGTAACTGGCGGGATTATAGAAATCAGGTGTATTATAAGGCCGACTGCGAAGAGAATAAGTCGGCTGAGACGGTGCGCCAGAAGTAGATGGTACATCGGAGGACTCGCTCACAACACGTCGACGACGAGTATAGTAAAAGGGAAAAGTAGGATGGGAGGGAATGGTAGGAGGAGATGGAGAGGGAGAATACACCGATGAAGAGGGTGAAGAACGTGGCGATGAAGGAGAAGAGGATGGTGTCGGTGTAGCTGGCTCCGGGGTAACAGGATGAGAAAGAGGATAAGAAATAGGAGGGGGGAGAATCAGGAAGAGTAAGAAAAGAGAGATCCTCCATAGTGGAGGTCGAGGAGGTCGATCGCGGATAAAAAGGTCGAGACTCGTCAAAAGTCATATCCCGAGAAATACACATCCGACGAGCCACGGGAGCCCAACAACGATAGCCCTTATGCTCATCACTATATCCGAGAAAAACACACTCAACAGACTGAGCGATTAGTTTGGTGCGTTCACGAGGAGCGAGGAGAACATAGCAAACACAACCAAACAGACGCAACACAGAATAGTCAGGAGAGCGATCACAAAGTCGTTGAAGAGGAATGCCACCCTAAAGGGCGGCAGAAGGCTGAATGTTAATGAGATAGGCCGAGGTAGAGACAGCCTCGTCCCAAAAATGAGGCGGGAGAGAAGAAGAGATCATCATCGCACGAGCGGTCTCAAGAAGATGACGATGCTTACGCTCAGCAACGCCATTCTGAGCATGTGCACCGGGACAAGAGAGCTGAGCGAGAGTGCCCTGCTCAGCAAGAAATCCACGTATATGCTTGGAGATATACTCACCAACAGAATCGGCACGAAACACATGAATAGGTGTAGAGAACTGAGTGTGAACCATGGCAGCAAAGCGCTTATAAATAGAGAGAACCTCGCTACGGGAGGACATAAAGTAAATCCAAGTGTAACGAGAGTAATCATCTATGAAAATGATATACTCCCTCCGTTTCAGAAAGTAAGACGTCCAAGCATTTTCTGACAAGGCACACAAACTTGCAAATGGACATATTTACCCTTGTCGGAAAAGTTGAATCGGTACAGAAATATAGCGATAAGCGAATCGAGAAAAGCGAGGCCGTCGAGAGCTCGCTGATGCGGAGGAGGAAGCGGAGGCCACGGGTGGCCTCTTCCTCGGCGCGCCGGAAGAATCCGGGCAGGGGGAGGGAGCTGCGCTCCGGGGCGGCGACGGAGAAGGCCGGGCCGACATAGGTTGCCGCGGCGGGCACCATCTTCCTTGTCGGCACGACAGAGGGTTCCTTGGACCGATCCGGGCGGTGGTGCCGAGCGCACGCTTGTCCACGGGCGGGGCCTGTGCCCGGGCCGGGATAGGTGCGGGGTGTAGCGGGGGAAGGAGAGCACACACGCCTGTCGGCGGGCGGGGCTTGCGGCCGATGGCGACGGGTTTGCGGTGGAGGAGACCTCACGGCGCCTGACCATCAGTGGGGCCTGGACAGGGGCTAGGGCGGGCGAAGGGGCCAGAGCGGGAGCCGGGGGCTCCTCGCCGCGCTTGAGGATCCGGACGACCATCTGGGGCTTGGGCGTCTCCTTGGTGGGGGAAGCCTGCTTGCGGGCTGGCTTCAGCGGCGGGGAGCGGCGACCGGCCATAGGAGGCGACAACACCACGGCCGCCTTCTTGGGGGCCGGCGACGGTACGGACGCGGAAGAAGTAACCGCCGGGGCCGCGGCCATCTTGGCGGCGGGGAGGCGCACACGCGGTGCACAGAGATTCAACAAAAGCAGCAGGGCCAGCGCCTCCACGCCGAGCAGCAGGTCGGAGATGGGGATGGATCGGGTGCGAGATGGGGATTGATGGGCAGTGGTGGGGATCGAGGGGAACGAGAGATAGAGAGAGGCGATGCGAGAGTGAGTAGAGAGTCGCTGTGAGTGGGGACGAGAGAGAGAGAGAGAGAGAGAGAGAGAGAGAGAGAGAGAGGGGGGCGAAGCCTGTCGGGACGCAAGGACAATACGGGAAACTCGGAAATTGTCGTAGCGTGAAATTTTTTGTACGTCAAAACGTTTAACGTCTTACTTTTTGGTACGGAGGGAGTAGTACCGATGACCCCCTTTCGAAGTGAAGGGAGCCGGACCCCAAACATATGAATGAATGAGATCAAAAGGACGCTCAAACACAGAATCGCTATGAGGATATGGTAGCTGAATCTGCTTACCAAGCCTACAACACATACAATCCAAAGAAGTATTTCCGAAGACAGACCCCAGAACACCACTATGAACAAGAGACGAGAGACGAGAACCACATAAGTGGCCTAGAAGGTGATGCCACTGCTGAAAAGAGCTGGTGGCTACAGGGGACGAGAGACTGGTGGCGGTGGCAGCGGAAGGAAGACGAAGCCAGTCAAGCTCCCATAGCCCATCATGGCGTCGGGGGCCAGCACCAAGCAAAGCGCCAGTGCAACGATCCTGAACAGAACAGGAATCAAAATCTAGAGTGACCCTACAACGAGAATCAACAATCTGACTACCAGAGAAGAGCTGCATGGTGAGTCGAGGAATATGAGCAACAGAGGGAACATGAAATGCGGAACTGCTAAGAGTGCCTCGACTAGCAACGGGGATAGGAGTACCATCAGCAGTACAAACAGAGACAGAAGACTCAACAGGTAGAACAAAGCTCAAAGCGGAAGAATCATATGTCATATGAAAAGATGCTCCGGTATCAAGAATCCAAGGGGATGTACCTGAATGAGAAGAAGGTGATCTCTCAATGCAAGAAAAGTCAACCGCAGAACCAGCAGTACCTATCACTGAAGAGTCCAAAGTAGCAAGCATACATCGGAGTTGCGCAATCTCATGCGCGGTCAAAGACGCAACTGAATAGCTCGACGTAGACGCGTCGATCAAGGAGGACAAATCACCAGCATGTGTGGCAGTCGCGCGGGGAGTCGATGGAGATCCGTCACAAGTGCGAGCACAAGCCACTCGAGGAGCCGACGAAAAGCCAACCGAATCATGTGCAAAGGCCACAAGAGTCGACGTAGAGAGGCAAGTCGACACAGATGGAGTCGACGTAGAGCGACGAGTCAGCGTAGACGGAGTCGACGTAGGGCCGCCACAACCGCGAGCAGAAGCCACGAGAGTCGAAGTAGAACGGCAAGTCGGAGCAGACGGAGTCAACGTAGAGCGGCCATAACCGCGGGCAGAAGCCGCGAGAGTCGACGTAGAGCGTCGAGCCGACATAGACGGAGTCGACGTAGAGCGGACACAATTGCGGGCAGAAGCCGCGAGAGTCGACATAGAGCGGCGAGTCGACATAGACAAAGACGACGGAGAGCCGTGAGACGATGGAGACGAAGTAGAGCGGCCACAACCACGCACAGAGGGCGTGAAACTCGATGTAGAGCGGCATGCGGATGTCACTTTAGAAAGCGAAAAAACATGCGAGAACCATGGAGGAGCATCGAGAAGAGATGGAAGCTCGAGACATGCATAAACGGGATCAGCACACAGCGACATTTTTTTCCGAGTCAATAGCTGAATAAGAACAAGCTGCGCTGGCTCGATCTGACACGAGCAGCGCCGAACAAGGTCGGAGTCAGGAACCAGCGGACGGGCGGCAGCCGAAAACCAGCGGACAGGAACTGACGGCGGGCCACGGCCGGAGAGCAGCCGATACGGACGAGCAAGTCGACAGGACGGGCAGCAAGTCGAAATCCAATTAGGAGCTGCTCACGTCCACGCCAATCCAATCAGAGGCAGCACGTGCAAACCAATCCAATCAGGGGAGCTGATGCGAAAGGAGCACACAGGACTAGCGATCCAATCTGGGGTGCACAGTAGATGCGGGCAACGAGGGAACACCACAGGCTGGAGGGAAGAGAAGCTATGGTAGAAGGAAAAGAGAATCGGCCGGCCGGTCGGAGCTTGTGGCGGCGGCGTGTGTCGTGGAGACGGCCTTGAAGAGCTGGGAGATGGACGGGTACAGAGATGACGAAGGCAGCGGTCATAGCAAGGTCCGTTGACCTGTACGAGGAGGATTGAGATCCGATTGGAGCTGTACGAGAGCACGAGTTGCGCGTGTGTGAGCTTGGAAACCCTAACCTAGTCTCATACCATGTTAGGAATATGCAACTTGTATTTCACGGGGCCAAAGGCCACAATATATAGTACATGTACAGGTGGCATTATGCAGGGGACCCCCTATGCAATAGGGAAACTACTAATATACACATATGTCTCTAACACAATCATCTTCCAAATTTACCTACACATGTTAACTAGCAAAACAGTGCACAAATTTGCTATAGCAGTGCACAAATTAACCGGTGCAATACACATAACAGCACATGACGAACCATCACAACACATCACAGCACAGCACATCACATCACAGCACACGGAGGAACCAGGGCCCTCACCTTGCTGGTCGGAGCAGGGCGAGGCAGTCCTTCCAGAGGTTGTCGTCGTCGTGGTAGAAGAACCGTCGCGGTCCCAGCAGTACCTGTTGCAGCCACGGACGGTGGCGCATGTGGAACGACGATGTGGCGTCGTCTTCGGGCCCTCCTCTCTCCGGCGGCCGACGGGGGAAGCTCGAGCCGGTCGTGGCTCCCTCGCGTCGTCTTCGGGGCAGTAGGCGGTGCCGGCGCGGGCTAGTGACGGACGGAGGCGGCGGGTGAAAGTGCACTATGTTCAACTAGAGGGGGGGTGAATAGGTTGACTACCAATTTTTCTTTTCTTTTCCTTTTAGTGGGGCTAAGCAAGATAAGATAAGGTTCTCTAGATGTGCGACTAGGTGAGAAACCTATGTGGACAAAGTAATATGCGCAACGGAAGTAAAGCGTATGGTAGTAAAGCAAACAACAAGTGTAAACAAGGAGACAAGGATATGATTCCCGTAGTTCCTTCTCAAAGAGAAGCACGTCTATGTTGGAGAGGTGGGGAGCCACCTAGGCGCTCCTCAATAGCACGGTTGTGCACACCTTGAGGTTCTCCGATGAGGGAGATTCTCGTTTCCACTATGAGGTCAACTTGAAGGCGTTGACCAAACCTTTACAAGGGCTCGAGGTCACTCCACAAGATGGATGGAGGCTCTCAAGCAATCCGTAGCTTCTTGCAACAAGGTGGAAACTACAAGCACGAGATCTACTAAGGTTTCTAGGCCTCAAGTAGGATTCTAGATCTACTAGGTTGTTGTGGATGGATTTGAGATTCCTTTGGTGGAAGTGTGGATCTAGGCCTCCTCTACCTCTCCACCAAGTATGGGAGTGATTGGGTGGACGGAGAGGGAGTTCTAGGCGAATGAAGCTTTCATTAATGGCTTGGAGAGGGAATGGGGGAAAGCTTGGCATTTAAGAGGTAGGGGAAGGGGTATTTATACCCCTTTCATTTAAGGGCCGTTGCAGTCCAGGAGCACCAGAGGCTCCGGTGGTTTCACCGGAGGCTCCGGTGTGCTTCAGTCAATTGCTCAATTGCGCAGCGCACCAGCTCACGTTTGCTGGACCACGGGGCGGAGGTTCCGGTGGGATCTGCGGAGGTTCCGCCCATCACAGGTGCACCGGAGGCTCCGATGGAACCTCCGCTCTTATCCAACAAAACCGCGTTTGGGCGGAGCCCCCACCGGAGGTCCACCGGAGCCCATTTGCACAGGGGCCAGGGAGGCCACCGGAGGCTCTGGTGGAGCCTCGGCTCTTATCGAACAGAACGGTGTTTGGGCGGAGCCTCCACCGGAGGCGCACCGGACCCCGTGTGTGTGCAGGCCCAGTAGTGGAGGGTGGCGGAGCCTCCGGTGGATGTGGCAGAGGTTCCTCCCACCGGAGCTCCACCGGAAGTTCAGCTCGAGGATCCGCTCGTTTGCTCCAGAGAGTGATTTGAGCGGAGCCCACACCGGACCCCCACCGGAGCCTGAGCGGAGCCTCCGGTGGATTCACCGGAGCCTCCGCTCCTGCGCAAAGTAGCTTCCTGGATTTCTTTCTCCTTTCTCTTTTCATATAAAATAAACAGTTGCCCCATATAGATAGTGACCCTAATTTAACCTGGGCATTTTCATTTATCGAACAAACATTAGATCAAGTAGATATGTTGTCATATTATTACCAAAACGGACGATGATCTTTCATTCTCCCCCTTTTTGGTAATTGATGACAACATAACTTTTTGCATGATAAAAAACATAATATGAACACAATATGAACGGAGCTCCCCCTAAAGGTATGCTCCTTTCGTATTGAGAGTATCTAGGCATGATATATAAGAGTAATATGACAATGATATCTCATAACACACATAACACATAAATAATAAGATACGAGGTTCGCACAAGCATAATATAACGAGGTTCACGATAGATAGGAATAATGTAAACACACTGAAGTTCCAATGACCAAATAAGAAGCCGAACTCCCTCAAGCAAATAAAAGATGCAAATCGAAGAAACTTGAGGGAGACCCATGCAAATGCCCGTTCCTAATATATATATATCTCCCCCTTTGGCATCAAGATACCAAAAGAGGGAGAGCAAGAAGCTAACTCCCCATATATCACTCGGAGGAGGCTTCCGGGTCCGGAGATGGGGCACGGCGGTGAGAGCTAGTAGCTTCGTCTCCTTCTTCCTCGGACCACTCAATTAGCTTGCCCTTGGAGTCCTTTTCTTGCCATTTGTCCCAATCCGTGATGCTAGGAAGAACCGGGGAGTCAATGGAGAGGCCTTCCTCACGAAGACGTTGACGAGAGGCTTGAGCTTTGGCGCGTTTCTTGAGCTCCATATCATAATGAGCTTCCCATTGATGTTGCTCGATCTTCTTGTTCAAACAAAACACTTTCTTGAGAGCCCTTGCCATCCATTTAAAAGCATTGCTAGAAGGAGGAGGTTGAGATGGACCGGCCTCTTCTTCTTCCTCATCAACAATGATGCGAGGCCTTGCTTTGTGCTTGTGAACGGCGGGAGTGGGATGAACAATGGGTTCCGTGTGATCCTTGATGAGGAGTCTCTTTTCCATGTGAGAGGTCCAATGCTCATCATCAAGTGGTTCATCCGGAAACTTGTCATCCCAGACGTGTAAGATTATCTTCATGATGAACGGCCCAAAGCAAGCATTCTTGCGGTTGACAATGGCGTGCCACAGCTCATTCCAAATATAGTCAAGCACATCAAGCTTGCGAGGAGTGTCGTTCATCCGGTGTTGATGAGTTAGAAGTGTGAGGTTCTTCAAGAAACCCTGGATCTCATCCACATTCCCCGCCTTTGGGTTGATAGTCTCTCTATAGATGCGCAACATGATATCATATGTGGGGTAGAGACCCTTGACGAACCCAACAGCGTACTTCTTCCAATGATAGAGAGGAGTGAGTTCATCCTTGGGAAGTGACGCGGTGTTGATGGCGTGAACCCGGAACCATCCATTAGCAAACTCTTCACCCTCAGCAAAAGGGCCAAAATCCGGGTAGCCACCAAGAATAGTGCCAACATCTTTCCATTTGATGTGAAGTTGTCTCCCCTTAGTCATCCAAATAAGGTTGCGGTTGGTCTCATTGGAGAGATGAACCGTGGCTAGAAACTGACAGACAAGATCTTCGTCGAAATCTTGTTAAAGACTGATAATGGGACCAAGTCCAAACTTCTCAATGAGCTCAGGAGCCTCCCCAAAGTACTTGTGGTTCCTTTCCATGCGCCCAAAGCTGATGGCGTGTGTCAGACACCGGACCCAGAGATATACAAACTGTCATGTGCTCCTAGCAATGGACTCACAAGGGCTTCAGGGTTACCAGCCCCGGCCGCAACAAACAACGGCAGGCAGACCGGATTCATCGGCACGCAGTCCGGATCCCCGGCCTACTACTCCTTGCGTCCATACTAGTCATAACCAGATATTTATACCCAAGCGTCCACGAGTCGGATGAAACTGAAGGAACGGGACCAAAGTTATACAGAGCTGCTATGTGTCCAGAAAGTGCAACAACAGTCAAGGGTTACTGGGGTTACCTCGCTCCGGGCCGAATATCTTCGGCAGGCGGGCTCGGACATGGATCATCGGCTCCACAACCCCTCGATTGCGACAACTATGCAGACATAGCCATAACTGTATAACAACGGGCTCGAAACCAACAACCGATCAAAGCAGCACTCTAGACATGAAGCTTTATTAAGCAAGTAATACTAGAGTATAGCTTACAAACAGAGGTCACATGACCCAACATTACATCAGACAACAGAAGGAAAATTATGTTGTTAATCAACAAGAACCAAAAAGGCCTAAGAGGCCGCAACATAAGGCAACGTCCCATCCCATAGATTCCAGGCTGCTACCTGGGAACCCCAAACTACTCGTCGATGTCCATGTTGAAACACCACTTAACTGAGGAACTCCACCTGAACCAAGTTGAAGCAAACATGAGTATGTGAGGTACTCAACAAGACTTAGTTAACCTACTATATATCTGCTACTTTTAGAAAGAGTTATGAAGGTTATTTTGCGTAAAGCCATCTTTGTTTTCCAAGTTGAGGGAGGAATAGCACGTCTCATAGAGGATTTTGAAAACAGATGAGGAAGATACTCAACTACTGATATCATCGTCTTTTTAATCCACCAATATCATTTCAGTACCTTGTGCTTCAAGTATCACCACCTCAAGTTGTTCCAGTAACTCATGATACAAGGTAACCCCTCTCGGCATCTCCGAGGAGGCATCCTTCATCCGTTATCAGCAAGTTTTAGTCATTCCGTTCAAGTTATCTATGATCACAAAATCCGTCACCAAGTCGTCCTTAACCACGGACACGACTTTTCGAAAAGATTTAACCCTGCAGGGGTGTGCAACTTTAACCACACGTACCAACCAACTCTTAATGCCAGATCATTGGCACTATTCCGGGAAGTGCCGACAGATGGAGGTTGACCACGACCTTTCCCTTGCTTCGCCTATTCCATGAGTCGCTCCGAGTAGAGATGGACCGCCAATAGGGAGTGGCCATCTCCTGTCGGGTCTCTATCGCTGTGAGCGGTGGTCCAACTACTGTCTCGCCACAGGCTGTTGCACCGCCACGTCCTAGTTTTGCAAACGTTTTTAATATCCCCGCAAATTCAAATGGAACTCCTGAACTAGGCAACTCATGGAACAAACTAGGCAAGTTGAGATCGAGGGGAATCTAAGCCCCGTGTGGATGCACGCTCAGTCTTGGCTCGAAGACGAGAACTCGCTCCTAGGGGCATGAACGAGACAACCACCACAGACCCTCTGTGGTATCGTCATCCACACCTTTAAGTTATCTTAATCAAGTATCTCTTAACTTTCCACAACATCCTATCATACTAGATTATTTCATAACTCTGATTCATCAACCGGATGGAGCAGAGATAATAGACATGTATGACTAAGCACAACATATTTCAGGCTTTGGCGATGCACACAAACAAACCTATAGCTGCTAGGAGTAGTGGATCAGGATATTTAGGCTATGCATGATATAGGACAACTCTAACTACTGACACAATATACATTTGAATCGAATGCATTGTACGAGAGTCAAAAGTCTTTCGAAATCATATATGGGCAGATAAGAGGTTATGCTTGCCTTGCCTCAAGAAAACCAGAGAAAGACTTCAGGAATAAGTGCTTGACTTGTCGGTTAGGATCAAGTATTCGTCATGGAGTTGCTGGCCTTCTCTTCGGAGCCACGTTCTACCGAGGGGGAACAAACACCGAAAAGAAGAAAAACAACAATTAACACATGGCATCGATGTAATGCGCAATATGTATGCATGAGCAAGTTAATGCACTGAAATAAAGACCTAAACATGATCGTTGGGTTGCTAGGGTTCGTATGTCAAATATGCAATTTTACTGAAATTATCACGAAATAGACCCCGGAGGGGCACTTCGGACAATTCTGAAAGTGGGTACAATTTTAAAAGCTCAAATGGGTTTGAAAACGTCATAATTGGATTGCATTTGTCATTTTGAGCAATTTGGTATATAACTTTTAATTTTCTAATTTTAGTGAATAAAAACTTATTTTTCTATTTTAGATGAATTAAAGAACATTAAATAAAAGCCATTTTTCAACTTTCTCAAACATGTGTGAAAATTACATATTTGGTAAGATTACATTTTTATGAACATTTTAGTAACTCACTTTTATTTTTATGAATTATAAAACAATAGTTATTGATTTTATAAAATAAACATTTTTTTGGAATTAAATGGAATATCTAAAAAGGGCAATATGATGTCACTGTGATGCAGGGGGTGACATCATCCTAGAGCTGAGATCAAAATCCACGAGCAATCGAGCGATTCTGCAAGCGATTGTCGAATTAACTTGCACCAATATCTTCACCTCGTCGAGAGAAATCTGGGGGGTGGTGGCGGAACGACCAAACGGTCGCCGGAACTTCGCAGGCAGCGAGGAACCGCGGCGGCGGCCACGGGTGCACGACGAGGACAAGCTACGGAGGGGGAGGGAGAGATTGGAGGGCACCGGGAGGTGCAGGAGCTCACCACGAGCGCGTTGGAGCGGTCGGGGAAGCGAGGCGATGCCGGAATCGGCGACGACGAGTGGAGGAGGCCGGCGGCCGGAATCGGCGACGACGAGTGGAGGAGGCCGGCGGCCGGAGGTGACGACGACGGCCCGATCCGCGCGCGTGAGGCCATCCCGGCAAATGTAGATCAACGGGGAGGTAGAGGAGCCCACGACGGTTCCGGGGGTGGCTCCAATTTGGCCCGAGGTGGCCGGAGACGGCGGCAACCGGCGGCGGCCGGCGGGACAGTAGGGTTAGGGTTCGTTTTTCGGGCGTGATCCGTACAGAGAAGAGAGGGAGGACGAGGGGTGTCGAGGTTGAGAGATGGGAACGTCTCCGCAGGATCTTATCCCAGCGAGGAGACAAGCACACAAGAGGTGGCACGGTGACGGCGGGTACTCAGCCACGCAGGTGCTCCTACTGGCATGAGGAAGAAGACAAAGGAGAATTTTCGATAACCCCCTGAAAAAGCTGAAAACTGCACGAAGGTCCTTCTCAGGTTTAAAACTGAACATAAAACATTGTTTTAAGGGCCTTTTTTAACACAGAAAATTTGGTAAAAAATAAGATTTGAAAACTTTATCAAATTTCCAACCACACCATATTTTTGTTTGGTGAAATTGAAATATTCTGCATATCAAAATTTTGAAACCCACATTAAGTAGTATTTGTGGAGATTTTGTGGAACCATTTAAATTTACAATTTAAATTGTTTCAAACATGATCAATTTTTTTTTCTCATGCATGTATGATATGAACACAACACGACAACCCTCTGGTAGCAAAATTTGGGATGTTACAAATCTACCCCCCTTACAAGAATCTCGTCCCGAGATTCCCGAAGGAGAAGAAAGAAGGAACACCGGTTTTGAACGATCTTCTTGAACCTTACGGTTCTTTCTCGATGAGGTTGATCCGTAGCACTTGTGAAGATATTGAACGGATACACCTTAGGTAAGAGGGAAACTCTTAGGAACTGATCTTCACTAAGATCGAATATCTCATGGGTAACTCATGATAGGAATGTTCACAAAGAACTGTTGAGTTAACACGCATGAAACACATCAAGGTGACGGAGGGAATAAGAGAAGGTTTCAAGGTTTTGGACGATGGTTCGTGAAAGGATTTAGAATAGGAGCTTTGCACAAGACTTTAAATCCTTTTGGAAAGTAAAGGTTGCACAACTTATGACATCAAGGTTTCTTCAAACAGGATACCAAGATGGAAAGGATTGTCTTGGATACCAAGACATAATATCCACAGACAAGGGAAAACACTATAATCGTGCGTCAGAGAGAATTTGATACATGATCATGTTCACTCTTTCAAGTGTACATGGAAGATAACGAAACTTCAACCATTCCATAACAGCTTTCTTGAAATCCTCGTCAGGGTTCGAGATATTACTTCATGGCGGAGGAGGAGTAACCAAAGGATGTTGGAACACCGTAATTAAGGAGGAGTTCTTGGTCACACCATAAGGCTGGTTAACCATCAAGGATTGGAACACCAGAAG
Source organism: Alopecurus myosuroides (assembly GCA_028641055.1). Classification (NCBI taxonomy): domain Eukaryota; kingdom Viridiplantae; phylum Streptophyta; class Magnoliopsida; order Poales; family Poaceae; genus Alopecurus; species Alopecurus myosuroides. Next base: position 229,882,062 of record CM054063.1, on the reverse strand, counting down.
GAATAGGGAATCTCTTTCCTATGGTGGATTTGACGTAGCAATACGTTTACCACATGGTTAAGATTCCATGGCTGGAGTGACTGACAAAGTCACACAATGTGTGAGATGATTAGAACTTCGGTTAGAAACAACTTGAGAAAGGGAACTGATCAACAGCGGTTACAAAACACCACGAGATGTTCCCATGATAAACTTGTTTCCACTGAAAGAAAGGTTTTGGAGATTCAACAGAGAGATATTGGAAAGATCAACTTCCAAGCTATCCTGGATGTTTTAGATACCGACAGCAGGCTCATGACAAGCCTTCTATAGGTCATCAAGTGAATGTAGAACTCCGGTTTAGAAGAACGAGAAGGGGAAACTTCTAGAATGAGTCAGACAATCATTCTCAAAAAGAGTGGTTGTTTTTGCTGATTCAAAGGGGCATGACATTAGGACTTCCGGGAAATTGTGTCAACCACAACATCAACCATGCCGGATTTTGAAAAGACCTGATTCAGTACCCTTGAGGGAACACCAACCATCGTTGCTGCTTGAGATTCAGCTCTGGTTAGTGGGTTGATAAATCAGACTCAGTATGTTTGATCGAAGAGGTTGCACCGGTTACTAATGAGATGCATATACTAGATTCTCAAGAGATGGACTACGATGTCAAGATCGAAGAGATGAGCGGGATGCAGAATTCATGGATTAGCAACTTATGAAAGACGGTTGCACCTACATGAATTACTTGCAAGGAAACACATCGAAGTCCTTGTTGGGAAGACAGTACAGAGATAAGGAAGTTTTTAGACTTCTTCTCTTTCACGGGTAATCAGTCACTGGTTGGGTGTGGATACAAAATTGGTTCAAGAAATGGAGGTAACAATCCACCATATCAAGAATAGTCCACACATACATGACCGACTTGGGATTATTTTCGAGGAAACAAGGAAACTCTACTCGGATCCACATCGACAACTTTCACCATAAGCACATGAACCAGAGTAGGTTACTTCGAACATCTAGAACCCAACTTCGCGATGACACAAAGATGGTTCTCAAAAGTTTCCAATATTAGTTCCAATTGTTCAACATGAACCTCTTGCAACTTGGTGAATAGGAATGTAATCGATGGGCTCGACAACGTGCTTATCAGAACACCCCAAGAAGAGGGATTCATATGATATATGAACAAGGCAAAATATTGGTCAGAACAAAGGACATGAAGGTGTATTCGGGCAGAACACCATGAGTGAAAATACCATCAAGGTAGCCCTTGAGTCTGAACTTGATCTGACGATAGCCCAAATCAAATCAAGGTAGGATGATAGCATTTCCACAAAGGGAAAACTATCCTTCTTCAATACGAGGAAAACTAGACATCCCGTTGTAAAGGAACAAGTCAGGAAGAGCTCATGTCTTTCAACTCTCCAAGTTATTGTTTTAAGCTCATCCAACTAGTTCAGGGTATCCAGCATAGGTTTCTTGGAGAAAAGAGAAATTCAAATTACCCATTACTTAGACATCACGGTCAGGTGACAAACCTGGTGATATTTCTAGAAAGACAACCAGAATATCACAACACTCCGGTATGTCTTGAAGTTCGGAAGTAGTCTTGCCTTTCAAGGAAACTGATATGATCTAAAGAGCATCGGTATTAACCTAAGTCTCTGACCAAGAATGTGCACCGGAATGAACGGATTTGGTAACACAGTCAATTTAGTTAAAGAACGGTTGACCAGTAGTGCTAAGAAGGATACATATGTTTCTTAGATTTTTTCAAAGCAATAAGAGTTGCTAAGAATACTGATACACACATCAATGCACACCCAACATTCCCGAGCATTCAAGCTTGGAGGGGGTGAGAGAGGACGTGTAAGGGAATCACTTCATCAATAAGGCCATGAAACTAGGCACGACCTCTTGATATAAAAGGGTGTGATACTTGAAGGTGGAACGGAACAGAAGCTAATGAACTTCTTTACTCTGCGGATTATAAAACTTTGACCTAGTCCTAGAGATGAACGAGGTGCTGGAGTTTGTTTCTCCTTACATTCCAAGGTGGAAAGTTTTGATAGGAAACAAGAGCAAATGCATTGGAAGACTCCAACACACCTATGCATATTTATTTCCACACGATGGACAAAGGTACGAAAGCAATTAAAGATTAAGAACATGCTCCGAAAAATCCAGAGATCACGGTGAATGCACAGGTATTACTCATTTGTAGAACCCATGCAGAAAGATTGGTATCGCTGAATTAAGAACGAAGATGTGGATTTCATGATGACCACTCTTATTTTGATCCCTTTTTTATTACAAGAGAAAACCTACGGCTATTAGATTTAAAACCACCTAGGCATCCTGAGGTAGAAGATATTCCCCGGGATCCGAAGAAACAGAACTTGGGTTAAAGGTCAACATCATGTACTGATAGCGTGAGCATTACATGGTTAAGAACCCACATGATTCAATTCACCGCAATTCAGCACATTCCGGGACCTTCGGTTCAAGTCCAAAGTTAAAAGCCTAGGGAAAGGAGTAACTACTCTCTTAGTGTCTTAAAGGACACTAAGAATAGCAATCACGAAGTATCTCTCAAAAGACAAACATAACTCCGGAAGAATTTGAGCAGAGGGTAACGGATACATTCGAGATGAAAAGGAAATCTCGAGGTTCAGGATTTGAAACTTTGGAACATGTAAGAATGTGGAATCCACACAACTTTGAGAGACTATGAATGGAAAGTAATCTCCCATTTTAAGATATAACGGAACATGGAACACACACGACTCTAGAAACTAAACACTATGTCAACTTGAAAAGACGTCCTTGCCAGAGAAGGCACCTAGTTATTGAATGACTAGAAGAGATAGCAAAATCTTTTCAAATCAAAACAGGTAAGGAGACCCAGAGTTAGAGCGATACCAGATAAGGAGTAAAAAGAATCCTAAGAAGGTTTTTCACAATCCATTTGGAGTTTCAAAATAGTTTTCACAAACACTAGACTCAACATCGACCAAGAGGTAAGGTTTTCCTACAGGCAGTCCTGCTCTGATACCAACTTTTGTCAGACCCCGGACCCAGAGATATACAAACTGTCATGTGCTCCTAGCAATGGACTCACAAGGGCTTCAGGGTTACCAGCCCCAGCCGCAACAAACAACGGCAGGCAGAACGGATTCATCAGCACGCAGTCCAGATCCCCGGCCTACTACTCCTTGCGTCTATACTAGTCATAACCAGATATGTATACCCAAGTGTCCACGAGTCGGATGAAACTGAAGGAACGGGACCAAAGTTATACAGAGCTGCTATGTGTCCAGAAAGTGCAACAACAGTCGAGGGTTACTGGGGTTACCTCGCCCCAGGCCGAATATCTTCGGCAGGCGGGCTCGGACATGGATCATCGGCTCCACAACCCCTCGACTGCGACAACTATGCAGGCATAGCCAAAACTGTATAACAACGGGTTCGAAACAAACAATCGATAAAAGAAACACTCTAGACATGAAGCTTTATTAAGCAAGTAATACTAGAGTATAGCTTACAAACAGAGGTCACATGACCCAACATTACATCAGACAACGGAAGGCAAATTATGTTGCTAATCAACAAGAACCAAAAAGGCCTAAGAGGCCGCAACATAAGGCAACGTCCCAGCCCATAGATTCCAGGCTGCTACCTGGGAACCCCAAACTACTCGTCGATGTCCACGTTGAAACACCACTGAACTGAGGAACTCCACCAGAACCAAGTTGAAGCAAACATGAGTACGGGAGGTACTCAACAAGACTTAGTTAACCTATTATATATCTGCTATTTTTAGAAAGAGTTATGAAGGTTGTTTTGCGTAAATCCATCTTTGTTTTCCAAGTTGAGGGAGGAATAGCACGTCTCATAGAGGATTTTGAAAACAGATGAGGAAGATACTCAACTAGTGATATCATCGTCTTTCTAATCCACCAATATCATTTCAGCACCTTGTGCTTCAAGGATCACCACCTCAAGTAGTTCCAGTAACTCATGCTAAAGGTAACCCCTCTCGGCATCTCCGAGGAGGCATCCTTCATCCATTATCAGCAAGTTTTAGTCATTCCGTTCAAGTTATCTATGATCACATAATCCGTCACCAAGTCGTCCTTAACCGCGGACACGGCTTTTCGAAAAGATTTAACCCTGCAGGGGTGTACGACTTTAACCACACGTACCAACCAACTCTTAATGCCAGATCATTAGCACTATTCCGGGAAGTGCCGGCAGATCGAGGTTGACCACGACCTTTCCCTTGCTTCGCTTATTCCATGAGTCGCTCCGAGTAGAGATGGACCGCCAATAGGGAGTGGCCATCTCCTGCCGGGTCTCTATCGTTGTGAGTGGTGCTTCAACTATTGTCTCGCCACAGGCTGTTGCACCGCCACGTCCTAGTTTTGCAAACGTTTTTAATATCCCGGCAAATTCAAATGGAACTCCTGAACTACGCAACTCATGGAACAAACTAGGCAAGTTTAGATCGAGGGAAATCTAAGCCCCGTGTGGATGCACGCTCAGTCTTGGCTCGAAGACGAGAACTCGCTCCTAGGGGCATGAATGAGACAACCACCACAGACCCTCTGTGGTCTCGTCATCCACACCTTTAAGTTATCTTAATCAAGTATCTCTTAACTTTCCACAACATCCTATCATACTAGATTATTTCGTAACTCTGATTCATCAACCGGATGGAGCAGAAATAACAGACATGTATGACCAAGCACAACATATTTCAGGCTTTGGCGATGCACAAAAACAAACCTATAGCTGCTAGGAGTAGTGGATCAGGATATTTAGGCTATGCATGATATATGACAACTCTAACTACTGACACAAGATACATTTGAATCGAATGCATTGTACGAGAGTCAAAAGTCTTTTGAAATCATATATGGGAAGATAAGAGGTTATGCTTGCCTTGCTTCAAGAAAACCAGAGAAAGACTTCAGGAATAAGTGCTTGACTTGTCGGTTAGGATCAAGTATTCGTCATGGAGTTGCTGGCCTTCTCTTCGGAGCCACGTTCTACCGAGGGGGAACAAACACCGAAAAGAAGAAAAAACAACAATTAACACATGGCATCGATGCAATGCGAAATATGTATGCATGAGCAAGTTAATGCACTGAAATAAAGACCTAAACATGATCGTTGGGTTGCTAGGGTTCGTATGTCAAATATGCAATTTTACTGAAATTATCCCGAAATAGACCCCGGAGGGGCACTTCGGACAATTGTGAAAGTGGGTGCAATTTTAAAAGCTCAAATGGGTTTGAAAACTTCATAACTGGATTGCATTTGTCATTTTGAGCAATTTGGTATATTACTTTTAATTTTCTAATTTTAGTGAATAAAAACTTATTTTTCTATTTTAGATGAATTAAACAACATTAAATAAAAGCCATTTTTCAAATTTCTCAAACATGTGTGAAAATTACATATTTGGTACGATTACATTTTTATGAACATTTTAGTAACTCACTTTTATTTTTCTGAATTATAAAACAATAGTTATTGATTTTATAAAATAAACCATTTTTCTGGAATTAAATGGAATATCTAAAAAGGGTAATATGGTGTCACTGTGATGCAGGGGGTGACATCATCCTAGAGCTGAGATCAAAATCCACGAGCAATCGAGCGATTCTGCAAGCGATTGTGGAATTAACTTGCACCAATATCTTCACCTCATCGAGAGAAATCTGGGGGTGGTGGCAGAACGACCAAACGGTCGCCGGAACTTCGCCGACGGCGAGGAACCGCGGCGGCGGCCACGGGTGCACGACGAGGACAAGCTACGGAGGGGGAGGGAGAGATTGGAGGGAACCGGGAGGTGCAGGAGCTCACCACGAGCGCGTTGGAGCGGTCGGGGAAGCGAGGCGATGCCGGAATCGGCGACGACGAGTGAAGGAGGCCGGCGGCCGTAGGTGACGACGATGGCCCGATCCGCGCGCGTGAGGTCATCCCGGCGAACGTAGATCAACGGGGAGGTAGAAGACCCCATGAAGGTTCCGGGGGTGGCTCCAATTTGGCCCGAGGTGGCCGGAGACGGCGGCAACCGGCGGCGGCCGGCGGGACAGTAGGGTTAGGGTTCGTTTTTCGGGCGTGCTCCGTACAGAGAAGAGAGGGAGGACGAGGGGTGTCGAGGTGGAGAGATGGGGACGTCTCCGCAGGATCTTATCCCAGCGAGGAGACAAGCACACAGGAGGTGGCACGGTGACGGCGGGTACTCAGCCACGCAGGTGCTCCTACTGGCCTGAGGAAGAAGACAAAGGAGCATTTCCGATAACCACCTGAAAAAGCTGAAAACTGCACGAAGGTCCTTCTCAGGTTTAAAACTGAACATAAAACATTGTTTTTAGGGCCTTTTTTAACACAGAAAATTTGGTAAAAAATAAGATTTGAAAACTTTATCAAATTTCCAACCACACCATATTTTTGTTTGGTGAAATTGAAATATTCTGCATATCAAAATTTTGAAACCCACATTAAGTAGTATTTGTGGAGATTTTGTGAAACCATTTAAATTTACAATTTAAATTGTTTCAAACATGATCAAATTTTTGTTCTCATGCATGTATGATATGAACACAACACCACAACCCTCTGGTAGCAAAATTTGGGATGTTACAGCGTGTTGAGGGACGACATTGTCCTTCGGCTTCCTCATCAAGATCTCATTATAGATTTGCCCTTGGAAAATGGTGTGAAAACGTTGATCCTTACCCCGGAATTGTGGCATCAAGCGCTCACGGGCAATCACATAGGGTTTCTCACGCCTTTCCTTCAAGAACATAGCATCGGACATCTTGGAGGTTGTTTTTGCGGTGTTCTTCTTGGGCAATGTCTTCTCGGGGGCCGGGTATCGCTTGCGCTTGGCATGAGAGCTGTCAAGTTCCTCTTCAATCTCATCCACTTGAGGGGTCTTGCGGCGGCCGGTGGTCTTGTAACGGGTCCCCTTTCCCTTGGAACCGGAAGCATCTAATAGGAGAAAGCAAGAAGATCATGAAGAAAGAGTAATGCTCGAGTTGATAAAATCACGCACAAAACCAAGAAACCAAGATACACATGGTGTTAGGGTTGAATAATCTAGGGTTAGGGAAAACGAATCTTCCCTACAACCGCAACGATTCAAGCCTAACACGCATTATATAGGTTTCTAGGGTTTGTACTCGAGAGATTCCACTCCTAAAACTCCAAATCCACAAGTCTAGAGAGCAAGAACATGAACTCCTATGCATCCCATCCATCAACTAGATGAGAGAGAGAGAGAGAGCACATACCCGCGTCATCCATGGTGAAAAAGGAAGGAGAGGAAGGATCCCGGGGTGGCCCAAGGCAAGGAGGAGATCTTCCCGCGGTGGAGCACCCAAATCTGGCGGCCAAAAGCTTGGGGGCGGCGGCCGTTCGTGAGGAGGAAGAAGAAGGGTGGGTGGGGGAAAGTGAGATTGGATCTTACTTACCCCGCACGCCCTGCCCCTTATCCGCAAAAACTGCCACTGGCGGAGCCTCCGGTGGTTTGCACCGGAGCCTCCGCCCCTTGTCCACAAAACTGCTAAATTAGGCCCGCTGAACCAATGTGAGCCAGCGGAGCCTCCGGTGGTGTTCCGGTGGACAGGGGGAGCGGAGCCTCCGGTGGTTTCACCGGAGCCTCCGCCCAGCCAAGTTTTTCGCGCCAAGATTGTAAAATTACGAGCATTACGATAGAAACATTGTTTTTGGGCAAAGGGGGGCTTGGGTTGGAAAATTGTCACTGATATACAAGAGACATTACTCGGAGGGGTTCGCAAGAAGCATAAAAAAGTGAAAATCGAACCCGTACGAGTTGTCAAGACGAAGATATGATAAGTGTGAAAGATCCAAAACACACCAAAGGTCGGTGGCCGAAGCCACCATTTTTGAGTGTGTAACTTGGCACCGCGAAGATATATCTTGGGTCCAAAATTACTACTCACAGTTAAGCACAATAAGTCACAAATTGACTAGATATGCAGTGATTAATTGATTTTCGCGTAATAAAAGGAGTGCATACTCATGAGTTGAGTAGCGCTCCCCCTATTTCCATGCCTACACCTAGACTTGATAGCATGTATAATGAAGGTAGATGTGCAAGGTTTCAAGTGAAGTTGGAAGAATCTATGACATTTAGTTCATTCCTCAAAGCTCGAAATCTTGGTTCATTAAGGGCCTTCGTGAAGATGTCGGCAAGTTGATCCGTTGTGGAGACATAAGAGAGATCAATATCACCTTTCTCAACATGATCCCGAATGAAGTGATGACGGATCTCAATGTGCTTCGTCTTGGAGTGAAGAACCGGGTTGTAGGCGATCTTGATAGCACTCTCATTGTCACAAAGAAGAGCCACATTGTCAAAATGAATACCATAATCCTTCAAGCTTTGCCTCATCCATAGCAATTGGGCAAAACAACTTGCCGCGGAGATATACTCGGCCTCGGTGGTGGAGAGAGCAATACAATTTTGCTTCTTAGAAGACCAACATACCAAGGAGCGGCCAAGAAATTGACAACCCCCGGATGTGGACTTCCTATCCGTCTTCTCTCCCGCATAATCCGCATCCGAGTATCCAATGAGCTGAAAGCTTGAACCCTTGAGGTACCAAAGACCGAAGTTTGGGGTATGAACTAGATATCTAAAGATTCGTTTCACGGCTTCCAAATGACTTTTCCTTGGAGAGGCTTGAAACCTTGCACATTTACCTACGCTATACATTATATCGGGTCTAGATGCACAAAGGTAGAGCAAAGAGCCAATCATGGAGCAGTATACCTTTTGATCTACCTCTTTACCGTTGGGGTCGGGTTTCAAGTCGGTGGTCGTGGACATAGGAGTCTTCATAGGTTTGGCATCATTCATATTAAATCTCTTGAGCATGTCTTGAGTGTATATGGCTTGTTTGATGAAAGTCCCTTCATAATATTGATTCACTTCAAAGCCAAGGAAGAACTCCAACTCTCCCATCATAGACATTTCAAACCTATCGGTCATAAGCTTGCAAAACTCCTCATTGAACAAAGTGTTAGTAGACCCAAAAATGATGTCATCCACATAGAGTTGGCATATGAACAATTCACCTCCAACCGTCTTGGTAAAGAGGGTGGGATCGATTAAACCAACATTAAACCCGCGATCTACTAGAAAATCTTTAAGGTGCTCATACCACGCATGTGGAGCTTGTTTAAGTCCATAGAGTGCCTTATCAAGTTTATAGACATGATCGGGGTGGTTGGTATCCTCGAAACCCGGAGGTTGCTTGACATATACTAACTCATTAATGGGACCATTAAGGAAATCACTCTTAACATCCATTTGTTGTAACTTGAAGTTATGATGAGATGCATAGGCAAGTAAGATGCGAATGGATTCAAGGCGAGCTACGGGAGCAAAGGTTTCACCGAAATCGATACCTTTGACTTGAGAAAAACCTTGGGCTACCAATCTTGCCTTGTTGCGAATGACAATGACATCTTTGTCTTGTTTGTTCTTGAACACCCATTTGGTGCCAATGACATTTTTGCAATCCTTGGGTCTTGGCACTAATTTCCACACTTTGTTGCGCTCGAAGTTATTGAGTTCATCATGCATGGCTTCAAGCCAATCTTGATCTCCGAGAGCTTCGAATACCTTCTTGGGTTCAATGAAGGAGACAAAAGCATGGGCCTTGCTAAAATCCGCCAATTGCCTTCTAGTGACCACTCTCCCACGAACTTGTCCAAGAATCTTGTCCTCCGTATGACCCGCTCGTTCAAGATTCTCTAGCCTTCTCTTTGCTCTTCGTGCTAGTATCTCCTCCAAAGATTCTTTGGATATGGATTGAGAATCACCTTCTTCATCGGAGACATGTCCATCTTCGTTTTATCCTTGATCAATGATGGGTGATGAATCACCACTAGGTTGAGCATTCTCAACAATGATGGAATCTTGATCATGATTGAGATGAGTTGCTTCGCCTTGGTCATTAGCTTGAGGGCTTGGTGCATCTTGTTGAGTAGCTTGATCATCAATGGGTGTAGTCAATGGCTCCACTTGAGTGGGGCATAGTCCTTCTCCCTCCGTCATCCGGTGTCCCTCAATGGGGATTATTTCACCAATCCCCATTCTTCTTATGACGATGGGAGGAATTGCATCTCCTACAATACCATGATCTATACGCCCCCCTTGGGAGCCGTTATCCTCATCAAACACTACGTCTATAGCTTCTTCAACTTGTCCGGTGGACTTGTTGTAGACTCTATAGGAGTGAGCATTTGTGGCATAGCCAACAAACATACCCTCATAAGATCTAGTCTCAAATTTTGACAACCGTTTACCTTTCTTGCGAATGAAGCACTTGCAACCGAAGACCTTGAAATAAGATACATCCGGTTTCTTGCCCGTGATAATCTCATAGGGAGTCTTGTTCAAGATCTTGCAAAGATATAACCGGTTGGTAGCATGACATGCGGTGGGATACGACTTCTGCCCAAAAGTTATAGGGAGAAGAGAACTCCGCAATCATAGTTCTAGCCGTATCCATCAAAGTCCGGTTCTTTCTCTCCGCAACACCATTTTGTTGAGGTGTATAAGGAGTGGAATATTGATGAGCAATGCCTTCTTCCCTAAGGAAACCCTCAACGGTGTAGTTCTTGAACTCCGAGCCATTATCACTCCGAATAGCCAATATGGTAGCATTGTGTTGGCGCTCCACTAGAGTGATGAACTCGATGACTCTATTTTGAGTTTCACTTTTCCTCTTGAAGAAATACACCCAACAATATCTTGAATAGTCATCCACAATCACCAAGCAATACTTCTTTCCTCCGAGGCTATCATAGGATAGTGGACCAAAGAGATCTAAGTGAATGAGCTCGAGAATTCTTGTGGTGGAGATAGTTGTCTTGGTTGGGTGTAGTTCGCCATGTTGCTTCCCAAAGGTACAAGAGCTACACACACGATCTTTAGCAAACTTAGCTTTGGTTAGTCCTAGAACGTGATTGCCACTTTGGAGATCATGTAACATTCTCATATTGGTGTGGGCTAGTCGGTGATGCCAAAGCCACCCCACATCAACTTTAGCCATTAGGCATGTCGCGGCACACGTGTCTTCTTTAGAGAAGTCCACTACATACATGCCGTTCTCGACAAACCAAACAAAGGCTACTTTAAGAGATGTCTCCCAAGTGACAATCACACTCTCTTTATTAAAGAACGAGGTAAAACCACAATTCGCAAGTTGAAGAACGGACATCAAATTATAGCCAAGGGACTCAACGAGGAGAACATTCTCAATTGATAAATCATTTGAGATTGCCACCTTGCCTCGTCCCAATACCTTAAGCTCGGACTTATCGCCAATAGTAATGCAATTGAGATGAGGTAGAGGAGGTTCAAGGTCACTTATTGTGTCACGGCTTCCGGTCATATGTTGGGATGCACCACTATCCACTGTCCATTTGTTAGACCCGGAAGCATTTCCCTACAAGAGATCAATTTCTTGATTTAGGTACCCATCCTTCAATGGGTCCTCTTTTGTTAGTCACAAGGTTCTTAGGAAACCAAATAGTGCAATGATAATCATCACCATAAGAAGTACCAACATATTTAGCATAAACATGTCCATCTCTAGATTTCATAAGAACATAAGATGGGTTATATTTTCCGGCAAAATCATTATGAGTGATGCTCCCCCTAGAGGTATCACCACCCATAATGGCGTTGGTCTCCTTCTCTTTGGTCACCTCACCCTCTTTCACAAAGACAACATTTTGGGAGGGAAAGGTGACATTCTTGGATATCTTCTTTGACTTGGAAACAAAGCCAAGTCCCTCTTTTCCTTTCTTGGCACCTTGGGAGCTTATTGCACCATTGAGAATTCTTTCCTTCCCTACAATGTTAGTTGTAGTAGAAGAGGTAGGCACAATAACAATGCTATTTGATGAAGATGCAACATGCTTATTAGATTGTTGAGCTAGAAGCTTGATGCGAGACCTGGCAAGTTTGTCATGAATTTCTTTAAGAGATGCAAACTCCCTTTTTAGTTTGTCATGCTCCTCGTCAAGTTTTTCGTGAGCTATTCCTAGCTTCAACTCTTCCTCTTCAAATTCTTTAAGTAATACAAGAGATTTGGCATGTTCTTTCTTAAGCTTGGCAAGAGATTTTTCGTTATCTTTTCTAAGCTTTGAAACACTAATAACATAAGTCTCTTGTAGACTAGATAGTTTCTCTTCAAGAGAGGCTCTCATGGATCTCTCCTTTTCAAGAGCCTTGATGAGTTCGTCATCATGATTATCATTGCTACCGCCATGGTTCTCCAAGGTCATGATGATCTCCTCCTTCTCATCGATGAGGGAGTTAGCATCATCAAGTTGCCTTAGGAGAGCTTTTACCTTTTCTTTAGTTTCACCTTCAAGACTACACAACCAAGATCCTAGATTCTTGGCCTCCTCATCATCAACAATGTTTTCAACACAATCCAATAATGAGGGAGAGATAGTGATAATAGACTTGGAGGTGGAAGATATTACCGCGGTGGCTTTTGCCATGAGACATGTAGGTCGGATCGATGCCTTCTCATTGGGAGATTCAAATAGAGAGACCGATGAATAGGAAGTCGTAGCTATGGCGAAGTGGGCAACACCTACGACTTCATCTTCTCCTTCATCTCCGGAGTAGTATGTTCCAATGTGGGGCCTTCTTGAACATATAGAGCCCTTGGGACTCTTCTAGCAAGGTTCTTGTTTTGTGGAGCTTTGTTCTTGTCCTTGCGAACAAGCTTCCCTTCATTCTCTTCTCGTGGCTCAAAGGGACACTCTTTGAAGAAGTGATTTGCACTTCCACAATTGTAGCATGTCCTTGGCCGCTCCCCTTTCTTCCTAAAGATCTTGTTCCTTGAAGGTCTAGGGGCACCGGCTTTGTGATCCTCCCATCTCTTCCAATACCCTTGCATGGCAAGAGCAATACATTTATGGGCACCCTTGTATGTATCTTCATAGTCCTCATCATCATCATCATCATCATCATCATCATCATCCACTTCTTCTATCTTGGCCATTGCTTTAGACTTCAAGGCGAGGTTGGGAGACTTTCCATGTCCTCTTGAGCGAGCAAGGGCATCATCCGCGCTCTTGTGAGATAAGGATATGGCTATGAACTCACTAAGCACGCCAATGGAGTTGAGAGAGTTGTAGTCGGATCTTGTTCGAATGCTAGTGGAGAGGTTCTTCTCGAATGGGGTTATGGCCTTGAAAAACTTCCTCTTGATCCACTCATCGGAGATTTCCTCTTTTCCAAAATCCCTTAGTTGATTGCCAAGGGTGACAACTCTTCTATATAGCTCCTCGGGACTCTCGTCTTCAAGCATGACGAAGTTCTCGGATTTGTCGAGAGCAACATCATATTTGGATGGTTGAATGCTAGCATTTCCTTGGAACAAAGAATCAAGCTTATCCCAAGCTTCCTTGGCGGTCTTCATCCCGCGGATGTGTTCGAGATGTTCTCTTGGGAGAGCCTTTTGGATAGTCACGAGAGCGGTCTTGTTGAGTTGAAATTCCACATCCTCTCTAGGAGTCAAGTTGCTTGGATCATGAGGATGGAATCCATGGAGAATGCTTCTCCATAAAGCGACGCAAGAACCTGAAATGTGAGACTCCATATCGAACTTCCAAGAAGAGAACTCGTTAGTTTTAAGCATGGGAGGAACTCCAACATTAACCATGTGTGGCATTGTAGCAATAGGGTGGATAGAATCGTAATTGGGAGGTGGTGGAACTTTAGAGTTGGACCCCGAACCGTTAGCCGATTGAGACTTGGAGCCCTCGGAGCTCCCACTTCCCTTTGCCTTTTTATCGGCTTTTTCTTTTGCTTTCGCCTTAGCTAAAGCGATGTTAGCTTCCATTTCGTTGATGTCCGGAATGGACTCTTCGTCGGAGCTAACATCGTTGGTGGTGAGAGGTGGTTCCGTGGACTCCTTGGTTCTTCCCATCAATACCTCCATCATTTTCTTGATGCTAGAAACCTCCGTACTGACACTAGAGCTAACCTTAGATAATTCGGTTTGGAGAATTCCAACCGTGTCTTCTAGGTTAGATATATTGTCGGCCATCTTGGAGATTTCCGCACTAGAACTACCGGGGGCATTTTCATCGACCATTGTACTCTTAGGCGGTTAAGCCCTTAGTAAGAGCCGAGGCTCTGATACCAATTGAAAGTGCACTATGGTCAACTAGAGGGGGGGGGGAGGGTGAATAGGTTGACTACCAATTTTTCTTCTCTTTTCCTTTTAGTGGGGCTAAGCAAGATAAGATAAGGTTCTCTAGATGTGCGACTAGGTGAGCAACCTATGTGGACAAAGTAATATGCGCAACGGAAGTAAATCGTAAGGTAGTAAAGCAAACAACAAGTGTAAACAAGGAGACAAGGATATGATTCCCGTAGTTCCTTCTCAAAGAGAAGTACGTCTACGTTGGAGAGGTGGGGAGCCACCTAGGCGCTCCTCAATAGCACGGTTGTGCACACCTTGTTCTCCTTGAGATTCTCCGGTGAGGGAGATTCTCGTTTCCACTATGAGATCGACTTGAAGGCGTTGACCAAACGTTTACAAGGGCTCGAGGTCACTCCACAAGATGGATGTAGGCTCTCAAGCAATCCGTAGCTTCTTGCAACAAGGTGGAAACTACAAGCACGAGATCTACTAAGGTTTCTATGCCTCAAGTAGGATTCTAGATCTACTAGGTTGTTGTGGATGGATTTGAGATTCCTTTGGTGGAAGTGTGGATCTAGGCCTCCTCTAGCTCTCCACCAAGTATGGGAGTGTTTGGGTGGACGGAGAGAGAGTTCTAGACGAATGAAGCTTTCATTAATGGCTTGGAGAGAGAATGGGGGAAAACTTGGCATTTAAGAGGTAGGGGAAGGGGTATTTATACCCCATTCATTTAAGGGCCGTTGCAGTCCAGGAGCACCGGAGGCTCCGGTGGGCTTCAGTCAATTGCTTAGTTGCGCAACGCACCAGCTCACGTTTGCTGGACCACGGGGTGGAGGTTCCGGTGGGATCTGCGGAGGTTCCGCCCACCGGAGGCTCCGGTGGAACCTCCGCTCTTATCCAACAGAACCGCGTTTGGGCGGAGCCTCCACCGGAGGTCCACCGGACCCCATTTGCACAGGGGCCAGGGAGGCCACCGGAGGTCCACCGGAGGCTCCGGTTGAGCCTCCGCTCTTATCGAACAGAACGGTGTTTGGGCGGAGCCTCCACCGGAGGCGCAGCGGACCCCGTGTGTGTGCAGGCCCAGTAGTGGAGGGTGGCGGAGCCTCCGGTGGATGTGGCGGAGGTTCCGCCCACCGGAGCTCCACCGGAAGTTCAGCTCGAGGATCCGCTCGTTTGCTCCAGAGAGTGATTTGAGCGGAGCCCACACCGGACCCCCACCGGAGCCTGAGCGGAGCCTCCGGTGGATTCACCGGAGCCTCCGCTCCTGTGCAAAGTAGCTTCCTGGATTTCTTTCTCCTTGCTCTTTTCGTATAAAATAAACACTTGCCCATATAGATAGTGACCCTAATTTAACCTGGGCATTTTCATTTATCGAACAAACATTAGATCAAGTAGATATGTTGTCATATAATTACCAAAACGGACGATGATCTTTCACCGGGGAGTAGAGGGGACGGCGGGGCAGGGGCCGAGGATGGGGAGTAGAGGGGACGGCGGGGGCGGGGCCAACGGTGGCGGCTGCGAAACCCTGACCCATAGGTTCGTTCGGTCGTGGGGAGAGTTGGGAAGGCAGGGGGACTCGGGCTCGGGAGGCTCGGGCAGGAGAATTTTTCGTCCGGTTGGTGGGGTGGCAGAATGGCGTAAATTGTCTGAAGTGGTAGGGGCATTCTCGTCCAGGCAGCTCGTGCGGGAATCGGCTCCGAGGCAGCTTTCCGCTCACGATCGATTTCCAGTGCGAAGTGAGGCAGCAATTATGTGAAGCGATTTTCAATATCCAAAAGCTGAAGTGCAAGCCCAAACAAACGGACCCATAGACACACGAACCATCCGTTTCTGGTCGATGCACACGATTTCGGCAAGGAAAAACGACGCGAGGCAGAGCAAACTACACTTGCACAGCTAGCATCTGGGCCCGCTGGCAGGGACAGCCCCGTCGATGGCTCGCCGGTGGGAGGCAGGGGAGGAACTTGGCGGCGGTGCAACTGGGAACCCTATCCACCGTCTCTCCGCGAATGTGTGCGGTCTGTGCTGCTTAAATAAAAAAGAAAAAAAGAAAGGGAAAGAATAGGAGTGGCATTTGCTAATAATTTGGGCAAACGATATGTCCAATTTGGAAAACTTTTCGCACCCTTCGCGGGCTGCCACGTCTCCTCTCTCCCTATTTTCTTCTGTGGCTTTCCAAAGCCCACAGCCACAGCACGGTTCGTTTGGGGTGCTTTTTTCTGTGGAAAGACACCAAAAGCTCAAACAAACGCACCCTTAAGGTTGAACCAGACAGAAGTGCATACACAACATTAACGTTAAAAATCATTCAGTCCAGGTAAGTAAATTTTGAATTTACTGCTCAAAAGCTAAACCTAGATGTTACAAACCATCTTCATCCAGTCTCATTCCGTGCCGAGTACAACAGATGGACACACATTTTTCACTTCATCTAAATGACTATCAAGTCAGGCATCAGTCCAAAACCTCAAATCGCCTCCCTGATGACAAGGCAGATACCGAATGAGGCCGTGCAGAGAAACAGCCTGATCATGGCAAAGAACTTAAGCCTCCTGCAGAGTTCACCAGAATGCGAGGAAAACGACAAAATCAGAACCACTTGGGTAGAAAATGGAAATGACGTGGACAAAAGAGACTCCCATGCCAATGCAGGTTCGGGCAAAACTGAGGATAAATAATTGAAGTCATAGGCATATCTTTGTGTGCAGAAGACTGAAAACTCGACTCCATGTCGTTGATCATTTAAATGATGGTTTAGTTAGTGGAACATCGCTACACTGAGCACTGGCTGCATTAACAAGTTACCGAAATATAAGATGTTTTAACGTTTCCTGGACAACATGTACCTAGACATGTTTTAGTGTAAGATGCACATGAATCTACACACAAAAACATGTCTAGATACTTGTTGTCTAGAAAACGCTAAAACACATGGGTCACTATCATGTCCAGTGTACCATCCTATCCTTAGGATCAAATGTGTCGTATGTTTCCCAGGGCTGAAAATCACATGTGTTCCCAGGGCTGAAAATCACATGTGTATATTTCCCAGGATCATCTGAATTATCTGCACATGGACCAGTTGGAGGAAATAAATAACAGCACGGTTGCTCATTGCTAAGAAAGCAAAGATACCCAACCCTGGAAGTAGAAGAACATGGAGACTACAAACTTACTACAGCCGCGGGGGAAAAGACACAACATGAAAACAATAATAGAAAACCTAACCCATGTGTTTATGTTCATAAAACTCCTGACGTACCTTTCTGGTCTACTTTACCACCTTAAAGAGCCTGATTGCACCAGTAGCAGCAGTGGTAAAGCACCTTCTGGGTTGATTATTCCTTCCAGGTGGCGAGATTCTTTGCACTGGACAAAGTTTATGACTTGGAGTTGGAGTAGATCCATTCACCAATAACTTATTACTCAGAACGATACCGGGCTGTCCAGGTTTAAGCCCAGACCTAGGATCTGTGCTTGCATAGGCTGGATACACCTTCACAGGAAACCGGGCTTGTAACACTGATCTCCAATATGGGAAGAAACTTCTCTTTATGAATGTGGGATCCCATCCTCCGTCTTCATTCTTTTTCACATCCTGTCACATATTTCATTAGAGGTACATCATAAAAATAAAATAAAAACATCCATACTTCCTGCCAGCACCTCTGGGTTGAAATGTATTATGGTGATCAATACACAACATTGATGTATTTGGATGCAACTCAAAGCAGTGCCAAACTAGCTATTTCTTTCTCCTTCAGAGGAAGACAAAAAACAACCATGGTGGCTGTCGAGTGTGTCCGATATGAGGAATTTCTTAGATAAATCGAGTTTCCACCGTAAAGACAAGCCTTGATCACTATTTTTTTCTTGGCTGTTCCAGTAGCAAAATCTAGTTTCTATACATATGTGTGAACACAAATTAGGTATTTTGTACCTTATTTAATGAGCACTAGAAGCAGATTTCAGTAGGCAAAGTCCACTAGAACATGAATACCTGTATACCTGTTCCCAATAAATATGGCTGAATACGCTACTACAAAGCTGGCGAGCTTTGCAGCACCAAAACCGTCACTTTGTGCTCTAGTTAATTACCCATTTGTGCTGCCATAAGGTGTAGACAAAGCTGCTTGGTGCTGCTGCACCAAAATCAGTATTAAGGAACAATGGGTTACCTGTGTCTGTGTACTGGGCTGCCATGCCATAAGGGACAGTCTGTCATTTCGAACAGTTGTGACCTGCACGCATAGGGCAAGATGAGCAGTCAAAATTCAAGAAAACGCGCCTTAAAACAAAAAAGATCCTATTATGCATATGAAAAGGTTCATGGGATTTGTCAATTTGGGAAAATTTTAATTCTTTATATATTCTTCTGAAAACTTGATGTAAAATGAAAAAATAAAAGGAACAATGAAAGGGCAGATATTTTTATGGACTTCTTTCTTTTTGCTGCCACCATATCATTACTCATTGCCAAACATCATCAGTCTATCCAAAACTATATCAACCCCAGATTCGATTATCTTTACCTTTTCCTCATCCAGGCTGTCCGCTTTCGTAAGTGCCATGTTTGCATCTGTACGCCCTATTATCCATTTTAAATACGATAGAGATTAGGACTCAGCTTGTTAGAAATAAAAAAGAAACACTTGAGCCTGACACACCTTTGCATGACTCTCCATATGACTTTCTACAGTCATAAGGCCGGCTTCAAGAAGTGGAAAACAAAATAAAATAATCAGCAAAATAACCATTTATTCACATAGAAAATTATCGTGTGAAGGAACACAGAGTCATACAGATTTATAGTGTTTCATAGAAAATTATCGTGTGAATCCCCAGTAGGGCAAAATCCATAATCCTTAAGGATAGATGAAACATGTTGAAAGACCTCCACATGTGGCACCTACATGACATACAAGCTGTTGTATAAGGCAATATATCGCTAACATAGATCTACTGTATATACGATGTAGCAATTATATAACCAGTTGTAAGCAACATGATGATGGAAAGAATTGTTTGGAGAACACTGCAATTATGGAATATGAGTTGGAGGGCAATAGAAAGTGCAAAAGCAGTAATCACATTCAGTTCACTACTTACTTAGACAAACTACATAATATGCGTATTCGGATACATCTAGATTGATGTATCTTATGACTTATCTATTCTGAAGAAAAATCTGTTAGCTTCCACGATTCTGGAGTCAGAATTTATGATCTAGACGCTTCAAAGGTACGGTGTGGCAATTATATAACCAACTGTAAGCAGCGAAGTGGTGGAAAGAACTGTTTGGAGAAGAAAACTGCAATTGTGGAAAATGAGTTGGAACGCAAAAGAACAGTGCGAAAACAGTTATCAGATTCAATTCACTACTATGTTAGATGAACTACATAATATACATATTAGGATTCATCTAGATTGATGCGTCTACATTCTTTGAAGAAAGAGTAGGTTCTGCTATTTAAGACTTGGAGGAAGTGATTTCCGGGAACTAGCAGACCAAACCAATCAACAAGGAAAGCCTGTCAAGCAAACCTTTAATAAGCATCTATAGCGCAGTCACTTCATCTATCTTAAAGAAAAATCTGTTAGCCTTAAGTTCTGCAGTCAGAATTTATGATCTAGACGCTTCAAAGGTACGGATCCAGAACCGCATCATACTTCTGTATATTTAACTAAACTTTACGGTTATTCAAATTTCAACTATTTTAAATCGCTTCAATTGTTTTCTCTTGGTTTCCGAAAGAGCAATGTATCAATTTCTTCAGGCTTTATGATCAAAATAAAGTTCAGACAAACCTAAAGAGGTTAGTCATAAATTACATACATGTTAGAGTACGTGATGGGTCTGGGGCCGTTAGTCTTAGGGTTTGCTTAGGGGTCAAGTAAGCCTTGCTTGGGAGTCAAGTAAACCTCTCTATATATGGAGAGGAGATTTATCAATCTAACCAAGCAAGAATTAAGAGGAAAACCCTTCCCCTCTTGCCCGGCCGTGGGAAAGGACCCCACGACCGGCTCTCTCACGCCCTCGCACCTCTCTCTCCAGCTCAAACCCTAACAACCATAACATTTGGTATCAGATTGCCCTTGTTCGATCATGTCTTCATCGCCGGCCACCACCACCATGCCGCCGCCCCAACCGACGGCGCCACTGGCCTCCACTGCGGCCACCGCCACCATGGCGGCGTCCTTCCCCGCCCCGGCCGCCGTCGTCTACACCCCCGAGCAGATGACCGGGGTCCTCAACGACCTTGTCAACGCGGTCCAAGGGATCTGCCTCTTCCTGGCCGGTCCTAACGGACCGCCGCCGGCTGCGCCATCAGTTGCCGCCTACGGGCCGGCGCGGCTGCCGTGGCAGCCTCCGCACCAGGCGGCCTCCGCCGCGATCGCCGGGCTGCAGCATCCGACGTTGTTGTTGTCGTCGCCGCCACTCGACGTCAGGCTGTTGCATACGCCGCTGTCCGTCCCGGGCCGATCTATACGGCGGCCTGGGCGCCGCCGCATCCGACGTTGTTGTTGTCGTCGCCGCCACTCGACGTCAGGCTGTTGCATACGCCGCTGTCCGTCCCCGGGCCGATCTATACGGCGGCCTGGGCGCCGCCGCACATCCAGTCGCCACCCAAACAGTACGGCAGGCCCTCCCGCTTCGCCGGTCCTTACGCCGGTACCGATGGTGCGCTATTCCAAGGGGGGTCCTCCATGGTCACAGCACCAGCGCTGACCCCCGCACGGCCACCGCCGCCGCCCTCGACCGCAACCACAGCGCCGGTCATCACGTTCCAACATGGGATGCCCTACGACGGGACTGCGACGACCTCGTTCCTAGCAGCGCCACCGCCGTCCCAGGACAATCCCATCCAACAGATCAAGTTCCAGTCGTCGCCGTCACCGCTTCCGGCTTGGATCGCTACCCACCACGTGTCGGCGGCAGTGTCACCGACAGGAGCGCACCGCATAGCACCACTGCATTCCGCCGCCGGCCGCCGCGAGGGTTCCCTTGGTACCGATGGTTTCCTTGGGATCCAGGGGGCTGCAAACGCACAAGTTCGGCGCACGAAGGATTCTCGCCTTATCATTCGGAGTCAAAAAAATATAAAGAGTCGGAGTCTCATTCGGGTTAGCTTATTTCAGGTCAATACAATAGGCCTAGATGTAAAAGGCTTGTTTTTTAGGCGTTAGGTTTGTGTGAGGTCGAATCGTCGTTAGGTTGCAGCTCAAGGACGAGCTGCATGTCCAGGTGGGGTGTAGTGTTAGAGTACGTGATGGGCTGGGCCCGTTAGTCTTAGGGTTTTCTTAGGGGTCAAGTAAGCCTTGCTTGGGAGTAGTAAAATGTGCAGCTTTATAGTAACATTAGCACAATAAGTACAAATCTAGGATCAGGGTTCAAAAAAGTAGTAGTTCAGTGATAATTTTAAAATCTTCATTGGTTTAAGCAAGGCAACTCTCAAAACATTGCAGCAGAAGGATAACACGGAATTGGTCTAAAATCAAATGAAAGGTTCAATGATATATAACAGTTCCATCCTCCATATTACACCAAAGAGAACCCCATATATGCTACATAATATAAATGTGTTGCCCTCGTATTATTGCTTGAAACTTGGCTTTAAGGTAGAATACGGCTACTCTGGAATTCAGATACTAGTAAATTAAAATATCAATTACCTAGGGCATTCTTTTTAAAGGAGTTTCCCCAGAATCTTTCTTCCCATCCACTCCCTCTGTATCATAATATAAGACGTTTTAGCTTCCCCAAACGTCTTATATTATGGTACATAGGGAGTAGCCCCTAATAGATAGTATCTACTCACGTAAGTAATCCAACCCTATCTCAGATCAACCATACATAAATTATATCTGATCTATCTTAAGAATGAGGATTGTTATTGGAGCAAACTAGGAAGGTATGACCATGGTTAAATTTAACACTCCTAACCGCACACTTAAGCATGCCTAAGTGCTGAGCGAAGGAAAAAATGCCTAGAGCTTAATTGAGCTGAAGTGTGCGCTTAATTGCTTTAATCATTAAGGAAAGTGCAAAAGCGGGGGCAAAACACTCATTTAGCGCTTAGCGCTTGATGGTACCTTGGGTATGACCGCTCCTGCTATGGGCTAAGCCTATGGCCCAAGCACTAGGTAAGAGGCCTCTAGCTTTTCAATAAGCTCTTTTTTTTTACTGAGAATGCACAACACTTTTGGGGAAGCATAATCTTGTGATGTTCTTAATGTGAAGTTAAAACTCCACCAAATAGAACGAAGATATGTTGGCTATGCTACAGCCACTCAATGCAACCAGACTCGACATCTTGTGAAACAATCGATAGAGAAAGTGTTACTCCCTCCAGTCCGAATTATCAATTATGTGTCGCTAGTATAGGTATCAATTTGTACTGTGTACCTTCACTTCCACCTTCACTTCCCACGACAATTTTTCTGGATCGGAGGGAGTAGATTTTACTAAGTTCATTGCTGCATAGTTTTTAAACACTTGATACAGAGTTATCAAATGCTACCTATCTCCACGTTTATTAGGCCAGCACGCAGATTACGCCCATCCGTTCATATTAGGCCACATTATTAAGTCCGCATTAAAGGCGCAATACGCTGGATAATTAAGAGAGAAATCCACAGCACAAAAGTATCAGGAGCATGCAGCCTACAGCACGCATGTCCAGGTGCAACTCTTGCATTAACCGCTTCTGTTAACTACGGAAGGCAAAACGTCCATGCGCTTTAATCAGATAAGGAGCGCCAGAAATTTTCGTTCTACCTTTGCTCTTGCATTTTGGCCACCCAGACCAGTTAACCCAGACGGAGCAAGTAACATCATTATTTTCAGTTGAGGTGGGAATTATTAACATTCTTCTTGCTAAGACTAGGGGATGTATTTTTCAAAACAGCAGCACTAAGAAAGTAAAAATACACATATTAAGTAAAAGGCAACTGAGTCACCGCAGCAGCAATATACCAAGATGCTTACCTCAGAATGCGCTTTAATGTATGCAGAAAGATCTTCACCAGCATGGGAAATTACATCAACAAGAAGCCATGTGCATTCAATAAGTGTCTTCCTTTCCTCCAGAAGCTCCTGTGTCATTCCATGTGAATCTTTCTCCAACTTCAAGGCAAATGAAAGCTTTATTATGCATTTATTGATAATGTCAAACCCATTTTTCTTAGTACTGCCATTTATCTTGGAAGAACTGCCCCCACGGATCTGCTCTTGAGCAGCCAGTAGTAGAACTGCAGAATGGATAATTTTTCCATCCTCAATGTAATTCCAGAGCTCTTGAAGTAGATTATTTGTTTTTTCTGCAAGCAGTCTAATTGTATCCAAGAAGATCTTCTGTAAAACAACAAGAAACAAAAATCGTAGTCCATTTAGCATTCATATGCAAGCAATGTTAAACAATGTTTCTATATATCCCTGTTTTTCCTCCTATCAAAGTAAATATGGATAAGGGACAATCTTCAAGGCAAAGAAAGTAAAATTAATTACTAGCAACAGTTTTTGTATTTTATTGGTGATTTTTTATCCTTTACTATAAGAACATGCACTACCAAATGAAGACAAAAAGAATTAACAAACAAAACTTAAATTTCTCTAACAAATTGAAAGATGCCTGGTACTTGGTATCACTAATTTCATCATAACAGCTCTTAGGGGTCTATGGTATGACCACACTTACTCTTTATGTCATGCTGTAAAAGTATTAACTCGTATAGGGAGGGAAGTGAAACAGACCATTTCAGGTAGACACAGCAGATGAATAAGCTTGTAGATATAGTTCAGGTGATTCTGGCTGCGAGAAAGATTGTCCTCCAGATTGTCCTCCAGATACTTGTGCAGGCAAGTATTCTCAACTGCGACATGGAGCGGGAGTAGATTCTCAATGATATCATTGCCAACTGTGCGCACATTGGGTGATGCGCCATGGCGTAAAAGCAGCTTGATCATGTCAACAGAGAACCTTTCAGCAGCTTCGTGGAGCGCGAAGTATCCATAAATGTTTATGCAGTTAGGATTGGCGTGCATCCCATAGAGCTCAGGTGCCCTGCCCTCCAATACAACTTTTGCACATCGCAGGGCATTGAAATTGACAATACAAGTTAAGGTTTGTGCGGTGATGGTAAGATCCCATAACATGCCCAGCCCTTCACAGTTCTCGAAAAATCGGAGGAAGCACCGGACACTATCCTTTGCAAGGATGAACTCCAACTCGGGACATTTTTCCAAGAAGATATCACACAGCCACTAGATGGATCCGTCACAATTAAAAAAAAAGTGAAAGGCGTCAGTTATTTAATTAAAAAAAACGTCTGGTGGTCTATGGAGGCGCATGTATGACCAATGAAAACAACAAAACCTTGTAGCCCAAGAAAGTTGGTGTAGGCTAAAGATAAAACCAAACATGAGGCACCAACAAGAGAAGGGAATCTAAAGCTAGCATGAGTTTTTCAGGCATGTTAATCCACGTGTTCCTATCTAAGGTTCGTATTTGACAACAATAAACATAGTGCTTCAGTAGACTTAAGTATCCTATAACATTACAGGGTTGAACGAAATAACTAATTATGATGCAATGACTCATCAATCAAATTAGGTACATGCAGGTAACACAAACCTGGGGGGCAGGATCTGGGACGATTATGTCATTCGCTATGGACTTGGCAGTCTGAACATCCCATTGTAGCATTAACTGAAAGAGAAATGTCAAGAGTCAGCATTAGGATAGAAAAAATGAGAGGAGAGGAATATCACACAGATGGATAGTTATCATACCTCCTCAATCTTTTTCAATTCATTAGCATCAGCAGCTTCATAAATAGGGACAAGGCGTCGCGGATACTCACTTCTTACTGGAATTGATTTCACTTTACCATTACCATTATAGTTGTCCAGGGCAAGTAACTCGTTTTTCCACGGTGCCTTAAATTTCAATTCCATCCTTTTGTTTTCCTGAAACAAGGGGGCTTAATCTCAAATTACGTACCAAACAAGATTGCTACAAGGCATGCAATAGTCAAACATGATCCAGAAGACCCCCGAGATAAAATGAGTCCTATCTAGAATGGATATCGGATCACTGAAACATAAGCATATGCTACAAACAGAAAACGATGTATTTACTCTGTAAATCCTGAAATGTAACAATGCTAAATGCGAAATGAAGGGACACACAAGTTCCTCAAATACAAGTTGAACCGAGTGCTAGAAATTCTGGTGCTTAGACATTATCGAATTTAAAAACCAAAAGCTAAATTTGATGTTACAGTTCAACAAGAAGTATAAACGACGTTCACTAGTTAATGAATTCCATGAAAATAACTAAATTTCCCTTCCTGATGCCACTTGAAGCACAATGCTTCATCTTCACATGCAAGGAACAACTACCAACTAAACGAAAAACAGTGGTCACATTGTGCGTATAATATTTACTTCCATATATGAGGACACGTCATGAATAGGTGGTCTTATATAGAACAAAGAGAGTACATGCACACAGATGGCTAGGAAACAACTGAGATTAAATATTGTGCCGGCAAAACAAGGTGCAAGAAAATTAAGCTTTCAGTCCAAGGTTCAGATTTGACACTTTGACATGAGTAACAGCACGGAATCTGAGGGCTGATCCCAACTTTAAAGAATATAGCTGTTTTGAACGTGGCTTTACAAGAGGAGTTTCTTGAGGTCCGCCCCCATACTGGCCTTTCACATTGTTCTCGTCCTCCAATCTGTACTGGCCAGGGGGGAAGAGCAAGGCCTGAGCTATCTGCCAAAACCAATCTCGTATTTCCAGCTACTCATCATGGAGTGAGTAGGACAATACAGGATTCCAGAAACCTCACTCCCTGCCTCCTCCCCACATCCTTCCATCAACTAGGGCAACCCCGTCAACCCCACTCCAACATCACATATTCCACTTCCACCACCACGGGCTCCAATTTAGCTGCTTATCTGATGATATATTTCTTCTGGTCTGCAAAGGGTCAGGGAAAGGTTCCATCTTTTTCAAGATGCAGCCAGTGGCAATGCAGCAAGTTTGTGATTTTTGTCACCAGTTCCTTTCTCTTGTAATTACTAGGGTACTTCGTTGTTCTTGCCTCAAATCTTTGAAAGGAACTTGTGAATCAATGGTCAGAAAAAATATTAGTAGAACTTGACGAGAGGGGACGAGACATTGGCTCTTTATTAGGGAATAGTCAGAGAGTTTTATTGATCGGAAACTAGATCGATCAAGAACGATGCGACAGCAATAATTCATCTATGGCTTTATAATCAGCTTTAGTCGACCATAAACGTATCAGGGAAGGGCCGACTACTAATTTCATCGGTACTCTAGGGCAAGATTCGGCACACTTCCTTACACACAGAAACCATACATCAAAACGAGAACCAAGAGCTGTGCGCGTGTGGCGCGTGCGGCGGGATAGTACCTCGTTCACGGCTCGCCACGGATCTGGAGGCCACTCGCCTCGCGCCGACGCACTGTCTGTATGTGGCAGCTGGGAATGGGGGAGCTGGGTGGGGGAGGGAGGGGGGGCAGAGTGAACCAGGCAAATTTGTGCACCTGGTGCACGGCGCACCTGTAGTTTCTAGCCTTTTCGCAATTTCGCAGAAGAAGCCTTTTCATTTAGACAAAATCAACCCGTGCTCCAGTTCGTTTGGTGACTTGTAGTTAACTTGTTTTAAAACAGCCAGGGTATTTAAAAATACCCAACCCGCAGTCCTAATCATTATAGTTTTGGATAGTCAAACCCTAACAAGATGGGGTTCGGGTTGGTTCAAATGAAATAAAAGGTCTTTTCTGTAAGTATGTCAAATGCTTAGGAGGCCTCTGTTTTAAATCGGACGACTAGAGAGACATGCGCAAGGAGAGAATATCTAGTGCTGCCTCGTTTAAAAGATAACTAGATGACCCGTTGCGCCAAATGGCGCAAGAAGTCTGGTTTATTCCAGACTGGATACGAAACAGAAAAACTTGTAAATTATATTGCATCAAAACTTGATGAAAGCATAATCTAAAATATAGTTTGGTAATCCTTAGGCAGAAAACAGAAACTACAAACACGTGTACCAGAGGCCAATTTACTGCATTATATTCAGAAAAATGTATAATAGATTGGCGAGAGATCATATATACAACGAATATCCAAAAGGCGGGAATGGACAACTCTTCATCAACAACCTCACAGTTCTAACTTCGCAGTTTAGATAGCAAACTAAACGGATGACCATATCTCTCAAATTCGTGCAACATAGATAACCCACATTGATTTTGATACATAGGTAGCTTAGGTTCATACGTAGTTTACAACAAAAATATCCATAAGTAACGGCAAAGGTATACATCTACTCCGCTAGTACCGGAAGAGCTTTGTCTGCCCCATATATACTTTTGTAATGACATGATGATTTTGTCATGCTATTTAGGGAAACCTTCTTGTCTCTTCTAACTTGGTCTCTAAGGCGTTCACCCATAGATTTGGGCCTCTTTGAGATCCTCTCAATATTCGCAGAAGCTTCTTTAGTGCTATCAGCCACGACTTCTTGTCCACCAAAGTAGCTCAGGATCGCCATGTTGTGAAACTGTTCAGAATAAGAACTCATATGCCCGACAGCTAAAAACCAGCCCCTGGCAAGCATATTGCCCCTAACATTTGCTTCCTTCAGCCTGTTCCTGAGGTACTCGTTCTCTCGCTCCAACTGTTTCAATCGGCCGTAGTTTAAATCTTTGATGACTGTATTGGCTGCACTCTCTACATACCTGATAGCGGCTATAGCAGCGCTGTGTTCTGCCCTGGCAACATCCATCGGTCTGACTCCAGAGATAGCCATAGGAATAAAAGTTCTTGAATTGGACCGTCTAGATGCTTGGAAAATAACCATACCACAGGTCCTGTGGTCTTCGCAAATCTTGGAGCCCAAGTTGTTAAGTATGATCAAGTATCATTCTTGCTGGGATAGTGAGGAAAAGTTGAGCATCTTGGGATATTACTGTTTGACTTAATCTGTTAGTATATGGTCTATGACTACTGTCAATAAGATTCGGAAATAACCGATGTCGGGGCAGCACCTGCTTGTTAGTCGAGAAAGTAGATGACGCAGTGTCATTAATATCGTTGTCGATGTTCGTACTGGCTGTCTTTGGAGTGTGAACTGTTGAAGACCCAATATCGATTATGCAGTGTGAACTGTTGGAGACCTAATTGCTCGATCAACAGGTTGAGCAGCAGCAGCAATTGCTTGAAGCCAGTGCGAAATTCTGCAGGTTCAGGTTATCATATTAAACTACCAAAATATATTGTTTTTATCGAAGTACTCAAGCAAGAATATAGCAGCCAAAGGGTGAACTCACTGATATTTATTGCCGTCCTACAAACAAATGAGAACGTTAACAAAAAGCATAGAAGAAAGATGGTCGACATCTCATTATTCAATTTATGTAAGTGGAACTTAAGGATAAGCCAACTCCACGGAGCTATCTGTTATCGGCAGCTACATATTTTCTAAACTTGTGTTTAAGGAAAAGAGTAAGATCATACATCCAAGTAGAAAGGTCGAAATGTCTAAAGAATGTCAGAGCCAGAGATGGTAATAAAAAAACAAATCATGCGGCAGAAACCCTAAGTAAGTAAAACACAAAATTACAAGAATCCAAATAAAAACTTGTCTACTTGGTAAAGTCGAAGTTCTCATGGGAGGCCAAAGTAGATAATAACCTTAAACTTGTCAACCAACACAAGCTGCAATTAAATTTCTCTATAGAGATAGCTACTCCGGAGCCAAGTGGCAACCTGAATTGGGTTTGGCCAGATGTAGCAAAAAAGCAATAACTTTAGCTTATTAGAATTGCACTCCAAATAGATTTGCACGGTAGGCGAGAACTAGGCCGTAGCCTAGTGGCAAGGGGAGTAGTGACAAACCCCTGCGCCTAGAGTTCGAATCCCGTCGGGAGCGAATTTCTGGTGCCTCACCCGGGTGGGCTTCTTTCTACCAAAGAAAAGTCCTGGGTGCTAGTGCCCAAGGATCTCTTTTTTTTTTTTTTAGATTTGCACGGTAGGCATGGCGGCGCATACGCATCCTGGCAGAACCAGACCCGCCGCCCGCGCTTGGCGAGCCCTCCTACAGTGGCGGCGTGAGGGCGGGCGGTGAGAAAGAGGAGGACAAAGGGCCGCAGGAGCGGTCTGGCGGCTATGACTTTCCATCGCCGGGCGCAGGCAGTCAGCGAGGGGAGTAGCGTCCAGCCTGTCTACATATGTGCTAAAATCTGGAGGAGGTGCTCACCAAACGCACGGAAGAGCCGAACTTGGCCTGAGCCTTTATAGGATCAGATTATACAGGTGGACTCCTTTTTTCCTATTGTCCCCTAATAGAGTAGGCCTTATCTGCCGCTCTATATCTGCAATGGCACTGTCCCCGGAGTTGGGAGTTTGGATGATAGTTCTACCAGGTATGAACGTACAGTCTAATATACCAAAAATGAGACCATGACCATAAGAAGCGACTAAGAAATAAGAGCAACTCCTTTTTTTCCCCTATTGTCCCCTATATTATACATGTCAGGTTGCATACCTTATAAAAAATGATCTTGCTACGGAAATGAAAACATAACCTTATAAAACATACGCCAGATTGCGTCAAAAGAGAATCTGCGGTCACTCACCGGTAGGTAAGCTAAGGATAATCTCGTCTTTTATAGTGCAATTAACATAGGTGACGATAAACACATCGATAGGAAGGATCACCTTTTATTTTTTTTATGGGTCAACCGACATCGTAGGCATAGAAGAACGGACGTTGTCTTGCAGAGAAGCATATCATAGCCAAGGCAAGTACACATCAGAAGAAGACACATGCAAGAGAGTTAAAATAGCGACCAGTATCAGCCACTACACAAAAATATAAATGCATGCCAAACAACTTTCTGCAGCTTAGGAATTTGAATCATACAGAGGGAACAAAAATGTCTATCTGAACCCAGCGTCATCGACGACCCGGCCGGTGACATGGTCATCGAGGATTAGGACTACCTGCTGCTAAGAGCTCGACCGAACACGCGAGGAGCCCCTCTGCGAAACTCTTCTCGGATTCCTAGAGAAGGATTTGTTAGGACATGGGAACTAAGATTGATATATTATCAAAATAACAAGTTGCAATTTTCACTGAATCAAGTACAAAAATAGAGGGCATTTCATTCACTGTATTGATATCTACATGATAATTTCTTCAAGAATTTCACCCAATAAAATTGACTCTGTTGAAAAATATGGAGAGAGATGTATGGAAAATAGTTTTATTTTCGTGACAAACAAGTAGTTTTTTTAGTGATGGAAATTCAAGCAGCCTAATTCAACTTTTTCATAACCTAAGATCTCTAGGAAACAGGGCAACTACTATTTCTATGTCGAAGGTGCTATGTCGTACAAAACATTGTCATGAACAAAACTAAAGACACATGATAATGCCAACTAAACTAATAACTTTGTGGGGAATTTTATTTTTGCCCTACTTAATTTCAACCTCTATGAATTGCCCATCTTTACTTTGCAAGTTTATTATTTGCCCTACTTAATTGCTACCACATGCATTTACCAAAGTACCCTGGATGAGTGGAGCTACTCTGTTCGTCTTGCATCGCTCGAACACAGAAGCTCTCGACATGTCCCATCCGCCAACCAGAGGACACACAAACTCGACGAGCATGTATGGCGTCAACGGAGTTGAGGAGGCTGGACCTCTTGAGCCAACCGGCCACCGCCCTCCATCTCCCGGATGGTGAGTGTAGCAGGTAACTTCATGTTTTGCCAGCACAAAAGAATACCAGCGTCCTAATCGTCTGAGTGAATTTCTGATGTACATTTTTTTTAAATGACCACACATACATAGATCACCACGATCTGCTTTCCTGGTTAGATGGCAATGCCATACAAAGAAAATAGTGTTGAACAAGCCAGAAGGCACTATTTTTGCTGCTAAGCATGTCCATATATGTCTAAGAAGTGTCTCAAGTGGACTACTGCATAAGAAGGTAGCTCAAGATAAGTCAAACACCAAGTGTGCAATATCTCAAATTACTTTAGCTTGAACGAGAGCTAAATGAAAAGAAATTATGTACATGATCAACTGAATAAAATGAAAAGAGTAGTAAAATCATAACTCAGCAATATGGCATAATTTAATAACCAACAGTAGTCCACTTCTCCAGAAAAGATACATTAATCCTCCTAGTTTAAGAAACAGATAAAAATGAAAAAAAATCTGTAATCATCATTAATGCATCTAATACATTGTGAGTTGAAAAATAAAATAGAACTTTATTCAAATTGTACCCAAAGTATTTGGCAAGACAATACAAAATTCACTTTGTTTGCATCAACCTCGCATCATAAGGAAATATAACTCATTCATCACTTCCAAAATGCCATATCTGAATGTATTGTACACAATAGCATGCAGTGTTATTAAGAAGCATGAGAGGGCAGTGACCTACAAAGATTTAACAGTATGTAGAGAATTTGCTGCTTACTTCAAGACAAGCTTTATTACCAAATCTAAATAAGTTAGCTGCAGATAGATGTTTTACAAATATGATCAATAGCCTAACAGATTGTATATGTAAATGGGTAAATGCATTAGAAACCAAACGTCCAAACCAATATATTTTTCTATTCATATACAAACCTTTCTGCATAGAAATATACAAACCCAGATCAAGATGTAAAGTTCACCTCAAAGCTACCTTAGCTAGCTAGTAGCTCCATACATGGAGTAAGATTTGCGTAGGGATAAAGGGAAATCAAGTATCTGGTTACTCTTCCTGTGTACTAAACGAAGAAATAAAAGGGACTTGGGTCAGGCAGAAGAGCATAAAAGTATAGAAAACTAACCTACATGAGGGGGGAATAGGTGGGGTGAATAGGCGATTAAAACTTTTCCGGTAGCTGAACGGACAACGACGTCGCCTAGAGGGGGGGTGAATAGGCGATTAAAACTTTTCCGGTTAATGCTTGCTAAATGCGGAAATAAACTAGGTGTTTAAATTAACAAGCACACAACCTAAATATTCTATGGTCAACTAGATGAACCAACAACTTATGCTAAGCAAGACAAGTAACAAGGTGATAGCAAGATATATAACTTCAAGCTCGAAGGCTATCACAATGTAAATTGCATAAGTAAAAAGCTCGGGTATAGAAATAACCGAGGCACACGGAGACGATGATGTATTCCCGAGTTCCTCCCACAAAGGGGAGTACGTCTCGTTGGAGGGGTGTGAGCTCACCACGAAGGTCTACTCAACGCCACAAAGGCCTCACCCTATTCTCCGATGAACCCCGCCACAAAGGCCTAGTTCACCTTCCACTATTGGCAACCTTCAAACCCGAGGCACGCATCCACAACTCAATTGGAGGCTCTCGGTGTCACCACAATCTTGGGGCACACATCCACAACTCAATTGGAGGCTCCCAAGAACACCACAAGTCGTCTAGGGTCCAAGACCCAAGAGTAACAAGCTCACAAACTTTCAACTTCCACGAATCCTCGTGGAGAGAGCAAACCGATGCAACCGATGCAAATGGCAAGAGCACAAGTGCTCAAATCCTTCACTCTCAAATTCCAACAAAGCAACAAATGCTTATGGGGGAATAAGAGAGGAAGAACAATGGAGGAGAAACACCAAGAACTCCAAGATCAAGATCTACTAAGTTTCCCTCACTAAGAAGGAAGATGGATTGGTGGAAATGTAGATCTAGATCTCCTCTACCTTCTCCCTCAAAGATATGCAAGAATCATAGGAGGGATTGGGAGAGGGGCAAGCTTTCCAAGGTCAACAATGGTGGAGGAGAAGGGAAAAATCGTGCTTGGAAGACTTGGGGACCAATGGGGAAGAAAGCCCCCTTAAATAGGTCCCCACAAAAACTAGCCGTTGTGCAGGAATTTTGGGACCGGAATATCCGGTCCGAAGTGAATAATCCGGTTCAAATAATCCGGTTCACTCCAGTGCGAAAAATGGTCTGAAATCCGCCGAAACCGGAATATCCGGTATGCCCCGAAAAATCCGGTTTCCAATAATCCGGTTCATGTCAGTACCGAAAAATGGCTGAACTAGAAACTTCATAACTTTTGCGTCCGGACTCCGTTTTTGATGATCTTTGGCTCGTTGAGTTCGTAATGAAAAACTCTACAAGATCATGCAGAGAAACATCACTGCCCAACAATGGAAACTAAAACTAAATGTAGAAAGGTTTAACCTCTCTAAAAGGAACAACCGGTAAAACTTCCAACACGAAAACTCACATAACTTTTGCGAATGAATTCCGAATTAGGTGAGTCCAAATGCATTGGAAAGATAACAGCAAGGAGTATCCAAATAAAAGGTGAAAATATTGATACCTCAAAGTATGGAGAAGTTACCGCACATGGAAGGTGTGGGAACATTCTCAAAGATGAACGGAATATTTTCTCCATCGAAAACGCAACAAGTTTTTCTTATGAAATCCGTTTTCGAGAAACCAAGGCTTGTCATGAAGATCACGACAAGCACTAAAACCCAAAGGAGACAAAAGCCAAATAAGAACCAAGAAAGATTATATGCAAAGTATGCAAAGGTTTGAGCTCTCCATAACGATTCGATCGAGTTACTCACTTGAGAGCCCCTCTTGATAGTACGACTATCTATCCTATAACCCGGTCTCCCAAAGACACGAGACCGGTAAAATAGAAAACCTATCAAGATTATACCTTTGCCTTGAGCATTCCACTTGAGCTAGATGATGACGATCTTGACTCTCTCAAGTTGGATCTTCTTTCTTGATTGCGCTTGCTAGCACAAACTCCGCTTGATGAAGACTTGCAAGTTGCTCCCCCATACACCATTATGGGAGAGACTAGCTCCCCCATACACCATTATGGGAGAGACCCTTCGGCAAATCTTCACAAGGCCACAATCTCCAAAAGGGTGGCAAGCATCAAGCATAGGATATCTTCTAGATGCTTCACTTGAGCTTCCACGTCAAGCTAGATGACAAACACCGCTTGACGACGACAAAGACCATGGGCTATATGAAATCTTCCTTTTGGTTCATGACCATGGAAAGATACCTAACCACACATAGAGATGCGACACACACATAACATGGGTTAGTTCACAAAGCTATATTGACAAATGCTTACCATACCATGAGATACACAATCCCACTTGGTACAACTTGTAGCTTTGTGTGTTGATCGCTTGCTTGATCAACCTTGTATCTTTGCTTAACACTTCTAAAGATGATGTCTTGAAGATGATAATGAAATATCACCTAATCCTTTTCTTCAAGACATACTAGCAATAAGCTCAACTCAAACCAAGACCATTCTTCATATAAATCCATGAATATAACAATGGCCATCAAGGAAGCTAATAGAGTTCAACACATGAACTCCATTATTTCCTATGGACAAGATCTACAAAGATAACTCAATGCAAACATTAGTCCATAAGGATTGTCATTAATTACCAAAACCACATATGGGGGAACCATGCGCTTTCAATCTCCCCCATTTTGGTAATTGATGACAATCCCTTTTTACGAGGGTTTATATGATGAATAAAGCAAACATGCTAAAAAAGAGCAAGGATGCAATAGCATGGAAAGGCAAATGCTTAAGAACGAAACTAAAGCATAAACCAAATTCCCTTAAACCCTCTAAACTTCTCCCCCATTGGCATCCATTGCCGAAATGGGCAAAAAGATTAGAAGGCCAATATAGTAAGAGCTCCCCCATAGTGTATGCATTCCTCATGATATGAGTGAAATCAAGTGCATATCTCCAACTATGAATAGATGGAGGGAGATCAAACTATATTGAGGATCCAAAGGTTTACAAGCAAAGTCAAATTGAAGGAAACTTTCACAAAGAAGCAACCAATCAAAGGATCCAAAAAACCGATTGACCAAAATCAATATATTGATAAGATCAACCAAGTGCTCTAGAAAATCAAGAGGGAACTCCCCAAGGTTATGCACAATGTTAGGTTTGAATTACTATATAATGTGCACAACATGGACTCATCACTCCATTCTAGATAATTTTGAACACAAACAAGAGCAAGCGAATAGATTGGAAATGAAGCAAAGCAACTTGCAAACAAACAAAGGTTGAGTAAAGAAGATCAAGAAGTAACAAATAAGGACTAACTCAACCGAAATAGATGTGTGTGACAAGGAAAAACATTTTTTTTAGGAGACTAATAGGATGATAGAATCATCAACATAGTCTTTCAATATAAGAGGCACATAGTGCATATCATGTCTTTCCCATACACACAAACCATCAAATGATAAAACACATAGGTCCACAAGCTTATTAAGATGCAAAAGGAATACCAAAAGAAAAGCAAAGCTTGTGCCTTTTAGGAACCACCAAGGAATATAAAGCAATAAAATGTGGTCACTAAAGAAATAGAATATCAATTAAGGATGTAACTATTATCGTGTGTATAAGTTTCTAAGTGGACAACAATCACAAAGATATATATCCACAAAGAAACATGCACACACAAAATAGGTACAAAGGTGAAGAACAAGATATCCAAGAGAGGTTCATTAATATACCAATAAGATTTTTGCTTGAAAGCAAAGTACTAAGCTTAGTTTAATCTTAAGGGGATATAGATGAACACACAAAACTCGTCAAAGCATCACAAATATCACAAGGGAAAAGTGATAGTTGGAATGCTTCGAGAAAGGTAATGCATATCACAAAAGGTTCAAATGGTTTTTGAGAATTTCATCAATATTGCATATGAGAGACTTCAAGTAGAAGTTGCTAGATTAATATACTCGGGATTGGTGAATCATGAAAATGACTATAAATATCCCCTTAGTAGGTAATCATCCCGGCTTACTCATAGTTGCAATAAAGATGCATTTGACAAGACATTTGTAAGAACCAAATGAAATGCAACAAAGGGAAATCATGCCAAGAAGCAACCTACACAAGGTTGAAAGCTAGAAATGTATGCATGAGATAGATACTTGTTACCGAGACGGCATTGGTGATGAAGAGGATGCGAGTTTGATAATCATCGAAGCTTGACTCCTATAATACCATGGTGAGAACACCTTCCTTATGAATGGAGCAAGCAACCAATGTATCTCCATTGTACCTAAAAACAAAATTCAAGTACAAAATGGTACCCAAACTCATTGGGTCCAAAGTAGTTAGAACAACTACAATACATAGGACAAACTCCAAATAAATATGTGCATATTAATATGAATTTGAATTTCATGCACATCTTAGCCATTTAGGATTTGATGGAGTTTATCCTATATATTGGATCAACGAAAGTAAGCATGCCAAAAGATATACATAGTAAATAAGCATGCAAAAAACTTTCAAGAACCAAAAAAAGATACAAATTGGACAAAGAACTAATTAAACCAAGAAGCCACTCACAAGAGTGAAAAGTAAGAGAATTGTCCAAATTATATCAAGACCCAAATCAACACATGATTGAGGAAACCAAATAGAGAAGATACCAAAAAAAACATAAAATAGTGAACAAACCCTCTACACTTTTCATGATAGCACACAAAGTACCAAGACGAAAAGTGTTTGTCTTCCAAAGAGACAAGTCATTGGGATAAAAACAAATTTAAAGACAACAAGTGTTCAAACTCATATAGGGTAGTTCTTCCAATAATAGTGCATTATTTATGATCTTGCATTTGAATACAAAATGCACACAATGGAATCATTACTCTCCATGAATATTATTGAAACACTAGTCATGTTTAAATAAAATCAATTAGATGCAATACCAATTCAAAGAACGGTGATCTACTCAAAGTAGGATTGCTTCCCCAAGAATAGTGCAACCCAAAGAAGTATGACTTTGAACACAAGTGCACAAGTATGGGATCATTGCTTTTCCTAAGTCAAGAAAGCATAAGACAAATTTTGAGTAGACCAAGGAAGACACAAAGGAGTTTGAACCAAACAAATCCTTGGCAAGAAATAAGGCAAATTTTTGAGCAAAGGCCAAAGTAAATATGATCAATAAAATTACCACATATTATTATCGCTAGTCAAAGACAAGAGATGTATGGAGATATTTCTCGATGGTGGAATTTTCACAATCATATTCACAAAACATAAGCATGTGACAAAAGATAGGCAATAAAAGACATGCTAAGATAGAGATTCTTGAAGGCTTCAAATAAAAACCAAAAAGCAAGGCCACAAGAAACTCTCTAACAAACAAGATACCAAAGAAGAGAGACACGAGATATTTTAAGCAAATATGGAACTTGTTTGAGAAACATGCCACAAAGGAACAAGATAATTAACCATATCAACTCTAGGTGGCAATACCTCAAATGTTCACATTTTCTAGGCTTGTAATATGCACATAGCTTATTACTCCCCCATAATGTGATAATCCATTGAAAACAACAAGAGGCAAAAATAAATCCAACTAGAGAAAGTTAATGGACATTAGAATTGAAATTATCATGAGAAAGACATACCACATAGAGACAAAATAATATTGATATATCAACACTAAGTGGTATTTCTCATGTACACACATTTTAGGAAAGTAAAGTGCAAAGCATATTACTCCCTCAAAATGGTTTAGTCCATTAATCTCCCAAAGAGCCAACTAAGATAAGCAACAATAGCAATGAAGGCTCAACACAAAGAACACAAGTACATGGAGTGCAAACCAACAAACATAACTAGATTACTCAAGATAGGTAAGTAGGAAGCACAACATATACAAACACATGCTAGAAACAAAACTAACATATGCAAGGGAGCAAGCAACTTTCAATGTATATAGATTTAAATACAAGTTACCGCTTGGAGGAACATTGGGTAAGAGATATATATAATCCAAGTGACTTGGCTTGAGGAAATATAATTGTTGAATATCCCTTAAATCTTCATGAAAATAGCCAAGTCTCCAATGCCCTCCAACAACACCTATTGATCAAGTTTGAGCTTGTTGGTCCCCAACCAAGTTGGGTCCTAAGAGGTTAGTCACAATAGGTTTGGCAACCCAAATGGTTCTTTTCTTGACACCACTTGGAGTACCAACATACTTGGCAAACACATTGCCCACATTATCCTTCCGAATGGAATAAACATTATCAACAAGGATAGGGTTGGATAATGTACCATTAGTGCATGAAGAAGCGAAGTGTCCCTTCTTGCGACAAAGGTAGCAACATCGACTCTTTTCTTTCTTCTCAATAGGCTTCTCAACAAGAGGAGCATTGGCTTGAGTCTTCTTAGGAGGTGGACGTTGTTCAACTCGTGGTTGAGCATGAGATTGAACAAGAGGCATCTTCCCTAGTTGCTTCTCACTAAGAGGCTTCTTCTTCCAATGGCAAGATCTAACATGGTGCCCTTCAATCTTGCACTTGAAGCAAATAATCTTGGCCGAATCTTTTTCTTGTTCTTGGCCCTTCTTCTTGTCAATAATGGACTTGTTCTTGATATTGGAGTTGAATCCAAGTCCACTCTTGTCATTGGGAAGTCTTCGCACTCTCAACATCTTGTCAAGTGTGGAACTCCCTTGATGACACCTTTCCAAGTCTTTCTTCAAAGAAGTGACTTGGGCCTTGAGCTCTTTATTTTCCTCTACATGGTTAGAAATAACACAAGAGCTAGAGGAAGTAGATGCTTCATTGTTAGAGCAACAAGGCAAGGAAAGCAATTCATCACAAGATGTAGAAACATTATGGGAGGATGAATTACTAATACTAGAACAAGGCAATATAGCATTAATAGAAGAGATTGTTCTAGTAACCACATGAGGCTCACAAGATGTTACCTTTGTAGTGATAGCCTCAAGAGCTAATTTTAGCTTGGTATGGGATTCTAGAAGATCCTCATGAGAGCTAGATAGCTTTTCATGACTTTCTTCCAATTTCCCATACTTGCTAGTCATTAGCTCAAGTTGAGCCCTTAGCTCAACATTCTCCTTCAAAATAGATGCTTCACAAGATGTGGAGTTAGTAGCACAAGCATCATTTGAAATAGAAGAAGATAACTTGGAAAGCTCATTATTTAACCTAGAGTTTTCTTCAATTAGATTAGCATTGCCAACAACAAATTCGACCTTTTCATTTTTAAGCACTTTATATTTAGCATTGGTATGGTCACATGCTTTAGTGAGATAGGTTATTTGTTCATTGTAGAGCTCCTCGATAGATTCAAGTTTCTCCTCAAGAGTAACTCGGAGCTCATACTCTTCCTCAAGAGACGTGGTGAGGGATGCCTTTTCATCGGCATCACTTCTTTCAATCTCACATTTATTTTCAATGATTTTAGCGCTATAAATAGCATAAGCCAATATTTCACTAAAAGGAGTGATAGCTTTACTACCTTTAGGGAGATCAAGAAGAACCACCTCACCCTTCTCCATTAAGGAGGCCTCATCCTCATACTCTCCACAAGAAAAATCCTCATCCTCATCATCACAAGATGTCGTGGGTTCCAAAGGTGGAGATACCTTTGAATCCCTAGCCATAAGGCACAAGTGAGGATAGGAAGGTGATGAAGAGAGAATGCATGAGGCTCCCTTGAGGTCCATGTCTTGTTCCAACAAAAGTTGGGATTCCTCTACATTGTTAGCCACACAAGTACTAGAGGAAATGGAAGCATTGTTTGTATGAAAACAAGACATAGGAAGCATATCATCATGAGATTTAGTTGAACCACTATTACATGATATGCAAGGACTATCAATACTAGCATGTAAGGAATTTTGAGTGCTAGAAGATATTAAGTCCAAAGATAGATCATTGCAAAGGGATAGAGATGAAGTATAGTCAATAACACATTCACTATCCATAATGCAATTTCTGCGCCTCCGGGTGGTTGTTGCCTGGCACCATGATTGTCGTGGGAAAGTCACGACAGATGTTACTGTAGGTAACTTAGATTGGGGTGATTCGACTCTGGTGTTTGGGAGAGGGTTTAGCTCAGGTTGGCCACTAGCTGAAATCATATTAATTGGTGATCTAGAGGCTCGGGCTGTAATGTCGCCGAGACTCCAATCTAGGGTTACAAAAAACTTGCTCACGTATAACTAGAATACTCGAATCCTTCTCCTCTCTCTCGATCTCCCTCTATGCCTAGAAGCCGGTTTATATATAATACCCGGTTTCCTGGCTTTCCTTACAAGATACATTTGGAGTCCTATTCGGGGTCTACACGTAACCCTAAAGTACTCCCCGTGACCCCCAAGTCTTGGACCCCAGGGTTTACACCGCCTTTCAGGTCTTATAGAACTTCCCTTTCAGTGAGCCGGGTTACCAATACAATCGTTGTCCCATTAGTAACACCCGACCCAGTATCACATTACAAGGTCTGTGTAGATTCCTTCCTGTCGGGTCTTGTCCCTCTGCATGGGCCTGCCGGGTTATCATACCCCAACAGTAGTCCCCAGAATAGCTTGAGCATCTTGGTTGGAGCGCTCTTCTCGTAGCTCCAAACTTTGAGCCAACCATGAAGCGCATGCTATTCCCTGTAAAACAATAAACATTTACATATATAATACTACGGGTTAGATTGCTTTAACTATAGCCACTCTTTCGGCGGTCCATATAATAATCTCATTATCACATTAAGCCGAATATCATATCTTAGATAAAGTCTCCATAACGAACATTTCATAACCCGGCTTTCGTACTCCTCACAAGCTAGTCCGAGTAACAATCTTGAGTCCGGCTCTTTTGGCAGTCATTTGTAACTCGGCTGCATGAAAATAACTCCCACGATTTTGTTTCCGTGGGCCGAGTATCATTTCCCGTGATTTGCTCAATTTTACCGTTGGCAATCTAGGGTTTCCACCGCGCCTATAAATACAGGGCCCGGGGGAAAACCCTAATCACAAAACGCCACCGCACTCCACTTCGTCTTCAAGCCCGCGTTGCGCCATTGGAGCCCAAGACCCGAGCTCGGAGCTCGAATGTCGGACCGCGCGCACGCCGCCGTCGCCCTCGAGAACCAGCCCGCAGTTCCGCGCCGCCGCGCCGCCTCGCCGGGCTTCACTCCCACCGCCGCTTTCCGGTAAGTTTTTCTAGATTTAAGTTTTCATTTCTAGATCTTGAGTTCGTGTTCTTCGCGTTCGTTGCCCCCATTTTTTTCCTTACTTTGTTTTTCCTTTTTGCTTTCCTCTAGATCTTTCTCAATGGCATCAATGGCCGCTCCTAAGTCCAAGGCCAAGGCCACTGCTTTGAAGCAGAAACCGAGTCAAACCATCACCTCCAATTGGGCAAAGTCGAATGTTACTCGGGCCAAGCTAGAAGAGTTGGCCGAGTCTGGGGTTCTCCCCCCTCAGCCGGAGATCTCCTGGAGGGCGCCCGAGGAGGAGAGCCGGCCTTCACCTGAAGCAGGTGAAGTTATCGTTTTTCTCGAGCGGGTGACCACTCATGAT
The DNA here is from genome assembly GCA_028641055.1 of Alopecurus myosuroides. Classification (NCBI taxonomy): domain Eukaryota; kingdom Viridiplantae; phylum Streptophyta; class Magnoliopsida; order Poales; family Poaceae; genus Alopecurus; species Alopecurus myosuroides. The sequence continues at coordinate 229,840,394 of CM054063.1, read as the reverse complement.
GACTTGGTTGCAGCAGCCGAGTAATGCACTCCTTTTTATCAGCAAACAACCATTCGGCCACCAGGCGTAATATTCCTTTTAGACACTGTTATTTGATAGTGCATCTATGCACTTTTTGATATTATTCCTAAGATTTGTAACACATTAAACTTCTGTGGTTTCGATGACCCTTCTGGTTGTCGCTTTTATATGCGCTTTACGAACTCGTTTTGGCACAACTTTACTTGTTATATGCTTGTGAGAAAGATGTCGAGTCTTGGTTTTAGGATTGCGAAAAAATTCTCACAAGTCCCCAAGACCCGGATTCTGGGTCTGAGCTTTCTTGGCTTGAGAATTTTGCTTGTCAAGTACCCAAGCCCCCAAGACCCGGTGTCACTTTTTGAAGTTATGTGCAATATGTAATGAGCTTCCGGCTATTGCCTTTGCTCTGCATAACTTATCGTTTAGATGACCCTTTTGACCCTTCTGGTTATAAGCCGGTTTTCGCATGGATTTTCAATGTTGCAGTAACTCTAGTAAAAACAGGGTCAGGAAAGTTCCTATGGGCATCATGACTGATTGGATTTATAGGTTAGCAAACACGCCATTTATTTGCGAGTCACGTCAAGCTTAAACAAAAGAGGACAAACAAATTTTGGCTCTATTGTCCGGGTTATGAGATTGTAACTGTACTTATTGCAAGTAATCAGTCCTCACAACCGAATGGCATCGTGGCAGGGTCTAAGTGTGCAACTGTGATATTCAAGCAATCAGCCCCCAAGACCTAGATATATGTACTATGCAACAGTAGGCTTTCTGCTCTACCGGCTTACAGATAGCTTGAATACTGAAAAGGAAAAATGCGCAAATTTAAACCCACTAAATCGTACGCCTTGCTATTGGAAAACATATTTAACTAAATCAACTACAGAAAAATATGCAGGAAATTGATAAAATGTAAAGAACATAACAACCATCATGATTTAACCATTTATTTATTGATATGAAAAGGTTAGGTCAGCAGGCCACCTCATTTAAAACCCTCCAGTCCCCCTAGGTACCCTGGATAGGAAAATAGTGCGTCTGAAACCTGATGCCTGTTACATCGTGTAATACAATTTGCAAACCGAATCTATGCTAAGTGTAATAAGGACGCAGCTGGGCCATGTTCCATGGTCGTTCACGTTCTTGCATGGAGAAGGAGGAATGAGCAGTGTCATTCACATAGTCCGACTCTTCCCTTGCATCCACCAGGTAATACGATACATTGTGTAGATTCCGGATTATAATGAACGGACCCTCCCATGGGGGAGATAACTTGTGCTTTCCCTCTTTGGATTGCACCAAGCGCAGCACCAGGTCTCCTTCTTGGAAAACACGGGTTTTGATCCGGCGACTATGGTATCTCCGTAAATCCTGCTGATATATTGCGGACCGTTCCAATGCTTGCTCCATGTGCTTTTCTAACATGTCCACTGCGTCTTGCCGGGTCTTCTCGTTTTCCACCTCAACATAGGTCGCCACTCGTGGCGAGTCATGGATGATATCACTTGGGAGGACCGCCTCTGCACCATAAACCATAAAAAACGGGGTCATTTGAGTAGATCTGTTAGGTGTAGTATTGATTCCCCAAACCACAGATGGTAACTCCTCAACCCATGCTCCAGCAGCTCGGAGACACGGGACTCGTAACCGTGGTTTCAACCCACGAAGTAGCTCTTCGTTTGCTCTCTCCACCTGCCCATTGGCTTGTGGATGGGCCACCGAGGCTACATCAAGTCGAATGTCATTGTTTCCACAAAACTTCTCCATCTTTCCTAAGGACATATTGGTTCCATTGTCCGTGATTATGCTGTGGGGGTATCCAAATCTATATATGATCCTCTTCAAGAATTTCACAGTTGTGGCCGCTTCACAGTTCGTAACGGGAATGACCTCAACCCACTTTGTAAACTTATCAATAGCCACCGGTAGATGAGTCTTTTTGCATGGAGACATCTGGAAAGGGCCTACCATATCCATACCCCCAAACAGCAAACGAACAAGTAAATGGAATTGTCCATAGCTCCATAGTCGGCACATGGGTTTGCCGAGCATACCTTTGACATCCATCAAATCTTGCCACCAAGCGTTCTGCGTCTGCTAAAGCTGTAAGCCAAAAGAAACTGTGCCGATATGCCTTAGCCACAAGGGATCTTGTGGAGGCATGGTGTCCACAATCGCCTTCATGAATTTCCTTCAATATTTGACGGCCTTCTTTTGGAGCTACGCAGCGTAGAAAGATACTTGTAGCACTTCTCTTGTAAAGCTCACCATCAATGATGGAGTAACCCTTTGCCCGTCTGTGGATTTGCCGGGCTACAACTTCCTGCTGTGGTAATTCTCCTCGTAACAGAAACGCCAGGAATGGCTCAGTCCATTCGGGAATAGCGCGTACCGCGGCCACAAATTCCAAATCCGGGTCTCTGTGGGTTGTTTCTTCTTCTGACTCGGTTTTAACGGAAGGCACCATAATTCATCCAAGAAAACATTAGGCGGAACCGGGTCTCGACGGGAGCCGAGTCTCGACGGCGCGTCCGCGGCCTCGTTCTTACGCCGGTCAATGTGCTCCACCTGATACCCGGAGAAAGACCCGGCTACTTTTTCCACCTCTCTGCGGTATGCCGCCATTGTTGCATCCTTCCTTTCCCACGTTCCTGAGACCTGCTGTACCACAAGATCCGGGTCTCTGTAGCACTTTATACACTTAATGTTCATCTTCTTTGCCACACGCAGTCCATGCAATAAGGCCTCATACTCGGCTACGTTGTTAGAGAAATCGAAATGAATTTGCAAAATGTAGCACAACTTATCTCCTTTTGGCGATGTGAGCACAACACCAGCTCCTGACCTTCGTACTGCTTGGAACCATCAAAATGCATAACCCAAGACTCTGAACTTGGCACCAACAAGGGGCATGCTTGTTTGAGTCAAATCATTGACAAAATCAACCAACGCCTGAGACTTGATCGCAGACCAGGGCTCATAATTGATGTGATAATCCCCCATCTCAATGGCCCACTTGGCTACCCTACCTGTTGCATCTGAATTCCGTATGATATCTGCCATGGGTATGGAACTTACCACCGTTATGGGGTGTTCTTGAAAATACGGCTTCAACTTCCGGCTGGCCATGAAGACCCCAAAAACTAGATTTTGCCAGTGCAGATACCGCTGCTTCGCTTCTGATAAGACCTCGCTCACATAATAAACCGGCCGTTGCACCGGGTAATATTTTCCATCCTCTTTACGCTCGACCACGACTACTGCACTAACCGCTCGGGGTCCAGCCGCAGCGTACGGCAACATGGGCTCTTTGGGACCCGGCGCTGCCAAAATCGGGGCTTCGGATAATTGCTTCTTCAGAGCTTCAAACGCCTCATCTGCCTCTTTATCCCACACGAAATTGTCCGTTTTCTTCAATAGTCGCTATAGGGGTATTGCTTTTTCTCCAAGCCAAGATATGAACCGGCTCAGCGCTGCCACGCATCCTGTGAGCTACTGAACATGTTTCAGCTCCTCCGGCCTTTTCAGGTTCTGGATAGCTTTGATCTTCTCCGGGTTAACCTCGATCCCTCGCTCAGAAACGATGAAACCGAGTATCCCTCGTTACGAATAGACATGGCCATCTCATAGCTGCTCAACCAGGTCTCAGGATCCATGGTTGGCTCATAGTTGACAACTTTACCCGGCTCTTTGAATTTTTCCGGGTAAGGTTCAGCACTGATAGCATCCGACAAGCACTTGGGTCCGGCTAAGTTTGCCGACACTGGCCTTATTCTTGAAACATGTGAGGCCTCGACGGGTGCAGCGGGAGGCGCGCCACCTGCCGGCCCTCGCACTACAGACCCGGCCGCACGCCTTGCCCGAAAACTATCCACAATCGCCTATGCCGCTGAGACTGCAGGAGTTGCTGATCTACGAGGAGGAGGAGGCATTTGCTGCTGCTCTGCTCTCCGTCGTGCTGAATTTGACTGAATGTTTTCCGTGTTTCCATGATGCCCGCTGATATACGGCGTCACGTGCATGCCGCTCCTGTTGTCCGGGTAATTGACTTGCTGAGCAACCGCGGTGCGTAGCATCTCTATAGCCCGTCGGGTCTCTATCGCTTGAGGTGACTCTCCTAGTGGAATACGGTCGAGCGCTAAAGTTGCGGCGTACACGTTGTCCATGGGGTTATTGAAGTGACCCGGTGGGGTGTGAAATCGTGATGGTGGCGGCACAGTATTGCCTCCGGCGGCCCCAGCGGGTAGCACAGGTGACCCGACTGGTATATTAGTCGGTTGTCCCCCAAGTGTTGCACCTGCATACCCGGTTCCTTGATTCACAACCGGGGTCGGCTGGTCTTGAGGCGTAATGAATAATGTGGCCGGATGTAGGTCTCCGCCTGTTGCAGGCAGTCTCGTCTGATGCCTCTGATTATACACTCTAGTTGTTTGTGCCTGTATACGATCCTCTAACTCGTCCAGCTGACGTTCACGCACGGCCATCCCCAGTTTCTCAGCTTCTACATCTCTCCTCTGTTGTTCCAACGCTCGGCGGGCCACATCTGGTCTCTGGCCCGTGCCGCAGTGTTTTCCGGGGTTATCACCGTTGCCAACACTATAGGATCCAAGATCAAGTTGTTGCTGAACAGAGCCGGATTCGGTGGGTGTGATGTTCCCGCACTGGTTGTTCTGTTCATCCTGAATCCGAACATGTTCTTGAGATGAGCAATTTCCCCTGTTTCACTGGTAACAGACGCCTGCTCACCGTCGACCCGGGCTTCGGCCGGGTTTCTATTAATCGGAACCTGCTGGTGGGCCAGCGCTTGCGCTGCACCAGCTGCGGCTGCTGACACATCACCCTGATTGAGATTTATTGCAGGGGCTGTGTAGACCGTGACTCGGCGCGCAATGCCTGGTGAAGACTCATACTCTTCCTCCTCGCAGCTATCTTCGTCATAACGATCTTCGAGCAGGTGCAAGATAGATTCAGTATCGTCCTCTCAAGTGACCCAGCCACGCGGGGTCCATGCCGGCTCCTCCGGCTGTTCCCTCTTCGTGGTGGGTGCCTTCTTCGGTTCTGCCGTTCCTACCGATTCTTTCCCGTCTGGTTGAACACAGGTGGCGTCCCCTGACACAGAATCGTACTCGTTCTTGTCAGAAATCAAACCATATGTACGTACCATGCCCACGAAGACATTGACCCGGCCGATCGTGACGACAGATCCGGTTTTCAGCTGATCCGACTCTGCCCCCCAGCCAAAGTCGTCTATGATCTCGCCAATGACGACGTTCTTCATGCTTTCGAGAGCTTCTCACGTGATGTAAACACCTTTGGACGTAGGCCCCACGGTGGGCGCCAACTGTCGTGGGAAAGTCACGGCAGATGTTACCGGAGGTAACTTAGATTGGGGTGATTCGACTCTGGTGTTTGGGAGAGGGTTTAGCTCAAGTTGGGCACTAGCTGAAATCATATTAATTGGTGATCTAAAGGCTCGGCTGCAATGTCGCCGAGACTCCAATCTAGGGTTACAAAATACTTGCTCTCGTAGAACTAGAATACTCGAATCCTTCTCCTCTCTCCCGATCTCCCTCTATGCTAAGAAGCCGGTTTATATATAATACCCGGTTTCTTGGCTTTCCTTACAAGATACATCTGGAGTCCTATTCGGGGTCTACACGTAACCCTAAATTACTCCCCGTGACCCCCAAGTCTTGGACCCCAGGGTTTGCACCGCCTTTTAGGTCTTCTAGAACTTCCCTTTCACCGAGCCGGGTTACCAATACAATCGCTGGGCCATTAGTGACACCCGGCCCAGTATCACATTACAAGGTCTCGTGTAGATTCCTTCATGTCGGGTCTTGTCCCTCTGCATGGGCCTGCCGGGTTATCATCCCCCCAACAATGATGGTGCCGGCAGTAGCGGTCGAGGCCCTAAACAGCACTATGGTGGTTGCGGGACTGTGATTCATGACTCAATTGATGTGACGTTGTGGCCTTGTGGGTGCTCGACGTGGTGGTGGCGGTGAGCTACCAATGCATCACAATGTTGTGACATGACGGTGAGGCGTTGTGGCGGTGGCGAAGCTTTACTACACTCTCGATGTGCGCCCAAGCCTCTTGAATTGGGATTTGAGTTGTGGGCACTCCGGGCAAAAAGTTCTACCCGTTTGTAAGTGTCGGTGACGATGGCATCCATGGGCGTTGTTCCCCTCCATGGAGGCGTCGCTAAGGAGTATCGACATATCTGTCCCGCTTCCGAGGTAGTCTCCAGGTGAAAACATAGATTCAGCGGTCCGGACCTATGATGGCGACGTCCTCGGCATCGCTACTTTGTTTGAAGCATCATTTTGGATACACGACTTTGAGTGCACATCGGTTCATGTGGGTCTTGCTCCGGAACTTGTGAAAGGGCAAACGCGCTTAAATCATCTTGTTTTGGTGCTTGTTAACAACACATGTATCCTTAAGTGTGTTGATGCTTTTCAGGGCCTAAAAAACATATTTGATATGGTGGCTGTGAGTTACAAAAATATGCAAAGTTCCAGGAATTAATTCTGCTGGAATTTATTCCAGGCCGGAGTCTCCGGTCTGCCAGACCTGAGTCTCCGGTGTGGATATATTAGTGGGACTTTGCTCTCTCGATTTCTGGTATCGCCTGCTGTACCCAGAACGGAGACTTACTGGAGATACACCGGAGTCTCCGCTGTGGGCATCACGTTGAAGAAACTGGATGGGGTTTCATCTGGTGTCTCCCGCTGCATCGACACCGGAGACTTACCGGAGACTATCCGGAGTCTCCGGACTAGCTGTGAATCGAAGACCCGAGACTTACTCTGGGCACAAGCGACAAGGCATGCTGGACAAGACCGGAGTCTCCGGACTGACGTTTTCCTGAAGAATATGGAGTTGGAGGAAGTGGTGTCACGCGCTGCATCAACACCGGAGACTTACCGAAGAGTGTCCGGAGTCTTCGGACTGGTGTTCTACAAAAAACCTCAGACCGGAGTCTCTGGCCTTTAAACCAGAGTCTTCGGTGTGAGTTTGGCAGAAGTGCCTCCAACGGCTCTAGACTTTATGAGGGGTATAAATACCCACTCACCTCCACCTACCTCCAGTAAGATCGTCCCAAATAGATCTCACTATTGCTAGAGCTCACCCACCTTGCTAGATCTCCAAATCCCTCCACCCGAAAGCTTTGATCTTTGGAGGATTGAAGGACAAGGCCCCGATGTACGTCCTCACCAACCGGATTTCCATTTCCCCCTCATTAGCTTGAGGGATATTTGCATAGGGTTTCCTCTTGTGGAGAACCTAGTCTTCTTGCTACTCTTGGTGATTTGTGATTGTTGGGAGCCCCCAATTTGGTTGTGGGTGTGTGCCCCAAACTTGTTTGTAAAGGATTCGGTCCCCGCCTCAAAGGGGATAAATAGTGGAAGGTGGACTAGGCCTTTGTGGCGGGGTTCATCAGAGAATAAGGTGAGGCCTTTGTGGTGTTGAGTAGGACTTCGTGGCAAGCTCACAACCCTCCAACGAGACGTACTCCCTTTACAAGGAGGAATTCGGGAATACATCATGTCTCCGCGTGCTTCCTATCGGTTATCTCGTTCCCTTATCCTTTACTCACTTTTGTTGCATTTATTGTTGTACTATTTGCATTTATTGTTCTACTAGTTGCATTTATTGTTGTACTAGTTGCATCAATTGCTTTCCTTGTCATATAGGTAAATTAACCTTAGTTGCACTATCTAGAGAATTTACCTTTGTGTCAAGCCTAATTGTGAAGAAAAATTAAAATTGGTTGTAGCACCTATTCACCCCCCTCTAGGTGCCCATACTTTACTTTCAATTGGTATCAGATCATCGGCTCTTCTATCGGGCTTAACCGCCTAAGAGTTTAAGTATGGTCGATGATACGGTGACCGCCGCTTCCGAGGTGCATGTCTCTATGCATGATCTCAATGAGTTGGAAAATTCATTGACCTCATCCATGGAGAACAAAATCGATGAATTGCGTCAAGTCTTGATGCAATTCATGAAACCTAAGGGACTGGAGGTCACCGGCTCATCTCCTCCGGACGAAAACCTGTAGGGCGCGAAGAAAGGGGTAGATAATGATCTACCTAAAGATGCTTCCGCTGAAAACACCACCGAAAATGGTATGAGTGGTAATGGAGAATTTCACTCCGTCAAAGGACGTTATTCTCCCGATCCTCCCGTACCACATCCTCATATAATCCCTAGAGGAGATACACCTAAAATTGATGCATACTCTTTTAGTGAATGAAAATATTACATGGAAACTCACTTGAACTCTTCTTGTATAGAACTTTGGAGGGTCACTCAAGATGGATACAAACCATATGACCCCAAGAACTTGACAAGAAGAGAAGCCGTGGATTTCCAACTCAACTACACCGTCTTGTCTATTATTTAACAAGCCGTGGGTCCTAACCACATGCCTCATCTTCAACAATATTCCACCGCCAAGGAAACATGGGATGCTCTTGTCGTCATGTTTGTGGGAAATGAAAGCATGCAAAGGAATAGATATGATGCCTTGAGCAATGAGGCCGAAGGGTTCTATATGCATGATGGAGAGAGCCTTGAAGACATGTACCGAAGGCTCAAGACTCTTGCCACCGCATTCAACAATGTTGGTGCCAAGTACATTGATGATGCTTGGATCAAGAGGAAGTACATGATCGCTCTTATGCCATTTGAGCCCACAGACTTGAAGATTATTCAAGGACGATATGATTTTGCTTTGTTGACCTCAACTCAAGTTATGCAAGAGGTGTGCTCCTATCAAGTGCAAACCAAGAATGATCTTGACAACCGTGCTAGGGCCATAGTAATGCACAAAGGAGCATCGGTTGCTTTGAAGGCCAAGGTTGTGTCAGGGAGGTTGAGTATGAAGAAGAGTGCCATGGGGAGTTGGCTCCATTGAAGGATCAAGAATATGATCCCGTGCTCAAAGACATCATTGCTCTCACTGTGCAAAAGTTTTGGAGGAATCCTCCCAAGGCCAAGGCATATGTGGAGGATAAGACCAAGTCTTGCTATGGCAATGATGGGACTCAACGAGTAAGGTCTTGCTTCAATTTTCAAGATAAGCACCACTTCATTGCGGAGTGTCCCTACGAAAATAGAGAACTCCATGGTGGAAAGCTCATTAGCAAGGACAAGTCCAAGGTTGATTACAGGAAACCTCATTTCAAGAAGAAACCTTTCAACAAGAAGTCTCCCACCAAGTTTGTGCTAGTGACTCAAGAGGAGTATGATTCCGGGAGTGATGAAGAAGAAGAAACCACAAGTGAAGTGGCCGCTCTTACTATTGCTTCTACTCCATCGTCTTCATCTCTTTTTGAATCCCCCAATGAAAATCATCCTCACCCAAATGCAAGTGCTTCATGGCTAAGGCCTTGGAGGTATCACCCTCTCCCACCTCTAAGACCCCAAGTGAACTAGAAAATCTTGCTAGTCTTAGAGTAGAAGATGAAATTCTCTCTTTGGAACGCTTTATGTCTAACATACAAGGGGATACCAAGAAGTACTTTGATCATCTCATGAGCCAATTGGGAGAGGCCCATTAAGCTCTCGAGAAGAAAGGTGAGACTGAAAGAAGGGATGCGGATGAGATAGCATCACTCTCTATTACTCTTGAGGAAGAGCATGATGGTAGAGTTTCTCTTGAGGAGGAACTTGAATCTATTGATGAATCTCATAATGAACTTGTTTCTAATATCACTAAGGAACGTGACCTTGCAATTGCTAAATATAAAATGGCTAAAAAGGATAAGGTTGAGTTTGGTGTTGGTCATGGTAAACTAACCGAGGAGTTTGAAAATCTAACCAAGGCTCACAAAGCTTTGAAGAGCCAACACTCATCCCTCAAAGAGTTGCATGAACAACTTCAAACTCAACTTAATCAACTTAACAACCCTAGCACCTCTACTTCTTCTTGTGATCATGCAAATATTATTGAGGAAAATGCTAGGTTGAAGGATGAGCTAGCAAGGCTCAAGGGAAAAGGCCCTCAAGTTGAGGAGTTTGTGGTCTCTATCCCACAAGTGGTTTCCCCTAGCTCTAATGTGGTTGTTGCTAGACCACAGTTGAGTGCTCCAAGGCTAAAAGTGGGCAAGCAAGGTCTTGGCTATGTTGCGAAGAAGAAGAACAACAAGAAGAAGAGCAAGAAGAAGAGCAAGAAGAAGAGCAAGAAGAAGGTCAACAATGTTGCTTCTAGTGGTATTGTCACTAGGGACAACACTACTCGTAGCATTCCCGCTCAAGCTAACAATGTTGCCTCGAGTGGTGGTGTCATGAGGGACTCCACTACTCGTAGAATTTCCGCAGGAACTAACAATTCACATCATTTTTTATATGTTGATTATTATGGTGTTGTGAAATATAAATATGTTGGTCCTATCGAGGGTTACATTGATTATACCATTTAAGTTCCAAATACCCTTGTTGCAAACATGAAGGGACCCTCCTCGGGTCCTAACTCTAGTCAGTGATCACTTGTAGGACTATGCTTCCGGTGGGTCTAAATGGATAATTGGTAGTGGATGCACTAGCCATATGACCGTAAGCAAAGAACTTGTGACGGGGTTGCGCCCAAATGACATTCAAGCAACCGTTACTTATGGAGACTTGTCCTCGTCTAAGGTACCGGGGTTTGGCAAGGTTGTGATTGCTCCCGATATTACTATCGTGAACGTCATTCTTGTGGAAACCCTTAGTTTCAATTTACTTTCCGTCCCTTCTCTTGGAAAGATGGGTTTCTCCGTTTTTTTTTTGATGAAGATATTGTGGTCCTTTTGAGAAGCAAGACTCTTGACGTCGCATACGTGGGACATGTTCAAAATGAGTTGTTCGTGGCGGACTTTTCAAAGTCTACCAACTCTCAATCAATGTGTATTTTCGGAAAGGCGGACGTGGGGTGGTTGTGGCATCGCCTCTTATCCCATGTCAACATGAGAACTTTGCTAAGTCTTCACAAAGGTGGCCTTATTCTCGGGCTAAAAGAAAATGTTTCCTTTTACAAAGATCACGTTTGTAGGTCGTGTGTTGAAGGAAAGATGCATGATTCCGCTCACAAGGCCAAAACCATTATCTCATCAAAGAGGACCTTGGAGCTTCTCCATGTTGATCTCTTTGGTGCCGTGCCTGAGGCAAGTCTTGGTGGCAAGAAGTATTGCTTGGTGATTGTCGATGATTATTCAAGATACACTTGGGTCTATTTATTCAAGTGCAAGAGCGAGACTCAACAAACCATCATCGACTTCTCCAACCAAGTGCAACGTCAACACGATGTGTTAATCATGGCTATTAGGAGTGATAATGGCTCGGAGTTCAAGAACTACACTTTCAATGAAATCTTTAATGATGAGGGCATTCGTCATCAATACTCCGCCACTTACACTCCTCAACAAAATGGTGTTGACAAAAGGAAGAATCACACTCTCTTGGATATGGAAAGGACCATGTTGGCGGAGTATAATTCTCCCCAATATTTATGGGCTGAGGCCATATCCACCGCATGCCACAATTCCAACCGCCTCTACATCCGCAAGGGCTTGGACAAGACTCCATATGAGATTCTCACCGGCAACAAGCCCAACGTCTCCTACTTCCATGTATTCGGTTGAAAGTACTTCTATTTGATCAAGGGTGTTAGGTTGTCTAAATTTCAGTCCAAATCTATTGAGGGTATATTTGTTGGTTACGGTGCCGAATCCCGCACTTATAGAGTCTTTTAAAAAGCCTCACGGATATTCATAGAATCTTGTAGTGTGGTTTTCGGGGAAAATGATGGCTCCCAAGTGGCGCAGTTTCATGTTTCTAATGTAGATGTTGAAATGCCTCAAGAAGCCATCGGAAGGATGGGTGTGGGGATTTTTCACCACATTGAGAGACACCTTATGGCGACTCGAGAAGGACTATGTTGTACTCAAGTGGAGCCTTCCTCTACAATATAAGAACAAGACAAGGAGCCAAGTGGTGCACCTAACCAAGAACATGTTGAAGACCCTCCTCTTATTGGCCAAGTTACTACGCAAGATTCTATCACTCCTATCATTCATTCTAGTCAAGGTCAAGGACAAGATCAACCATCCTCCTCCTCTCCTCCTCAAGTTGAAGCAAATGTTGAAGTTGTTGATGATGATGATCAAGGCCAAGTTGGTCAATACGGGGACACAAATGATCAAGATATTCCGCCTCGCAATAATGAAGAGATCGAAGCCCGTCGTGCTAGAAAGATAATAAGAGCTTTGAATCACATTGATGCCCAAGACAACAAAGTGCTAGAATATGTTCAAAATAGAAGATCCACAAGAAGTCAATTGGCTCATTTTAGTGAACATCAAGCTCACATATCTATGGTGGAACCAAAGAAAGTGTTTGAAGCTCTTGAGGACTCCGATTGGGTTGAAGCTGTGCATGATGAGCTCAATAACTTTGAGCACAACAAGGTTTGGAGATTAGGTGAGAAGCCCAAAGATTGCCACAATGTTATTGGCACTAAGCGGATATTCAAGAACAAGCAAGATGAGCATGGAATTGTTATAAGGAACAAGGCAAGATTGGTAGCTCAAGGTTACACTCAAGTTGAAGGCATTGAATTTGATGAAACCTATGCTCATGTGGCTCGTCTTGAGTCCACCTGTATCCTCCTTGCTTATGCTTCTTCGCATAATTTAAAATTGCAACAAATGGGTGTCAAAAGTGCTTTCTTAAATGGTCCACTCAAAGAGGAGGTATATGTTAAGCAACCTCTAGGGTTCGAGAATTTCAACTTCCCTAACCATGTCTACAAGCTCGATAAGGCGCTCTGTGGACTTAAACAAGCACCACGTGCGTGGTATGAGCAGCTTAGAGAGTTACTGGATGACCGTGGTTTTGAAGTTGGGAAGATCGACCCCACTCTCTTCACAAAGAGAGTAAATGGAGAGATTTTCATATGCCAACTTTATGTGGACGATATTATCTTTGGCTCAACTAACAAAGCTTTCAATAATGAGGTCTCTAAGCTTATGACTGACAGGTTTGAGATGTCCATGATGCGAGAGCTTAAATTCTTCCTTGGCTTTGAGATCAAGCAATTGACTTGTGGGACTTTCATTTCTCAAGCCAGGTATACCCAAGACATGCTCAAGAGGTTTAATTTCCAAGGTGCAAAAAAAAAGCCATCTCCTATGCAAGTCAAGTGCCACCTGAAGCGCAACCCGGATGGTAAAGATGTGGACCAAAAGTTGTATCGTTCTATAATTGGTTCTTTGCTTTACCTTTGTGCATCTAGGCCCGGTCGTTTTGAGTGTAGGTGTGTGTGCAAGGTATCAAGCGGCCCATAAGGAAAGCCACTTAGTGGCGGTCCATATGATCTTTCGGTATTTGGTTCATACCTCAAGGTTTGGTTTGTGGTACCCAAAGGGGCACAATTCTCTCTCAAGGGCTACACGGATTCCGATTGAGCCGGTGATCAAGATGATAGGAAGTCCACTTCCGGGGCTTGCCAATTCCTTGGTAGGTCTTTGGTGAGTTGGTCTTCCAAGAAGCAAAATTGCATATCTCTCTCCACCGCCAAATCCAAGTATGTAGCCGCCGCAAGTGCTTGCACCCAATTGCTATGGATGAGGCAAACTCTGAAGGAATATGACGTTCATTTGGATAACGTGCCTCTCTTGTGTGACAATGAAAGTGCCATCAAGATCGCCTACATCCCCGTGCAACATACAATAATGAAGCATATTGAGATTCGCCATCATTTCATCCGAGACCATGTGGCAAGAGGTGATATTGCACTAGCTTATGTGCCCACCAAGGACAATCTTGCGGATATCTTCACGAAGCCACTCGACAATGCAAGACATGTTCTTGAGGGATGAACTAAACATCATTGATTCTAGGAGTTTGACCTGAGGATCTTGCACACACCCTTATAGATGAGACGTGTTTGGGTTTAGGTGTAGGCATGGACATAGGGGGAGTGTTATCCTAACACATTGGGTTCTCCCTCCCCCCATTATGCCCATAGCAAAAAAATCATTGTTATCTCTCTTTTTCTAATGTTGAATTGTGAGTTTCAATGTCGATAATTGGCAATGTACCTAAGATATATCTTCGCGGTGACATACCATGCTCTCTTACATGGTGGCTTAGGCCACCAACCTCTTCCTTTTAAGAGTTGGTTCTTGTTTGGTCGTATTTTGACTTGGTTAGAGTTGTTTTCCATTTTGAATAACATACTAAAAAATTTGATGTTCAAATGATTTCTTGCATTCCTTGTGTATGAAGTTCCCTCCCTGCTATTGTTTTTCGTTTCCAAGCCCAAAATTTCCAAACAAACAAGTTTTATTTTCCACGTACATGTCCTCTCCTTTCCGTTGGTGTTTTTGGCGTGTGGTCCGGAGACTCCGGTCTGCCACACCGGAATCTCCGGCCAGTCCAGAGACTCCGGTGTTTAGAACGGTGTAGAGTTCCCATATTTAAATAATGTAAGAACATCTATGTTAGTGTGCTAGTCCTTGGATAAATTGCTAGCACCATAGTACAAAATGAATTATCATGCAAATGCATCAAATTCTATTACATCGCATGATCCAGACTTTACAAAAATAGTATTACAACTTGTATAGTCTTACAAGACTAGCAGAAAACAAAGAAATACAGCGGAAAACATAGAAAACATTGAGCCCATCTTCTTCATGTGCCACAGGCAAAACATGTTGGCGATAGTCTTGAGATCCTAAACGAAATCCTCACTCGTCTTGAGAAACATCTGCAATATAGAATATGAAGCCACAAAGGGGGTCAATACAATTTAATGTATTGGCAAGTAACACTATGGTGGATATAAATGGCAAGACTAATACTACATGCTTATTTGGCTTGGTGGAGTTTTTGGCTAAATTTGCATAAAGCAAGTTTTCTCGTATCTCTTTTGTAAAAGAAAACTTTTCTTTTCAAAGTGTGGCATCATTGGACTGAAATCCAAGCACCATAACTACTATTCACTTGGTCAAAATTTTACTTATTGAAAAGGTGATGTGATTCTTCCGTCCTTCCTTGTTCAGCTGCTCATAGTTGTCCATAACCGGGGTCACGGCTAAGATCTTAGTTTGTTGACTCTGCAGAGTTTGTGCACTTTCACCTTCAGACTCAAATCAGCCCAAACATCCTATACACCCTGAGTGCATTAAGGAAAGGAGAAGATTGAGACGAGATATTCCAGAAGCAAGAATTCAACCTAATGGCAAGACCCGTTCCACCTATAATTATGCTACAACTGCTTGTCAAGCTCAGGCTGAACCCTCGCAACTTAGTTAATCAAGACATAGCACATATGACTAAAGGCTGCACTGGAAGAAATCTAAACTTGGGGAACATCAGAATCACTTTGTTCCTGGGTGGCATTCCTTCAAGTGAAGTCCCCTCAGGGAGACACTCAACTATCAACAGCCAAACAACCAATCCATCCAGGTGGTTCATTGAAGTTGTTACTTAGAGTTTTTCCACAACATCAAGTAAAACAAATTTTGTAGCAAGGCTAAGTATCAACTAAGCAACAAGGCTTTAAAATAACAAGGTATAAGGATGGATACACACTACTAGGATATAGCATAGCATAATATAACTTAGTAAAAATTTCCTATCATGCACACTACTCAAAATCAACTAATGCATATAGAAAATAATTGGTAGTTGAATGATGTGTTACTTGCCTTTTTGAAGTTGGTGAAGAAAATACACTCTCTTCACAAAAGATCGTTGATATCCGTACAATCTATTCATTGAAAACACCATAACAAAATAAACAAGCATTCTAACTATCAAACACATAAGTGAAGAAAGCAGACAAAGCAATTAACACATAAAAAGGGTTTTAACCAAGTTGGACACGACAAGGTCAAGGTTTTATTTTGAAAAGATTCAATCTCTAATGGTTCAATACATTGTTAAGGGGTTTCCAAGGGTTTACTTGGGAAGGACTAGGTTGAGTTTGTAGTAATAAAACTTTATTGAAAACTTATTTATCTAAGAAGTTCCAAGAGTTCATCAAGGTGATCCCACTATTTAAACTAAAGTATCACATCATAAAGTGCAACACTTAGTTGTTTTCATCAAAACATTTGAGTACTCTAAGTTAGTCTTTCCATTTTTTTTAGGGTAGGTCTAGGTTCAACTAACTTCTTAATAATAGAGAAAACAAGATAAAGTCTAGGGATTTTCCATTTGGGGTCTATGGTTGGGAAAAACAACTTGTTATTCTTCAATTGTACGGATTTATCCAACACTACCAAATTCCGCGCGGTCTGGGACGTTTCAATAACGTTGAGTATGGGCTCCAAACCGTCGCCAAGGGCAATCCGCGACGGTTTACGCGACGGAATGAAAACGTATCAGATCGACTGTCACGGATGATTCCGCGATGTTTATATGGACACTAAACCGTTAAGGCTATCCGCAACGTACATCAAATCTTCGCCACCAGTTGGGCCATCCGGACTAGGCTCAATAAGCATTACGTTTTTATTTCGTCGCTATGAGGCGACACGTGGCAAACGAGTTTCTAACGGCCGTTATCATAATTAGCTGACGTGGCAAAACGTGGGAACGTTTTTTGACGTCACCAGTCTTGACCAATGAAGCGAAACCATGTGGACCAATCGAAATACGCCACATGAAAACAAAATGGTGCCACATTGCCTTCTTCTGGGAAGAAATATGTTCGTCCCAGGCTACCCAGCGACGTTTTTTTCCGTCGCGAGTCTCGACCAATCAGGCGAAAGCATGTGGACCAATCAAAATAGGTCACATGGAAACGAAATAGTGCCACGTCGCCTTCTTTTGGGACAAAATCTACTCGTCGCGGGTTACCCAACGCCTTTTTTCGTCGCTAAACTCGTGGTACGTGCATCAACCAAATGATGCCACGCAACCTTTTCCATGACGTTTTTTGTCCGTCTCGGATTTGGATGATGTCATCAAACGTGCCAGGTATGTTATTTTTATGTCGTCTTATCAATATTCAGGATATCGCTTATCGTTAACTTATCGGTCGGCCCATGATAAGAGATATATCGGCTTATCGGCCGATAAATCGATTTTATCGGTCGACTATTTATCGGCCATTTTTCTTGTAAATCCTAAATTATTGCAATAAAATATTCTAGAAAATATATTGTATAGGCACTAAAAAATCTAGATCGTGATATATAGATATATTGTAATCAATATACTAAAAAGTCTATGATGGATGTCATTAATCACATGTTCCAGTGCTGGAAAATCGATATAACGGCCGATTTATCGACGTATTGACCGATAAATCGCTTGCAAGACCAATAAAATGTCCCGAATGATAAACTCCGCCGATATCCATTTATCTTATCGTCACCACCCGATAAGCCATAAATAGGTCGATAAATCGGCATATCGGATGATATTTGGAACAGTGCGTCTTATCTCCCATTCATAGTAGGCCACGTGGGCTCGGCATATATCGCCACGTGTCGGTATTTGTCTTAACGGATTTTTACGTTACATTACTATGATGTCGGTTTTGGTGCTATCTGGATGGTTAAATCATCGTTATAATTGCCAATTGCACACATGCAAAAAAGAAACCACATAACATGCATCAAATACTTAGTTTTTCTCACAAAATATCAAACCAACATACAGAACCACAGTTTCAAGGACCAAGCATCTGCTCAGCCAACATCTCAAGTAGTGCAACTCCTTCTAATTGATATTTCTTTAGCGCATCTTGTTGCTTCTGAATGTCTTCCATATCAACTACAAACTTCATCCTCAGTTGCTCGAATTCTGCTTTCGCTGTCCTCATATCAGCAATTGTTGTGCACACATTCACATCAAGCTGTAGTTCAGGCTCAGACTGTGGAAGACATGATTCCACACGGGCCTTCTTTGAGAAAGGATGCTTTACACTCTTCGTTGTGACAACTTCACTATCATCCTCGTCCTCAACCTCTGAAGCAGATCGAGACATCACCCTTTTCTTGCTTGCCTACCAAGCATGCAAATAAAATAGATGAAAATAACAGATGACAAGAATGTATAGAACATAGATGAAACTAGCAGATGCCAAGCATGTAGAAAAAAATTGATGAAAACTAGCGGATTATAGTCAAACAACGGTGTGTGTCATGAACTAGCAGATGAGAAGCATAGATGAAACAGCAGGTGTCAAGCATGTGAGGAAGATAGATGAAAATAGCAGAAGACAAGCATGTACAAAAAATGATGAAAATTAGCAGATTTTAGTCAAACAACGGTGTGTGTCATGAACTAGCTGATGAGAAGCATAGATGAAACAGCAGGTGTCAAGCATGTGAGGAAGATAGATGAAAATAGCAGATGACAAGCATGTACAAAAAATTGATGAAAACTAGCATATTATAATCAACTGTGTGTGTAATGAATTAGCAGATGAGAAGCATAGATGGAATAGCAGGTGTCAAGCATGTGAGTAAGATAGATGGAAACCATGTGAAATGACAACGACGGCCTTAATTACTATACGTGGGTTTCATGGCCTTAATTAGCTTGCCAAAACTCCTTATAGTATGGAATAGAGGAAGTAGCACAAAATATATGGCGCCACATTGATCAAACAGTTCAACACGAGATAAGAAAGCTGCACCCTAGTTGTTGCGATATCATGAAAGAATGTTGAGCTACCGGGTTAGGGAATAACCTGCAGCTCATTGTCCACGCTGGATTGTGAATTATATGACACGACTCCTTCAGTGGCATCTGATTCATCTTCAACATCATACACAAGCATGTACTGAGATCCAGAGTCTTACTTCTTGGTCTTTTTGGATCTTTGCATTGTTTTGCCATGATAGTTTTGGCACGCTCTTCTTCAATGGGGGTGTAGTGCCGATCCTAACATGAATAAAGAACTAAAAGTAAAGTACAAATATAGCACTTCATAAGAACCTAATACAACATAAATAATTAAGGCACTCATCTTGTAAGAACAGTCCAGTGCAAGTAATGTAAATTCTGATCCTAACTAAGACTGATAGGATTACAAGCAAAGTGACATTAAACCTAATACATAGTATACAAGCTAGATTGCTGCAAATGAGCAAAGTTTTACCAATCAAGAAGGCCCCCCTTCCTATTTTCGTTACATGAAACCGTTTAGAGAGATTTATTGCATCAAACATTAGCAGTATAATTAGGATAATAATGAAGCTTCGAACATACGATTAAACAGACAACCAATTTAGAAAGATTAACTGCATCGAACATAAGTAGGATAATAAGGAAGCATCAAACATACAATTAAATAGACAAAAGCAATTTACAGAGAATAGTTGCCTGCATCTTTAGGGTCTTATGTCTTGCTGCGTTTCTCGCCTTCAATCTTCACTCGTTTCAGCGTGCTTGCAGACATTGACGGTGATGTTACGGTGAGGTTGGAGACGAGGTGGCAGATCTGGATGTACGGTGAGGTCGGTGGCGAGGTGGATGAGCGGCAAACACGGCGTCAAGGTGGATGACCGGCGAGCACGGCGCGAGGTGGAAGATGACGTACGGCGAGGTTGGAGACGATGTGGCAGACAGACGAGCACAACTACAAGGTGGCGGATCTGGACGGCAAAAAGGCCGGTGATGTGGCAGATCTGGAGGGTGATCTCGACGACGACGAGGGAGT
Source organism: Alopecurus myosuroides (assembly GCA_028641055.1). Classification (NCBI taxonomy): domain Eukaryota; kingdom Viridiplantae; phylum Streptophyta; class Magnoliopsida; order Poales; family Poaceae; genus Alopecurus; species Alopecurus myosuroides. Next base: position 229,820,692 of record CM054063.1, on the reverse strand, counting down.
TCTGGCAAGCGAGCTATACGGCAAGGTGTGAGACCGGGGTAATAGAGGATCTGTTTTGGGAGGACAAGGGGGAGTGGATATTTCGAAATAGTGGCTTTCTCTTTCGGCGAGAGAGGGCCGATCGAGGGGATAAGGCAGCGTTTAAGAACGATTACAAAAATGCCCTCCGGGCTAAAGGTTGCCAGTTGTGTGCGGGAGGGATGAGAAGTAAAATATCCTTGCATGAAAAAATTTGGGCGGGCTGTCCCGGCGCGAATTTTTCGGAGCGATGCGAAATTTTGGCGGAACTGCGGGAAACTTTGCTAGCCGTCCGATGCTGATGGGTGGCTTACAAAAATTGAACATTTATGAAAGTATTTAGTGCTAAATAAGTAAATATTGTGAAAAAATCCCGAAAGTATTTTACCTAAAATCCTGGAAAGGGTCCATTATGTGGAATACTACTACATGTTGATTGGTGGCTTGAACTTTGCTAGCCGTTGGATGCTAGTCAACTTTTTTGTCTACACCTATCACCGGTGTCGGAAGGGGGTAGACCACTCTTCTTTTTTTCTTGGTTCTGTTAAGTTAGGCCATAGTTACATGGATAACTCAAATCTAGATCTACTTGTAATAAGATTCCCTCCAGTTCGTCTTAAGAAACCATAGCCATGATGGGGGAAAACACGGAACTGCCGTTCTGGCACCTCTACATGAGCCGGAAGGGGGTTGAAAATTGGAACCAATTCCTTGGTTTTGTTAGGTTAGGCACAAGGAACACCCAAGACAATCGTAGCGCCCACCTCTTGGCAAGATTTCCCCAGTTCCGTCAGATCCGGGACTTTCGGGCTCTAAGTAGTCCTCGCACATGCTGAGAGAATCCGACGCGGGTGAAGTGCGCCCTAACACAGAGAGCGAGGGAATCTTGCGCATCCAAGACCCATGACACACTCTAACACACATGTTATGGCATACGCTGGGATTTGGTGGCATTCAGATGATCCGGAGCCCCCTCTCTAAAGAAACCATAGCCCCGCTGTGAAAAAGACGAAATTGCCGTTCTGGCCCCTCTACGTGAGCCGGAAAGGGATAGAAAATTGGAACAAATTGCTTGGTTGTGTTATGTTAGGCCCAGTTAACACCCGAGACAATTGTAGGTCCTACATCTTGGTAAGATTCCCCCAGTTCCGTCAGATCTGGGAGTTTCAGGCTCTAAGTAGTCCTCGAACTCGCTAGAGAGAATCTAACGCCGGTGAATCCCTAACACTGGGAGCGAGGGAATCTTGGGCATACAAGACCCATGCCACACTATAACACACGTGGTATGACATACCATGGGATTTGGTGGCATTCAAACGATCTTGAGCCCCCTCTCCGGAGAAACCATAGCCCCGATGAGGAAAAAGACGGAATTGTCGTTCTGGCCCCTCTACGTGAGTCGATAGGGGGTAGAAAAGTGGAACCAATTGCTTGGTTGTGTTAGTTTAGGCCCAAGGAACACCCAAGACAATGTTTAGGCCCACCGTTTGGCAAGATTCCCCCAGTTCCGTCAGTTCCGGGCTAATCTTGGAACAGGCAGAGAGAATATGACGCAGGTGGAGCCCTAACACAGAGAGCGAGGGAATGTTGGCCATCCAAGACCTATTACACACTCTAACACACATGGTATGGAATAACATAGTATAGTGGCATTCAGATGATCCGGAGCCCCCTCTCTGGAGAAACCATAGCCCCGATGTGGAAAAAGACGGAACTACCGTTTTGGCCACTCTATGTGAGCCGGAAAGGGGTAGAAAAGTTAACCAATTGCTTGCTTGTGTTAGGTTAGGCCCAAGGAACACACAAGACAATGTTGGGCCCAACTGTTGGCAAGATTCCCCGAGTTCCGTCGGTTTCGGGAGTTTCGGGCTCTAAGTACTCCTTCAGCCCGCCAGAGAGAATCCGACGCCGGTGAAGCCCTAACACACACACAGAGAGAGAGAGAGAGAGAGAGAGAGAGAGGGAATCTTGGAATCCAAGACCCATGACACACTATAACACACATGGTATGACAAACCTTGGGATTTGGTGGCATTCAGACGATCTAGAGGCCCCTCTCCGGAGAAACCATGGCCCCGCTGGGGGAAAATACGGAACTATCGTTCTAGCCCCTCTACGTTAGGCGGAAGGGGTTAGCAAAGTAGAACCAACTGCTTGGTTGTATTAGGTTAGGCCCAAGGAACACCCAAGACAAGGGTAGGGCCCACCTCTTGGCAAGATTCTCGCCACTCCGTGAGATCTGAGAGTTTCGGGCTTTGAGTAGTCCTGGAACCCGTGAAAGAGAATGTGGCGCCGGTGAAGCCATAACACAAATAGTGAGGGAATATTGGGCATACAAGACCCATGCCACAATATAACACATATGGTTTGTCATACCCTAGTATTGGGTGGGAATTCAGATGCCCCGGAGCCCCTCCTCGGAGAAACCCTAGGTCTGGTGGAGAAAAAGAAGAAAATGTCGGTCTGGCCCCTCTACGTGAGACGGAAAGGGGTAGCAAAGTGGAACTAATTGCTTGGTTGTGTTATTTTAGGCCCAATTAACACCAAATAAAATGGTAGGACCTACCTCTTGGAAAGATTCCCCATGTTCCGTCGGATCCGGGAGTTTCGGGCTCTAAATAGTTTTGGAACCCGCTAGAGAGAATCTGACGTTGGCGAAGGCCTAACACACAAAGAGAGGGAATATTGGGCATACAAGACCCATGACACACTATAACACACATGGTATGACATACCATGGTATTTGGTGATATTCAGACGATCTAGAGCCCCTCTCCGGAGAGACCCTAGCCCCGCTAGGAAAATAGACGGAAGTGCCATTCTGGCCCCTCTACGTGAGCCGGAAGGGGGTAGCAAAGTGGAATCAACTGATAGGTTGTGTCAGTTTAGGCCCAATGAACACCCAAGACAATGGTAGGGCCCACCTCTTGGCAGTATTCCCCATGTTTCGTCACATCCGGGAGTTTCGGGCTCTGAGTAGTCCTTGAACCTGCTAGAGAGAATCCGACGCCGGTGAAGTCATAACACATAGAGTGAGGAAATGTTGGGCATCCAAGACCCATGAAACACTCTAACACACATGGTATGTCATACCATGGGATTTGGTGGCATTGAGACGATCCGGAGGCCCCTCTCCGGAGAAACCATAGCCCCGCTAGGAAAAAAGACAGAATTGTCGTTCTGGCCCCTCTACGTGAGCCGGAAGGGGGCAGCAAAGTTTAACCAACTGCTTGGTTGTGTTACTTTAGGCCCACTGAACACCCAAGACAATGGTAAGGCCCACCTCTTGGCAAGATTCCCTGAGTTCCGTCAGTTCCGGGAGTTTCGGGCTCTAAGTAGTCCTGGAACCCGCCAGGGAGAATCTGACGCCGGTGAAGCCCTAACACAGAGAGAGAGAGGGAATCTTGGGCATCCAGGACCCACGACACACTATAACACACATGGTATGGAATAACATGCTATTTAGTGGCATTCAGACGATCTAGAGGCCCCTCTCCGGAGAAACCATGCATAGCCCCGGTTGGAAAAAAGATGGAACTGCGGTTCTGGCCCCTCTACATTAGGCGGAAGGGGGTAGAAAAGTGGAACCAACTGCTTGGTTGTATTAGGTTAGGCCCAAGGAACACCCAAAAAATGGTAGGGCCCACCTCTCGGCAAGATTCCCCCAGTTCCGTCCGGGAGTTTCAGGCTCTAAGTAATCCTGGAACCCGCCAGAGAGAATCTGACGCCGGTGAAGCCCTAACATAGAGAGAGCGAGTGAATATTGGGAATACAAGACCCATTCCACACTCTAACACACATGTTATTCCATACCATGGGATTTGGTGGCATTCAGACGATCTGGAGCCCCCTCTCCAGAGAAACCATAGCCCCACTGGGAAAAAGACGGAACTGCCGTTTTGGCCCCTCTACGTGAGCCGGAAAGGGGTAGAAAAGTGGAACCAATTACTTTGTTGTGTTAGGTTATGCCCAAGTAACACCCAATAAAATGGTAGGTCCCACCTCTTGGTAAGATTCCCCCCGTTCCGTCAGATCCGGGAGTTTCGGGCTCTAAGTAGAACCCGCGAAAGAGAATCTAACGCCGGTGAAGCCATAACACAGGAATAAGGGAATCTTGGGAATCAAATACCCATTCCACACTCTAACACACAAGGTATGGCATACCGTGGGATTTGGTGGCATTCAGACGGTCTGGAGGCCCCTCTCCTGAGAAACCATAGCCCCGCTGGGAAAAAGAAGGAACTGCCGTTCTGGCCCATCTACGTGAGCCGAAATGGGGTAACAAAGCGGAACCAAGTGCTTGGTTGTGTTAGGTGAGGACCAAGTAACACCCAATACAATGGTAGGTCCCACCTCTTGGCAATATACCCCCCCCCATTCCGTGAGATCTGGAAGTTTCGGGCTATGAGTAGTCCTAGAACCCGTGAAAGAGAATGCAGCGCCAGTGAAGCCATAACACAAAGAGTGAGGGAATATTGGGAATAAAATACCCATGACACAATCTAACACACATGATTTGTCATACCCTAGGATTGGGTGGGAATTCAGACGCTCCGGAGCCCCCTCCCGTGAGAAACCCTAGGTATGCTGGAGAAAAAGGAAAAACTGTCAGTGTGGCCCTACGTGGGCCGGAAAGGGGTAGCAAAGTGGAACTAATTGCTTGGTTGTGTTATTTTAGTCCCAAGTAACACCAGATAAAATGGTAGGATCCACCTCTTGGCAAGATTCCCCCTGTTCCGTCAGATCAGGGGGTTTCGGGGTCTAAATAGTTTTGGAACCCGCTAGAGAGAATCTGACGCCGGCAAAGGCCTAACACACAAAGAGAGGGAATCTTTGGCATCCAAGATCCATTACACACTATAACACACATGGTATGGCATACCATGGGATTTGGTGGTATTCGGACGATCCAGACTCCATAGCCCCTCTCCGGAGAAACCCTTGTCCCGCTGGGAAAACAGATGGAACTGTCGTTCTGGACCCTCTACGTGACCCGGAAGGGGGTAGAAAAGTGGAACCAACTTCCTGGTTGTGTTAGTTTAGGCCCAATGAACACCCAAGACAATGGTAGGGCCCACCTCTTGGCAAGATTCCCCGAGTTCCGTCAGTTCCGTGAGTTTCGGGCTCTAAGTAGTCATGGAACCCGCCAAAGAGAATCCGACGCTGGTGAAGCCCTAACACGGAGAGAGAGAGGGAATATTAGGCATCCAAGACCCACGAAACACTATAACACACATGGTATGGAATACCATGGGATTTGGTGGAATTCAGACGATCTAGAGGCCCCTCTCCGGAGAAACCATGCATAGCCCCGTTGGGAAAAAAGACGAAACTGCCGTTCTAGCCCCTCTACGTTAGGCGGAAGGGGGTAGCAAAGTGGAACCAACTGCTTGGTTGTATTAGGTTAGTCCCAAGGAACACCCAACAAAATGGTAGGGCCCACATGTTAGCAAGATTCCCCTAGTTCCACCAGATCCGGGAGTTTTAGGCTGTAAGTAATCTTGGAACCCTCTAGAGAGAATCTAACGCCGGTGAAGCTCTAACACAGATAGAGAGTGAATCTTGGGAATACAATACCCATGCCACACTCTAACACACATGGTATGCCATACCATGGGATTTTGTGGCATTCAGACGCTCCGGAGCCCCCTCTCTAGAGAAACCATAGCTAGCCCCACTAGGAAAAATACAGAAAGGGGTAAAAAAGTGGAACCAATTGCTTGTTTGTGTTAGTTTAGGCCGAAGGAACACCCAGGAAAACGGTTGGGCCCACCTGTTGGCAAAATTCCCCGAGTTCCATCAGTTTAGGGAGTTTCGGGCTCTAAGTAGTCCTGGAACCCGCCAGAGAGAATCTGACGCGCCGGTGAAGCCATAACAGAGAGAGAGGGAATCTTGGGAATCCAAGACCCATGACACACTATACACACACATGGTATGGCATACCATGGTGTATTTGGTGGCATTCATACGATCTGTAGGCCCCTCTCCAGAGAAACCATAGCCCCGCTGGGAAAAAGACGGAAGTGCCGTTTTGGCCCCTTTACGTGAGCCGAAAAGGGGTAGCAAAGTGGAACCAATTACTTGGTTGTGTTAGGTTATGCCCAAGTAACACCAAATAAAATGGTAGGTCCCACCCCTTGGCAAGATCCCCCCCGTTCCATGAGATCCGGGAGTTTTGGGCTCTAAGTAGAACCCGCGAAAGAGAATCTAACGTAGGTGAAGCCATAACACACGGAGTAAGGGAATCTTGGGAATCCAATACCCATGCCACACTCTAGCACACAAGGTATGGCATACTGTGGGATTTGGTGGCATTCAGACGGTCTGGAGGCCCCTCTCAAGAGAAACCATAGCCCCACTGGGAAAAAGACGGAACTGTCGTTCTGGCCCGTCTACATGAGCCGTAATGGGGTAACAAAGCGGAACCAATTGCTTGGTTGTGTTAGGTTAGTCCCAAGTAACACCCAAGACAATTTTAGGTCCTACCTCTTGTCATGATTCCTCCCCATTCCGTGAGATCTGGGAGTTTCGGGCTCTGAGTAGTCCTAGAACCCTTGAAACAGAATGCGGCGCCGATGAAGCCATAACACAAAGAGTGAGAGAATCTTGGGAATCCAAGACCCATGCCACAATCTAACACACATGGTTTGGAATACCCTATGACTGGGTGGGAATTCAGACGCTCCGGAGCCCCTCCCCGGAGAAACCCTAGTCTGATGGAGAAAAAGAAGAAACTGCCGGTCTGGCCCCTCTACGCGAGCCGGAAAGGGGTAGCAAAGTGGAACTAATTTCTTGGTTGTGTTATTTTAGGCCCAAGTAACACCAAATAAAATGGTAGTACCCACCTCTTGGCAAGATTCCCCCTGTTCCGTCAGATCTGGGAGTTTAGGGCTCTAAATAGTTATGGAACCCGCTAAAGAGAATCCGACGCCGGCGAAGGCCTAACACACAAAGATAGGGAATATTGGGAATCCAAGACCCATGACACACTATAACACACATGGTATGGCATACCATGTTATTTGGTGGTATTCAGACGATCCAGAGCTCCTCTCCGGAGAAACCCTAGCCCTGGTGGGAAAAAAGATGGAACTACCGTTCTGGCCCCTCTACCTGAGCCGGAAGGGGGTAGAAAAGTGAAACCAACTACTTGGTTGTGTTAGTTTAGGCCCAATGAACACCCAAGACAATGGTAGGGCCCACCTCTTGGCAGGATTCCCCCTGTTTCGTCACATCTGGGAGTTTCGGGCTCTGAGTAGTCCTTAAACCCGCTAGAGAGAATCCGACGTTGGTGAAGCCATAACACACAGAGTGAGGGAATGTTGGGAATCCAATACCCATGGAACACTCTAACACACATGGTATTCCAGCACCGCCGCATCTTAATTCTGCATCGAATGATGTGAACCTCTGGATGTGGCTTTGGAATGCGTGCTGGCATAGGAAAATATCCGTTGGATGATGTGAAACTGTGGATGTTCCTTTGGAGTGGATGTTGGCATAAAAAAAGTTCTGGTTAACTGTGGACCTTTTGTTGAACCTTTTGTGATGCTAATTTTAGTTACTATAAATCTCCTATGTTTCGGAGTGCATGTAACCGGGATGAACAAACATCAAAGAGGGCGAGGAGGCAGTATATTAATATTAGTACTAGGGTATCCATTGTTGCAAATGTAAAACCATGTCAATTCATTTCCATTTTGGAGTGCATTTTATACTTTAGATCTCCTATATATTCGGTAATTTGGTTGACACTCGCCACGTGGGATACCCGGTCAGCTCTCCTCTCCACTCCCAAATTGTGGATAATGCAGCGGCTCCCCATACGGGCGCAGAAAGCTCTCCTCTCTACTCCCAAACTACCTGTCTATGCCACACCTCTCTACCCCCCTTCGTTGTGCGCAAATCTACCGGTACCATGTCTGGCCGTCGCGAGGAGGGCCGCCAACAGCAGATCCCCAGGTACTTTCCCCGGCGTAGCGTGCAAGGCGCGCAGCGTGCGCGTGCCCGCGAGGCGTACCAACGCGAGGTGCATCAGGCCAACTCGTCCCGCGCACCACCACCTCAGGCTCCACCCATCGCACCTTCGGACGTCAAGGAGGAAGAAGAGGAGGAGTATATCGCCGTTGAGTTCCACAACGAGGCCCTACAGTGGCCCCACATGCAGGCGGGGATTTTTAGCGTCCATAGAGAGTTTCGCGGCAGAAGAGCTCCGGCAAGCGAAGCTCGCGCGACATTTCACTGTCAAGCTAGAGGCCGACACCGCGGAAGCGATCCACCATTCGATGCAGAATGAAGATGCGGCGGCGCTGGCGCTGGCGGCCCTTGCGATATGCCTCATAATCCTGATGCTGCTTATCAATGAAGAAACAGTTCATCTTCTGGAGGGCCCTCTTAAGGCTAAAAGTGTAAGTATTAGGGCCAGAAGGAGCAGGAGAAGGAGAGCGGCGGACCCCTTGAGATGTACTAGGAGCGTAGGACAGTGTGCGGGTGCGCTTATAGCGTTGAGTCTCAGCCTCAGCCTCATTGATAAGGACAAACTTCTTGGGATTCACCTTAGCATAGTTGTTGATGAGACCAACTGGGATCTTGGTCTCAATAAGAAGCTGAATGTAAGAGCCATAGATGGGTACCCTCTTGTCACGAACCACGGTCTGCATCTCTTGCCACATGAAATCTAGAACATCCAATTGCCTCTTTGCATTCATTTGAGTTTCAATGTGAAAGAGAAGATTGATCAACCATTTGCGGACCTCACCCTTCTCACCATATTTGACATTGATGGTATTGCGGAGAATAGTGTGCACAATGTACCAATATTTAGAGAAGAACTTGACTTTGGGGATGTGCATAGAGCCGGTACCTTCTGGATAGCAATGACGGATACCCTCTTTGGCCTTCATAATGTTCTTGGGATCACCATGAATGCGAAAGTAGAACATATGATCAAACTTGTACGCGGGAAGACCAAGAATGACACCAAACTCCTCCATGGTAGAAACGCACTTAACGCCACCACTTATCCAAGTCAATGTACGCGGACTCCTCGTGGGTCCACCAGATGAGAAGAACAGTGGCATAAAACTCCTTGAGCAGCTCAGGGGCAAATGGATGGGCATTATTGAGACCCATGAGAGGAGTGCTACCGTGGTAATCCATAAGTTCCATGACATGGGGCCAATTAGTGCGAGCAGACTCCACATCAAAGAAGTGTTGATCCACATGGCTATTCTGGAGTTTGCCAAGAATGAAGTCATACATGACCTGATGCATCTTGCAATAAAACCGAGGGTCAGGACTTGTACTTTGGCCGAACTCATAGGGGTTGAAATGCAACCTAGCCTTCCCAAAGTCAGTGGTGCTGAGACCACCCCAGTTCTTGACCACTGGTTCATCTGGATTGACCGGAATAGACGGACCCTGTCTCCGTGAGGGAGTAGACCCAGAAACAACATCGGCACTCTTCTTGCGAGGACGGAGAGAGCGGTGGGAGTCGGACTCACGGTGGATATCGGAATCACCTGAAATAAATGATGCATGGATATGGATAATGATAATGAGTGCACACGGTCGTTGTGTGAGAGGAAAAATTCATCCATGAATATAAGTGATATCGCCATGGTGGAAAAACAAACAAACTACTAATGAGGACAAACACAATTATACCATAGCATTTGTGTATGGAGTAGGATGCGGTTGTGTTTGTGTTCTTATTTAAAATAGAAACGATATATAGTGTTGTGATGTATTGGGCATGAGACTAGAAGAACCATTATCATGGAAGAATTAGGGCATAGAACCATGACACTACGAACATAATATGTGAGAACCATGACACTACGACAATCATAGCACTAATGTGGTAATTTGTGAACTATGGCCTAACATGGGAGAACCATTTGCATAGTGAAGTAAATCATGGTACCACAAGACTATAACATGAGGAGCATACGAGATAAACGTATCATGTCATAGGAACTAATCTAGTGACATATGAGCGACATGAACTCTAGCATGAGCATAAAAAAAATTCTAATCGAATGAAACACACTAGCACACCGATAGATAGCAAGCACATACATGCGATACATAGGAAAGCCCAAAGAGATTACCCAAGTTTGTAGCCATCTTCCAAAAAAAAATCACCAAACAATCAAGTGGACCGATCTCCCCCAATAATGTGCCAAAGAGAAATCCGTGTGGAGGAGAGCGTGGAGAAGGACGAGGGCTTGCGGATCCGAGAGTTTGAGCGGTAGGGATGGGATAGGGAGGTGGGTGGAGGGGGGAGGAGAGCTCCAATGGGGGCTCTAATGGAGGGGGTTTGGAGGAGGAAGATGGAGTAGTCGGGGGGTGGGGGCGGTTTGGGCAGGGGAGGGGTTCGTGTACGTGTGTGTGCGTGTGTTTGTGCCCACCCCGGCCTAGGGCCGGGCGTGCGGCAGGGTGGGGCCGGGTGCGTGTGTGCTGTGTGTGTGTGCGTGTGCGTGCCCGGCCTAGGGTGCCGGCCAGGCCGGCGTGCGAGGGGAGCGGGGTCGGGAGGGTGCCCGAACGCCCCGGCCTGGGCCGCTGCGGCGGCAAGGCGAGGCCGGGCACCTGCCCGATCGCCCCGGCCTGGGGCCGGCGCAGGAGAGGGCAGGGCCGGCGGGGGAGGGTTGCTGGCATTTTTTTTTTGTGTTTGGTTATTTTTTTTTTTTTTTTTTTTGAAATTGCCCCCAACTAGAGTTAAAACGACACACAAAACAAACAAAACAAAACAAAAAAAATAGATTGACGCTAGTGTTCTAATAACAAGTTTTCATAAGTTTGTTTCTAGCACACCATATGTTTTATGTAGCAATTTTACTTGACCATGTGCACGAATGAAATGAGTATGATGACATTAGTATGATGTTTTAATTTGCATCCAATGGAGAGAAAAAGTGAAAACAAAATGAGCAACATTGGATACCAATGAAATATGAAAAATGGAAATGCAAATGAGTGAAACACAAACACAAATGTCTCATCGATATAAAACAAACCAAAATTTGGGCGGTGGCCTTAGCCACCATGTATGAGTATGTTCGATATGTCACCGCGAAGATATATCTTGGGTGCATTGTCTAGACTCATCATTGAAGCACATGATGTCATTTGAAATGATCATCATGCATGATTTGTTTATTTATGCATTATAGAGGTAGTGTTGGCTCATTGATTTAGCTACACCCCCCTATGTTTATGCGTACATCTAGAATCCAAATAAGAGTCTAGTAAGGGTGTGTATGCAAGGTTTTCAATCAACTAAAATTGCTTGCACATACAATGTTGAGCTCACTCCTCAATTCCTTGAATCTCTTCACATCTAGAGGCTTGGTAAGGATGTCGGCAAGTTGATCTTTGGTGTTGACATAAGAAAGTGAGATATCACCATTGGCCACATGATCCCGAATAAAATGATACCGAATCTCAATATGCTTGGTCTTGCCATGAAGTACCGGATTGTGACCAATCTTTATAGCACTCTCATTGTCACATAAAAGAGGCATTGTATTAATCTTAATTCCAAAATCCTTAAGACATTGCCTCATCCATAGGAGTTGAGAGCAACAACTTGCGGCGGAAATATACTTTGCTTCCGTGGAGGAGGTGGCAATACAATTTTGCTTCTTGGAAGACCAACACACAAGGGACCTACCAAGGAATTGGCAAGCACCCGAAGTTGATTTTCTATCCACTTTGTCACCTCCCCAATCCGCATCCGAATATCCCACAAGATCAAAAGTTGTGTCTGATGGATACCAAAGACCATGTGTGGGAGTGTCAACCAAGTACCTAAGAATACTTTTGACCGCAATCATATGGCTTTCGTTGGGGTTAGATTGAAATCTTGCACACAAACCCACACTAAACATAATGTCCGGTCTAGATGCACAAAGATAAAGCAAAGATCCAATGATGGATCGATAAAGTTTGGGGTCTACCGGTATACCTTCGTGATCCATAGAAAGATTCGCGGTTGTTGGCATTGGATAAGGTAATGGTTTGGCATTGTTCATATCAAATTTCTTGAGCATGTCTTGAATATATTTGGCTTGACAAATAAAAGTCCCTTCATGATATTGCTTGATCTCAAAACCTAGAAAGAACTTTAATTCTCCCATCATAGACATCTCAAATTCACTTGTCATTAGTTTGGCAAATTGATCTACAAAACTCACGTTAGAGGATCCAAATATAATACCATCAACATATACTTGACATAAAAAGAGATGTACATCTACACTTTTGGTAAAGAGAGTGGGATCAATTACCCCAAGTACGAAACCACGATCCACTAAGAACTCCTTTAAATGATCATACCAAGCACGCGGGGCTTGTTTGAGGCCATACAAAGCCTTATGGAGGAAGTAGACATGGTTAGGATACTTGGGATCCTCGAACCCCTGAGGTTGTTTAACATATACCATTTCATTTAGAGGACCATTTAGAAAAGCACTTTTAACATCCATTTGATGCAAGATGAAGTTATGACTAGTGGAAAATGCAAGTAATATACGAATGGATTCAAGCCTAGCTACGGGAGCGAAAGTTTCACCGTAGTCAAGTCCTTCGACTTGAGAGTAGCCTTGAGCAACCAATCGAGCCTTGTTGCGAATCACTTGCCCATGAGAATCTTGCTTGTTTTTTAACACCCATTTAGTTCCAATGATATTATGATCCTTGGGTCTTTCCACTAGTGACCACACTTTGTTTCTCTCAAAATTATGGAGCTCTTCATGCATAGCTTGAACCCAATCTTCATCTTCAAGAGCATCATACACTTTGATAGGTTCAACATGAGAGACATATGAATGAATACCACAAAACTTGAGTACTTGTCCACGAGTGGAGACACTTCTCCCCAAGCCACCAATGATATTTTTTTGGTATAATGACTTTTGTTTCAATCTTGATGCTTGACGAGTCATGATACGAACTAGTGCATCATCGGGATTTTCATTGGGGGGAATATCCTCACCATTTCCTTCATCAAGACTGTTGTCCATTCGTATTGGAGTTCTAGGTGACGAATCACCAAGACTATTTCCACCATTATCATTGGGTGGACCTTGATCACTTTCTTGATGGGTGGTATCCACATGAAGGTCTTCTTCTTGTTCTTGGTCTACCATTTGATTGATGGTTGATGTAGAGGGCTCCACTTGCGTAGAGCTAGTTCCATCCTCATTTGCCACAAGGTGTCCCTCAATGGGTATAAGTGGACCTACATCCATTCTTCCTATGGCTATGGAGGACGGTTCATCACCTGCATCATCACACACAATCAATTTTATCCACTTGGGAGCCATTATCCTCATGAAATTCCACATTCATAGATTCTTCAACACACCCGGTGGATATGTTGTAGACTCTATAAGTGTGGGAGTTCGTGGCGTAACCAACAAAAATGCCTTCAAAAGTTCTAGAATCAAACTTAGACAATCTAGTTCCCTTTATGTAGACTTGGCATTTGCACCCAAAAACTCGAAGATATTTGAGGTTGGGTTTGTTACCCGTTAGGAGCTCATATGGAGTCATGCCAATCATCGGACGAAGGAAGAGTCGGTTAGATAAATGACAAGCGGTGTTGATGGCTTCGGCCCAAAAGTTATATGGGGATTTGAACTCGGCCATCATAGTTCTTGCCATATCAATAAGTGTGCGATTCTTCCTCTCCGCTACACCATTTTGTTGAGGGGTGTACGCGGCGGAATATTGATGTCTTATCCCCTCTTCACTTAAGAATTCATCAATGGTGTAGTTCTTGAACTCGGAACCATTGTCACTCCTAATAGACAAGATCTTGGTGTCATATTGGCGTTGCACTTCGATGGCCCAAGTAATGAATCTTTCTTGAGTCTCACTATTCTTCTTGATATAGAAACCCCAAGTGTATCTTGTGTAATCATCAACAATTACCAAACAATACTTCTTTCCCCCAAGGCTATCATATGTTGGAGGCCCAAATAGATCCAAATGAATAAGCTCAAAGGGCTTTGTTGTGGAGATGATTGATTTCTTGGGGTGATTCTTCTCATGCATCTTTCCGGCAATACAAGAGCTACAAGGACGATCTTTGGAAAAATTCACACTTGTTAGTCCTACCACATGCTCACCCTTCACAAGAGTTTGTAGATTTCTCATACCGACGTGGCCTAGGAGACGATGCCAAAGCCACCCCACGTCTGATTTAGCCATTAGACATGTGGCGATATGTGTAGTTTCTTTCGAGAAATCCACTATGTACATACCGTTTTCCACAAATCCGACAAAGGCTACTTTAAGAGAAATAGTGTGAAGGACAAGCACATGATGACACCCAAATACACATGTAAAATTGCACTCACAAAGTTGCAAGACGGAAAGGAGATTATAGCCAAGGGACTCAACAAGGAGGACTTTCTCAATGGATGAATCCGGAGAAATGACCACCTTGCCATGTCCCAATACCTTTAGTTGTGTGCGATCGCCAATAGTTACATGAGCAAATTTGAGAAGTTGGAGCTTCAAATCTTCTAATACTTCTTTGCTTCCGGTCATGTGTGCGGAACAACCAATATCAATCATCCATGATGTTCCACCGGAAATACAACCCTACAATGAATTAACTTCTTGTCTTAGGTACCCATTTTTGGATGGGTCCTTTTTTGTTAGTCACAAGGGTCTTGGTAACCCAAATAGAATGCTTGTAATCATCACCATATGAGGTGCCCACATACTTTGCATAAACATGACCATTAATAGATTTAAGAAGCACATAAGATGGGGTATACTTTCCTGCAAAGTTGTTGTGAGTAGTAGTGTTCCTAGGAACAATACCTTTTAGCAATAATGTCAAACTCATCTTCATCATTAGCCAACTCCCCTCCTTCACAAAAACAATAGAGTTAGTGGAGGGAGTTGACTTCTTCTTGTAAGCCACCTTGGATGTGGAACCAAAACCAAGGCCTTCTTTGCCAATAACTCTCTTATAATTACTCAAAAGATCATTAAGGTTCTTTTGCCCTTGGATTCATGTGGCAAGACCTTTGTTGAGTTGTGCCATCAACCTATTGTTCTCCTCAATGAGAGTTTCCTTGACACACAAAGGGTTAGTAACACAAGAGTTTTCATTCACAACTTTTACTCCTTTTAAGGTTTTGAGATCATTTGAGATTGTTCGATGATCAATTTTAAGCTTATCAAAATCCTTAATGAGTTCATTATAACCTTGGTTAGTTGCATCATTTAAAGCCATGAATTCAGTTACCTTAGCAAAAGCATGTTGACAATCAAGTTTTACTTTAGCTATGTCAATTGCAAAGGTTTCCTCTATGCTTTCTCTAAAGCAATGTGATTCATCTAGGGCTTTCTCAAGCTCCTCAATTTTACTAGCATCATCACGAGCAAACTTTTCAAGTAACATTATTCTCTCCTCATGTTCGTCAATGAGGCCATGTGACTCACTTAATTGATCCATGAGAGAGACAAAGATAGATTTAGTTTCTCCTTCTAGTTTTTCCACAAAGTTTACCAAAGGGTCTTCCTCGACACAATTTAGTAGTGAAGGAATAGAGGAGTTTGAAAGTTTGAGTGTAGGAGTCACCTTTTGGGATATACCCTTGGCCATGAAGCATTTGTGACTCGAAGGGGCCTTGTTGTCATTTGAGTTGGAGAAGAGAGAGCTTAAGTTAGGAGGTACGACGCCCCTAGCCATGGCCGCCATACCTACTTGTTTGCCTTCACCGTCACTCTCTTCACCACCGGATGTGTAATCAACTTCTTTAGCAATCAATGCCCTAGGAGGGCCTCTCTTGATGAAGTTCTTGGACTTGGGAATGAAGGTGGATTTCTTGATGAGTCTTCCTCCGTTCTCTATTCTACTCTTGAAGGGACACTCAGCAACGAAGTGTTCGGAATCTCCACAATTGAAGCAAGTTCTTGCTTTCTTCATGCTTGATACTTCCTTTGTCGTGGTGGTGTCACGGCAGATGCCATGGGATGGCTAATGATGTGGGAACGATGGACGCTGGAGGTATTCGGGGAGGGATCACGCGACGAGTAGCCGCGTGAGGTAAGATCCACACAATGCAAACAACACGATGTACCCAGGTTCAGGGCCCTCGTGAGGAGGTAAAACCCCTACTCCTGCCTTTCTCTATGTATTACGATCTCTCTCCGAGTAGCCACAGTACAAATGATCTTGCTACCGAGTAGCCACTCTTCCCTCTACGTGATGAACTAGGTCAAGAACTTAGGGTTTCTAGGGTTTGGTTCCAACGTATGCGTGAGATCCCTCGCGCAGGAGGCGGCGGGGCACCTTATATACATGGTGCCCAGCCGGATACGTCCAAATACGGACAAGTGTCGACATAGTGTGCACACCGTCCTTTCTCCGAGTACCCGCTGACAGCTTTGGTTCCTAATCTTGGCTGCTTCTGTAAAGTCGTTGGGCAAAACTAGGGGACAGACTGGTATCACTGTGCCAAACACAGAGTAGGACCCCCTTATCCTGCGACCGCCTGCTTCCATGCTGTCACTGTCAGTCAGTTGGTCCCATGGGAACAGTGGTTCAAATAGTGCCAAGTACGGACCCAGGATACGCGGGATCCTGTGTCAGAACGGCTCCTTTGACTTTCTGGCCCGAGTAGGTTCCCGCCAATTCTACTCGGGCCAACTCTTCTACTCGAGTGGACAAAACTTGATTGATTCTTTCTCCTGGTCACCTTTCCGCAAGACCGAGTAGCACTCGACCGGGTAGCAAATCACCGGGTAGAACGCTACTCGGGCAAACTTCTATTCTGACCCTTGCCTTCATCACTTGCCTTTACCCTACTCGGGGGTAACCCCCCGACATTAGTCCCCGAAGCTGGTAGAGTCTTGCGAACTTGTTCACTAGGCTCTGCCAGCTTAAAACCAATTCTTGCAACACAGCCCTTGATCCTTAAGGCGCCGAGTGCAGCCTCCGAGTAGCTCTCTGACAAGTACCTTGAGTTTCTTCTCTTCCGAGTAGCAGCCGCTTTCTACTCTCACCCGAGTAAAAAGACTTAGAGAAATTTCTCAGATTGAGCCTCTGCAGCGCAGAGCACAATCCAGCCCTTCACGCAGCAACTGCACACGTGTCAAGCATCCACGACCTCGTCGTTTCGTTGCCCAGGACACGACGTGCCACGTGCCCAGTTTTCACGCGGCGGGCCCACTGGCCGTCATGTCCCATCAAGCGTAATTATAGGCCACGATCCGGTGGTGGGATCAATTGCGGCCGTCACGCGCGCAACCCGCGCTTGTGTGCGTTTCTAGCCGGCCACAGGACCCACCACACGCCACGATCGATCCCACTTCCACGATGGTAACGGTAAACTCGCGGAGGAGGTATAAATACCTCCGCCGGTAACTTCCTTTTCCCCTTCCCTTGCACTATTCCTCTTTCGTCTTCTGCTCCTCTCCGCCACCGAGCTCTCCGCCGCCGCGCAAGCTTTCGCGCCGCCGCGGACTCAATCCACCGACCAACTCCTTCGATTTCTTCCACTCCTCCTACTCGCAACAATGGCTAAAGCTGGCTGGGCCGGTTCATCTGTCACCACTGTTGACTGCGCCTGGCTGGTGACCACCAGGAGGGTTCCTCCCGGCGTTGAGTGCCGGGCGCCCGACGATGAAATCGTGCCAGCCCCGCGGGAGGGTGAGCGCGTAGTCTTCATGTCGCACTTCGAGCGCGGCTTCGGATTGCCGGCCTCCGATTTCCTACGGAAGTTCCTCGATCACTTCGGCCTGCAGATGCATCATCTGCCGCCCAACGCCGTCGTCTTCCTCGCCTACCACGCCGTGGTCTGCGAGGCCTTCCTCGGCATCCGGCCCACGTGAGAGACGTGGCTCAGGTACTTCCACCTCCGCCAGCAAACCACCGGGAAGAAGGACACCGCGGGCGTCGGCCGCGCCACCGACACCGGCTGCGCCATGATGGTGCAGCGGGCCGGGACGAACCATCCCCGCATCAAGGGGCTGGACTCCTGCCGACTGTGGCAGAGGTCGTTCCTCTACGTCAAGAACATTGCTGCCGCGCCAGGAGCCAAGGTAAATGACCGAATCAATTTACCCGCTTGGAACACTCGTGCTCCGACCGGGATAAACTGGAAGGAGAAGCCCGCCAACGACGCCAACGCCATCGAGATAGAGAAGCAGCTTGGCTGGCTGAACAAGCATGGCCTCAAGAATGACGATCCGGTGGCTTGCTGGATCAAGCGCCGAGTGCTGCCCCTGCAGGAGCGCTGCCATCTCATGTGCTACATGGGAGGCCCCCGCGACTGCACCAGGACAACCACCATCGAGATCGACAACATCGATGTTCCCTGGCACGCAAGGAACATCTTGATGACGAGTCTTGGCGACAATTGGCAATACGGGTTCGTCCCGTACAGCCGTACAAAGCCGATTGAACGGGTATGTCCTTCTTCCTCTGTTTTCTGCGTTTACTTCCCGAGTAGACGATTCCTCTCCTTGCCGCGAGTAGCAATCGCCTTCTGCACCGAGTAGGACACTTAGCCGAATTGCTTAGGCTTAATATGCTTTGTGCCTGCACGCCTTGTCGGGTAGCCTACTCGAGAACAACTCTTAGGCTAGATGTGCTTTATACCTGCACGCCCTTCTGAGTAGGATATCCAGCCATCATGCTTAGGCTTAGTATGCTTTGTGTTTGCACGCCTATTCGGGTAGAATACTTAGTAAGCTTCCTAGGCTTAGTATGCTTTGTGTTTGCACGCCTATCCGAGTAGAATTCCTTCCTGATACTCGGCTAATTTGTGATTCTTCTCTGTTCTTCAGGTTCTCACTCGCCAGAAAGCTGAAAGCTGCGAAGTTTTCGATGGCAACTGGTCTGACGATCGCGAGGAGGACGATGTGCCCTCCTTCGATGCCGCGGAGCAGATCAACCTCTCTCGTTCCCCCACCGCTGAGAAGCGCGACGCTCTCCGCACCTGGTCTGATGAGGATTTCGATGGTAATAATATTTTCACCCTGTTTGTTTCCGAGAAGCACCAATTCCTTGTTTGATGTTTTCTGATTCGCTCCTCTTCTCTTTTGAATCCATAGATGAGGTTGCTGTGGAGAATGACGGCGAGGACGAAGACGAGAACGAGGGCGATACCCTTGTCGTCAAGCCTCTGTCCATTGCCGCTCCCGAGACCCGCAAGCGGACTGGCAGTGGGGCACAAGCACCTCCCGCCAAGAGGAAGAAGCCCGCCGAGAAGAAGGATCCCGCCGAGAAGAAGAAGCCGACCAAGATAGTCACGAAAAGGTCGAGGCGACAGCTCCCTTCCACCACTGCGTAAGTTTTCTTCTCGGTTGTCTCCCTTCTCGCGCGGTACTGTTTTCCCCAATCTCCTTCTAATTTCTGTTTTCTTCTTTCTCCGCAGACCTCCCATGGACGCGAATGCAGCTCTCGCGTCTGACCAGACTAAGAAACCATCAGTACCACTGATCAACATTGATGATGAAGAGGACGACCCCGCCAATGCTGCTGCCGCCAATGCGCAGACCACTGATGCTCAAGGAGCAGAATTAGAGTCAGCAGCACAGGACACTACCGTCCACCATGAGAGACCCCCTTCTCCTCCGGCTAGCAATGCCGAGGAGAACCAAGATCAAGAGATGCAAGACAACACCGCCCACGAGCGGCCAGAAGCAGAGCAAGAGCAGCCCACCACAGGGGCTGTTAATCAAGAAACTCTCGCTGCCGAGCAGCGAGTAGAAGACACCACCGCCACGGATGCCACCATGACGGATGCTTATCCATTGAGCAGTGTGCAACCAGGCGATACACCGAGTAACGCCCAGCCAGGAGCTGCACAAGGCGACGGATCCGTGGCGCCACCCACTGTTCAAAGCGCTACTCCGCCAGTTTCCTCCTCGTCGCAGCAGACTAAGGACGCATCCAGCCCTCCTGCTGGGCGAGTAACCAGGCAACAAGCCCTGGATGCTCTGAAGGATGAAGTTGATAGAAGGGCAGCCGAGAAGGAAGCTGCTGAGAAAGGCCCTTCCGAGAAGGAAACCGCTGAGAAGGAAACTGCTGAGAAGGCCAAGGCTGAGCGGAAGATGGCTGAGAAGAAAACTGCCGAGAAGGCAGCCGCCGAGAAGGTGAAGGCCAAGACTGACGGAAAGAAGGCCGAGGATCCCGAGAAGCAGAGGGTCGAGAAGGAGAAAGCGAAGAAGCGGGCCAGGGATCAGATGCCGCCGCCAGCCTCAGGTGGAGCACTCGTGATTCACGAGTCCGGCCCGATTCCCGCTGTGCTCTCTGCTGACGCTCGAGCTGCTGACCAGCCTTGCTACCCGGAGTACATGATTGAGGTTAGCCACCAGAACTTAATCGGCTTCCCTCCCAAGGACAAAGCATTAGCTGTTCAGAAGGGAAGGAAGGTTGTAGCCATGAACTCCCCTCCCCCCGATCCAAAACAGAACAAACCCGTCAACATTGCTTCTCGGGGAGTTCAAGATAAAGCAATAACCTCCAAGGGCCTTGAGCAGGTATTGGACACCATTGGCTACATCGACGCCAAGTGGGATAGCAAGATTCTTGGCACGGACAAGTGGCATGGCCTCAGTCTTGGCGGCATCGACCACATGCGCGTGGATTGGAACAAGGTCGACTTGGGACACCAGCCCATGCATGTTTCCACCGAGACCGCGACCTTGGCTGCCAAGATGTTCCTGCACCGCAAGAACGCCGAGGACATCGAGCAAGCCTACGCAGTAAGTTTTATTTGTCCTTCTCCGAGTTGAATTTCTTCTCTCCTACTCGCCTTCCTTCTTCCTTACCATCACCCCCAGTCCCCGAGATTCTGGCCGAGTAGGCGGATACTCTCCGAGTAGCCTCTTACTCGGGCTGAATCTTCTCTGCTCTGTCTAACTTGTTTTCTTCTCGCTTCTCAGGATAGCGTCCTGAAGCGGACCAACTTATACCGCATGCTGCTCTGGAATCACTCCATCGCCAGGAGGAGAATCGCTGTATTGGAGAAGGAAAAAGCAACTGCGGAGGCAGCGAGCAAGAATGCCAGCGACATCACGCAGCAGCTGGCAGAAGTGAAAGGTATGCTTTTAGCTGCGCGGTTCATGCGTTTTTTGTTTACGCCCGCTTATGCTTTCTTTTGCGCTAACCTTTTCTACTCTGCAGAGAACCTGAGAACCCTGGCAGAAGAGCATGAAAAATGCCGTACTTTTGTGGAGAAATCCGAGGCCACTATAAAAAGACTAGAAGGTGAGTTGTCGTTTTCTCGGCTTGACCTTGAATCTGTTTCTTCTCTGCTTCTCTGCTAACCTCGTCTGTCTCTCCGCAGAAGATCACAAGTTGTTCGTTGAAGAACACCAAGACTGTGTCAAACCAGCAGAGGTGCAGAAGCAGCTGTCCGACCAGGCCGTTGAGCTGGTGAAGGACCACACCACTGAAATGGAGAAACTGCAAGTCCAGCTTCAGAAGGCACTCCAGGACGCCATCGACATTGCTGGCGAGAGGGACAGAGCAATCTCCGAGAAGGCCAAGGCTGAAACAACCTTCAGAGCCAAAGAGAAAGCCCTTGAGCTGGAATGCGAGACGCTGAAGAAGACCAACGCTGATCTCTTTGCTCAGATGACGACTCTGCGCGAGATCCAGGAGAGGCACATTTCCAGCGAAGAGTCCTGGAAGACCCAGCTGCAGCATCTGCGCCGTGAACTGACCGGTAAGTCTTCTCTTCACTGCATCTTTTCTTCTCGGTCGATTTCTTCTCGGTTTTTCTCTACCCGGTTCTGAATTTGTCACTTGCTATTTGAGAGATCTGGCCTCATCTTGATGCCACTTCCGCGCCTGCTGTGGCCAAGGCCCGAGCGGCTCGTCTTGCGAAGGGTGAGGCAGCTGATACCAGAGCTGAGATCGAGGACAGCCTGCTGGTGCTGCGAGGTTATTTCGAGCAGCTAGCCGGCGTTGGTACTGACTTGGTGCACGTGAGCTTTGAGCTCCACAAGCTGTTCTGGCCTCAGCATCCTGAGCCAACCACCATGCGGGGTCTCGCCTTCAAGCTGCAGAATGTGAAGGCCGAGTTGAAGAAATGGCGTGCCTCGGGAGCTCGGGCTGGTGCGGACGTGATGCTTCTCTGCATCGCATCCTGGTATGAAAATCTCAATATGCAGCTCATCCGCGGGAAGCGCAATGATTCCAAGTGGGAGGTAGATCCCGACTGCGTGGCCATACGCAAGCAGATCGCCTACGAGGTCGCGGAGTGCGCTGAGACGGAGATCTTCATCGAGGGCCTCCCCGAGCCCGACACCGAGTTCGAAGAGGAAGAGGGAGAAGATGACGACACAGAGGACGACTTGGACGGCTTCTTCGAATCGCCTAAAGGCAAGGCCGGGAAGGGGAAGAACGTCGCCGTCGCGAGTAGCGATGAGGACGAGTACGCGCACATCGACACCGCCGCACTCGACTTCGGCACCTCCTCAGGAGCTGCTCTCGACGACACGGTACGCCCCCCTGGCCAAGCTTCAGGTTCCTCTTCGGCTCCAGGGCCCGTCTCGGTGGCCACGGCCACTTCTGACCAGGCGGCCACCCAGCACGATGTCGAGATGGAGGAATCCGCCACCGTGCAGACGGGAGCGGATGCCACCCACGCCAGCACCGAAGAAGCAGCCGCCAAGACCGCCACCGAAGAAGCAGCAGCCAAGGCCAGCACCGAGAACACCGCCTCCTCCACTTGATCTAAACTGCAATCTTTTTTACTCGAACACTTGTCAGATCCCCGGGATGCCGGGAGCAGATGTAACAGACTATATTTGTTTCGCTTGCTACTCAACTTTTATGCCCACTTTGTTTTATTTGAAATTAATCAGTTTGAACAACTCTGGCTCAATGCCGAGTTGCGTTTCCATACGAGTCCCTGAGTAACTTTTCTTATTCACTCTTTCCTTTCGTCTTTGCTCTACCCGCAGTTTACTGCTTTATTGGTATTCGAGTCACAAGAGTCCAAAGGCAGAGTTGCAAATTCTTAGCCACTTAGAAAACAAATATGGTAACGCAGCCCACCACTTAGCCGAAAAGAAAAGACAAGTAACAACAGTAAACAACACTCTACTCGGTTCCTGCACTCTTCTCTTTCTTAGCAATCTTTCCTGTGCTCATTGACCTTGTGCTTGTTCTCTTGCTTGCCATGAAGCCGGGTTTCGGACAGCAGCAGAGTCGAAGAGTTGGCATGTAGGTTTAAACACATTACTCAATGTACTTATGAACTTTGCAGCAGAGCAACCGAGTAGACAAAGAACAAAGCCGAGTAGAAGAACTTAGAGCAATTTGGACGAGGGCAGTCCCCGAGTTCAATTTCAGATTGCAGAGTAGAAATTAGGATACATACACATTTTTCTCACGCATGAAAGCGCCGGAGTAGAGCTACATTCCAGGGACGCTTGGATTCCTCTCCAGCTTTGTCTACCCTGTTCTTCTGAGATGGGCGTACGTCGACTAGATAGTATGCATCATTATGCAGAGCCTTGCTCACAATGAAGGGTCCTTCCCAAGGAGGAGAGAGCTTGTGCATCCCGGCTGTGCGTTGCACGAGCCTGAGGACCATGTCTCCTTCTCGGAAAACCCTTGGGTTCACCTTTCGGCTATGATAGCGCCGCAGGTTCTGCTGGTAGATAGCCGAACGTGACAGAGTCAGCTCTCTTGCTTCTTCAAGCAGGTCAACGTCGTCTTCTCGAGCTTCTCTCGCCTCCACCTCAGTGTAGAGGGTTACTCGGGGGGAGTCATGCTCTAAGTCTATTGGCAACACGGCCTCAGCCCCGTATACCAAGAAGAATGGCGTGTAGCCGGTTGACCGGTTAGGGGTAGTCCTTAGACTCCACAATACCGCGGGCAACTCATCAAGCCAACACCCAGGTGTTTTCAACAATGGCTCAATCAGCCTGGGCTTGATTCCGGCTAGCACCATGCCGTTTGCTCTTTCAACTTGCCCATTTGATGCCGGGTGCGCGACTGACGCAACGTCTAGTCGGATATGCTTATCTCTGCAGAATCGCACCATTGCTCCCTCAGCAAAGTTCGTGCCATTATCCGTGATGATGCTGTGCGGGTAGCCGTATCTCAGGATCACATCCTTCAAGAATTTCACAGCTGTGGCTCCATCACACTTCTTAATCGGCTTCACTTCTATCCACTTGGTAAATTTGTCAACCATGACCAAGATGTGTGTCATGTTGCCTCTAGCCGGCTTGAAGGGACCAACCATATCCAAGCACCAAACAACGAATGGCCAAGTAATGGGAATGGTTTTCAACTCGGAAGCAGGCATGTGAATCTTACTTGCAAACATCTGGCAGCCGTTGCACTTCCTCACGATATCTTCAGCTTGCTTCAAGGCAGTGAGCCAATAGAAGCCATGCCGAAAAGCCTTCTTGACCAATGCCCGAGAAGAGGCGTGGTGCCCACATTCTCCTTGGTGTATCTCCACCAGAATCTCTTCTCCTTCTTCGGGTGATACGCAGCGTTGCAGTACACCAGTGGCACTTCTCTTGTGCAGCTCATCTCGGTATATGGCGTATCCCTTGGATCTTCTCTGAATCTGCCTTGCAGCAACTTCATCTTCTGGCAGAGTACCGTCCCTTAGAAAGGATAATATGGGCATAGCCCAACTCGGTGTCTCCCGTGTGGGAAACACTGGTTCGTCCACTTCCATTGGAACAGGCACTTGCTGCTGTTCTGGAGGGTTAGGAGCACTTCTCTGAAGTCCAGATCGGTTGGCGAGAACCTCTTCAATGAATGCAACAGCTTCTGGATCGAGGGGAGCAGTCCCCGAGTAAGGAGTGGCAGTCCCCGAGTAGGGAACGACAGTCCTCGAGTAGGGAGCGGCAGTCCCCGAGTAGGGAACGACAGTCCCCGAGTTCGGTGTTGCATTCTCCCAGTCAATTTCCATGGGCTCGGCTTCCTCGCTTGGCAGAGAAGGAACAAAGATAGACTCCGAGTTGGGGGACGGCTTGATAGATGGCTTCCTCAAATGCTCCAAGGCAATCCCCGCCGGGATGTATTGCCGAGAAGATCCCAACTTGGACAGCTCGTCTGCTGCTTCGTTTTCTGCTCGGTGAATATGCTGGAACTCGCATCCTTCAAAGAATCCAGTCATAGTCTGCACCAGGAAACGATACGATGCCATGTTGGCATCCAATGCATCCCAAGTGCCAGAAACTTGCTGCACCACCAGATCAGAATCGCCATAGCATATGATGCGCTGCACTCCCACCTCCTTGGCTACTCGCAAGCCATGCACCACGGCTTTGTACTCGACAACATTGTTGGACGCCTTGAAATGTATTTGCAGCACGTACTTGAGTTGATCTCGCTTGGGTGACGTAAGCACTACGCCAGCACCGAGTCCTTCCTTCACCTTTGAGCCATCAAAGTGCATCTTCCAATAGTTCGAAACTGGAGCAGGAGGTTCATACTGCACCTCGGCCCAGTCGACAAGAAATTCCGCCAGAATCTGCGACTTGATGGCTTCTCTCCTCGCATACGCAGGCGCGTACGCTGCGAGCTCAATTGCCCACTTTGCTACTCGGCCACTCGCCTCCTTGTTGCCCATGATATCCGAGATGGGAGCAGAGCTCACCACAGTGATAGGATGCTCCTGGAAATAATGCTTCAGCTTCTTAGCGCCCAAGTACACGCCATAAGTCATCTTCTGATAGTGCGGATAGTTTTGCTTGGAGCTCGACAGCACTTCACTCAGATAGTACACAGGGCGCTGCACACTTTTGCCTTCTTCTTCTCGCTCCACCACAATCACCACACTGACTACTCGGTTAGTCGCAGCAATATACAGCAGCATAGGCTCCTTGGGTAGCGGACTAGCCAAGATGGGAGCGCTACCCAGCATTGCCTTCAGCTCATTGAATGCCACCTCCGCTTGCGGAGTCCAGGCAAACTTGTCAGTTTTCTTCATCAACTGGTATAGAGGCAGGGCCTTCTCGCCCATTCGGCCGAGAAAACGGCTCAGAGATGCCAAACAGCCAGTGAACTTTTGCACATCCTTCAATGATCTCGGTAAAGACATGCTCTCAATAGCTTTTATCTTTGAGGGATTGGCCTCAATGCCACGACTAGAAACCAGAAAACCGAGTAGCTTTCCAGCTGGTACACCAAAGGTACACTTACTCGGATTCAGCTTCATTTTGTACTTGCGTAGGTTAGCAAAGGTTTCCTCAAGGTCGGCAAGCAGAGTATGTGTTTTATTCGTTTTGATGACAATGTCAGCTACGTACACCTGCACATTCTTGCCGAGCTGATCGTGCAAGCATTTCTGCATGCATCTCTGATAGGTTGCACCCGCATTCCTCAAGCCAAAACACATGACACGATAGCAATAAGCCCCGTACGGGGTAATGAAAGCAGTCTTTATTTGATCAACGGGGTTGAGAGCAATCTGATGAAAGCCCGAGTAGGCATCAATGAAAGACAAGAGCTCACAACCAGCAGTGGAATCGATAACCTGATCGATGCGAGGTAGCGGGAAAGGATCCTTGGGGCAGGCCTTGTTCAGGTCGGTGTAGTCGACGCACATGCGCCATGCAGTGGCAGCCTTGGGATCCTCCTTCTTCTTCTCGACCATGACCGGGTTGGCCAGCCAATCCGGGTGCAGAACCTCCACGATGAAATTGCTTATCAGTAACTTGGTGATCTGATCACCAATGGCCTTCCTTCTCTTATCTCCGAAACGACGCATAGCTTGCTTCACCGGCTTGGCGTCTGGACGCACATGCAAAGAGTGCTCAACCAACTCCCTCGGGACACCTGGCAGATCTTCATTGGACCAGGCAAACACATCCCGATTCTCACGGAGGAAGTGGATGAGCTCGCCTTCCTATTTCTCCGACAACCCGGAGCCAATAATGGCTACTCGGTCGGGGAACTCGAGGTCGACCTGGACCTTCTTTGTCTCCTTGGAAGCCTGGAAAGCAGTGCCATGCTGAGCACTCGGCACATCTTGCGCACCAGCTTGCGCGGACTGCGCCAAAGCCACCACCTCATAGATCTTCTTCTTCTCGGCCTCAATCACCATCGATTCTGCCAGCTTCGAGCTAGCAGAGGCACACTCTATGGACTTCTTGTAGTCACCAGCAATAGTGATCACGCCATTAGGACCCGGGATCTTCATCTTCAAGTAAGCAGTGTGAGTGGAGGCCATGAACTTGCTCAAGGCAGGCCTGCCGAGTAGAGCATGATATGGGCTCTGATGGTCCACCACCTCAAACTGCAGTCGCTCTGTGCGGCAATTCTCCCGAGTGCCGAATAGCACATCTATCCATACTCGGCCCATCGGAGAGCAAGACATTCCCGACACAATGCCATGGAAGGTGGTCTTGCTAGGCTGCAGCATGTTCTCGCCAATCCCAAGCTTCTCGAGTGTGTCCTTGTACACGATGTTGATGCTGCTGCCGTTGTCGATCAACACCTTGCTGAACTTCACGTTCTTCTCGGGGCCCAGGAAGGTAGGATCCAACACCAAGGCATAGCTTCCCGGGTTGGGCATCACCTTGGGATGATCAGCTCTGGACCACGAGATCTCCACATTGCACCAGTGCATGTAGTGAGGGACAGTAGGGATCACAGCATTCACCTCCATAGCGCGCCTGTGCTGCGACTGCTTGTCGACAGGCTCAGAAGTGAAGATCATGTAGCTCTCATGGTGCTCTTGGTATTGGTTGCAGCCTCCATCCTCATTGGTGCCATTGTTGTTGCCTTGGAAGTTGTTGTTGTTGCCTCTGTTGTTGTTGAAGTTGCGGTTGTTGTTGTTGCGTTAACGCTCGTTGTTGAAGTTGCGGTTGGCTCCTAAAGCCACCTGGTTCACATTTTCTCTTCTCGGGAAGACGGGAGGCCGAGCTGCGGGTGCGCGAGCAGGCTGCACAGGAGCATTCGCGGCTGGCAGGGGAGGAGGAGGAGGCAAGCCCTCGTTCCTGATCAGATCCCACCATTCGCACTGCCGAGTAGTGTGGTTTGCTGGCCTTGAAGGGTGATGAGTGTGGAAACTGCACGGGGCATCCTTGATGTCATCAAAGACAAGCTTCTTAGCCGGCTCCGAGTTGCCGCTACCCGACTGAGGAGCTCGGTATGGCTTCTTGTTGCTTTGGCCCTGGTTCTGGTTACGCCCGTACTGGGCTCCAGCAGGTTTTTGCCCTTGGCCACTCCCGGATCCAATCCCCACAGCATTCACCTCCTCAGGGTCATACCGAGTATCTAGTCGGTCACCCCTGCGCTTGTTGCGGAACTCGTTGCGCTTGTTGTTGAAGTTTCTTCTCGGCTCGGGGGAGTCTAGCAGTGGCTGAGTAGGATCGCCGAGTGCGTACTGATCCGCAATCTTGATGGTCTCCGCCAGAGTATTCGGCATCTCCCTCTGCAACCTCTGCCATAGCATGCTGCCGTGCTTGCACCCTTGCGCAAACCAGGTGATGGCCTGCGCCTCATTCACACCCTCACAGGTGTTCCTCAATGTGCTCCACCGAGTAAGGTAGTCGCGATCCGTCTCGTCTTCTCGTTGTCGGCAAGCCGACAGCTGCTGCGGCCTATTCGGCCTCTTGTATGTGCTGGTGAAGT
Source organism: Alopecurus myosuroides (assembly GCA_028641055.1). Taxonomy (NCBI): domain Eukaryota; kingdom Viridiplantae; phylum Streptophyta; class Magnoliopsida; order Poales; family Poaceae; genus Alopecurus; species Alopecurus myosuroides. The sequence continues at coordinate 229,792,080 of CM054063.1, read as the reverse complement.
TGCTGATGAACGCCTCTGAGAAGTCCAGCCAACAGTTTATGCTGCCCTTGGGCAAACCATTGAGCCATGTGCGAGCCGGACCCTCTAGCATCTGCGGCACATAGCGCACAACCCACCTTCTGTTGCCACTCGCGATGTGAACCGCAGTGACGTAGTCGTTGAGCCAGTCTTCTGGCTTGGTGCTGCCATTGTAGCTCTTGGTGCCCCTTGCGAGCTGGAAGTTCTTCACGGAAGGCTCATTCATGATGCGCGGGCCAAAACACGCAGGACCGGGAGGACCCGTGTTCTCGAGCTGCGCAGACAGGTTGATCCGGTTAAGCTTGTACCGAACATCCGCAGGCTCCAACACGCGGTCTCCTACTCGGTCGAGGATGTCATATCCGGCTAGCCCCATAGCCGAGTCGCCGTCATTGTACCTGTCCTCCTCCATGGCCGCAGGCCGCGCCGCCAGGTTGGCTACTCGGTCAACCGCACGCGGTCGAGCAGCAGCTGCCTGACGAGGCCTCTGCCGAGTAGGCTACGCAGCCTGCTGCCGAGAAGTACCCGGACGATCTCCTCCTCGCGATTGGCTTTGAGCTTTATGGGCTTGAGAGCCTGCTCCAGCAGAGTTGTGTTTCTGGCCGGACTGACGCGGCACAGCTAACTGTTTCGCGGCGTCAGTTGGGTCGTACACCTGCAGTTGCCTGTTTCCACCCGAGGTGCGACTGCGGTCCCTCTCGCGACTGGGGTGCGGGGATGAGGCCTGATCCATAGATCTAGCCGCATGCGAATGCACCACCTGCGAGCCGCCAGCACCCGGGTTTGCCTTCCGGAACTCCTCATTCTGCCTCGCGGCCTCCAACACCAACTCGTTGAGCCGTTCTTGCTGCCTGACGCGCGCGTCGCCCTCGAGACGAGGCAACTCGGCGGCTACGGCCTCTGCGGCCCTAAGCGTTTTGGCGGGTGTGCTGTATCTAGGCCTGTTGGAGGTGTTTGCGGTGGCAGACTGACTAGGAGCTTCTCCCACTGTCGCCATCTCGGCGCCTAAGTTGCGTCGAGTGGGACCTACCTTGCTAGCTCGCCTAACTACTGGCGTGAAGCCGTGTGCTTTGTTGTACTCGAGTTGGTCTAGGCTAAGCTCTAGCCTAATCTTCTCAAACTCCGCCTGCTCGGCAAGAAGCGCCTGGCGCTCCCTTTCGAGCTCCGCCTTCATGCTCAAGAGCTCAAGGTCGGTGGGAGGCAGCATACCAAGCCTTCCCGCGGACGCAGGGATGGTTGGAGTAGTAGAGAGAGGGGGGAGGCGGTTGCTTTCCCTCTCGTAAGGCTTGTGCGGCTTCCCGGCAGCGCTCGTGCCAGGAGGGTCGTTGACGACGGTGGCAGCGCCAGCAGCACCCTTGCCGGCGTCCGCGGCCAGGCCAGCTACCATCACCTCAGCGCTATCCACGGAAAAGCGCGTAGGCCTTCCGCGGGCAGCGATGACGGCAGGAGGATCTGCTGCAACCAGCACCTCCTCTGGAAACTTGTCGACGACGGCGGTGGCGACGTAGACGAGGTGCGAGCCGAAGGAGATCACCGTGCCGCCCTCCGGCATGCCTTTGCCGGCGAAGTCGCCTGCGTTGTCGGTGACGAAGTCGAAGGAGCCGAATCTGTGGACAAGGCCACAGACCACGCGCTCCGCCGAAGAAGATCCCGTCCGAACAGAAACTCCAGCCAGCGCCGCTGGTTGCCCCACGGTGGGCGCCAACTGTCGTGGTGGTGTCACGGCAGATGCCATGGGAGGGCTAATGATGTGGGAACGATGGACGCTGGAGGTATTCGGGGAGGGATCACGCGACGAGTAGCCGCGTGAGGTAAGATCCACACAATGCAAACAACACGATGTACCCAGGTTCAGGGCCCTCGTGAGGAGGTAAAACCCCTACTCCTGCCTTTCTCTATGTATTACGATCTCTCTCCGAGTAGCCACAGTACAAATGATCTTGCTACCGAGTAGCCACTCTTCCCTCTACGTGATGAACTAGGTCAAGAACTTAGGGTTTCTAGGGTTTGGTTCCAACGTATGCGTGAGATCCCTCGCGCAGGAGGCGGCGGGGCACCTTATATACATGGTGCCCAGCCGGATACGTCCAAATACGGACAAGTGTCGACATAGTGTGCACACCGTCCTTTCTCCGAGTACCCGCTGACAGCTTTGGTTCCAAATCTTGGCTGCTTCTGTAAAGTCGTTGGGCAAAACTAGGGGACAGACTGGTATCACTGTGCCAAACACAGAGTAGGACCCCCTTATCCTACGACCGCCTGCTTCCATGCTATCACTGTCAGTCAGTTGGTCCCATGTGAACAGTGGTTCAAATAGTGCCAAGTATGGACCCAGGATACGCGGGATCCTGTGTCAGAACGGCTCCTTTGACTTTCTGGCCCGAGTAGGTTCCCGCCAATTCTACTCGGGCCAACTCTTCTACTCAAGTGGACAAAACTTGATTGATTCTTTCTCCTGGTCACCTTTCCGCAAGACCGAGTAGCACTCGACCGGGTAGCAAATCACCGGGTAGAACGCTACTCGGGCAAACTTCTATTCTGACCCTTGCCTTCATCACTTGCCTTTACCCTACTCGGGGGTAACCCCCCGACATCCTTCCCTTTATTCTTGGTGGCATTGGATCTAAAGTCTCCTTTCTTCCATCACTTGTGTTGAGCAAGAGCTAAGCATTCTTCATGTGATGTCTTCATCTCTTTCTCGGAGACCTCATGAGTGGATGCACCATCATCACTTGAGTCATTATCTTCATGGGAAACGACCTTGGCCTTCAAGGCAAGAGAGGGGTTCTTCATTCCGTTTACACGGGTCATGACATCATCGGAAGTTTGCTTCATGACCTTTAGAGTGATAAAGAGACCCAAGACATCATTGGGGGATAGGTCCAAGTAGTCGACCCTTGCTTGTATATTCATCACCATGTTTTCATTGTATGGCATCAAGGTGAGTAGAAATTTCTCCTTGACCCAATTCTCAGTACAATCCATGAATCCACAATCTCTCATATCATTTACAAGAGCCTTGAGTCTTCTAAAAATGTCTTCTATGTTCTCTCCACCACTCATGTGAAAGTGTTCAACTTTTCTTTGAATGATTGACTTCTTGGATCTTTGGAGGTTGACGTTGCCGTCAAACATATCAACAAGGCCATCATAAGCTTTGTTTGCACTTGTGAAGGACCGGATGTGCTCAACTCCTTCCTTTTCCATTGCCCTCTCCAACATGTGCAAAGCATGAGCGTTGAGTTGCTCATCTATGATGTCACTTGAGCTTAGATTTGTGGGATCCTTTGGCTCGTATCCTCTTTCAACAACTCTCCATATTTGCATTGAAGAGCTGCACATGTAAGACTTCATGGAAGCTTTCCAATTAGTAAAACGATGCCGATCCACCAAAGGAGGTGGACCAAGATGATTAACATGTGGATGTTGAACGTTAGGAGCATTTTTATAAGCAAAGCCAAAAGAATTTCCACCACTATCATTTTTAGTTCTCAATATCTATGGGTCGAAGCCATATCTACGGCTTATCACTCATCAAATCGGCTCTACATTCACAAAGGCTTAATGAAGACTCCATATGAGATTCTCACCAGCAACAAACCAAAGGTCTCCTACTTCCGTGTCCTTGGTTGTAAGTGTTTCTATTTGGTAAAAGGAGTTTGTTTGTATAAATTCCAATCTAAATATCTTGAGGGTACATTTGTTGGTTATGGTGTCGAATCCCACACTTATAGAGTCTTAAGCAAGGCCTCACGGATTGTCATTGAATCTTGTAATGTGGTGTTCAAAGAAAATGATGGCTCCCAAGTGGCGCAATTTCATGTTTATAATGTAGATGTTGAAATATCTCAAGAAGCCATAGGAAGAACGGAGTGTTGGATTTTCCCGCCCATTGAGGGACATCTTGTGGCGGATCGAGAAGAACTATGCTCTACTCAAGTGGAGCCCTCGTCTACACTAGAAGAACATGTCAATAGAGCAAGTGATGCGCCAACCCAAGAACAAGTTCAAGACCCTCCTCTTGTAGATCAAGCTGATATGCAAGAACCATGTTCTCCTATCATTCAAGCTAGCCAAGATCAAGGCCAAGATCCACCTTGTTCGTCTTATTTTTCAGCAAGTCAAAGTCACTAGTAGGAGAAAGCCTACCAGTGACGAACAAAATTTGGCTACCGCTGGCGAAGCGTTGTTTTCCAGCGGTAGCAAGGGCTAGCGCTGGCGAACATGGCCCTGTTCACTAGAGATAGGTTCACCAGCGCTAACACGCCCCAGTTTTTTTGGGGGTATTTTTGTATATGTTGCTGTATTTTTCCTATTTCAATCATACATACAGATGTAAATACATTGTTTATACACTATTTCTAGAAGTCACACATACAAAATCACTCCAAAATTTTGATTCATACATATATGTATCACATATGCATGCATATGGAATACAAAACCGAGATCATACACACGAACGAGAGTGATCACCGTACCAAAATAAGTTTCATGAATATACATGCATGCATGAATACACATCGATCTCGATAACATGTTTAAGTCGCAAGTTTTTGAACCAAAAATATCCATCTAAGTTTAACGATCACATGCATACAAAAATATAGAATCACAGAACATCGGCGATTAAAAGAAAAGTGATGTGCTTTAGCTTCCGCCTCCGATTTTCAATCTTTCACTAGGCCAGCGCCATCCACCTTTTCATCTCTATGTAGACCAAGATAAAAATATTAGGCAAAGAAAATCACAAGTTCTTAGGAGGACAATTCGTACAGAATAGAATACACACTCTCGATCATTTCTTGGTTGTTGTCTTCTTCTTATTCTGCATCGGAGGGAACAGAAGAGCACCTTCTAACGAGTTGAATGGCCTCTCGTCACCCTGGTCTAGTACATGTTGTAGTAGCTTATCGTTAGGCTGTGGGCCCAGTGAGCCGTAGTAGTAGGCCCCATCTGAAATTACTACATCATTATAGATGATTGTCGAGAGCTTGCGCTGGATGCGACCGAAATTTTGTCTGATTTCAGCATCAGACCAATACACGATGCCGCGACACCATTTGTCCACAACAGATATATATTGTAGACTTTGTTGTTCCTTCACGACCTCCAGCATGTGTTGGACAAGGTATCACTCCTCCATCTGGCCGCCTGGTGCCTGCTTGGTGCACGGGAACTCCGTCCGGTGTATGAATGCATATTTTCCATGAAATTGATGTGGTCTGTCAACCCAGCCTTCCTTCGTGACGTAGCCATTCATAGCTTCATTGATAACAAAGTTGATGAGGGAGTAGTTTTTCTCCTTCATTTTACTCCCGGAGTCGAATATAGGGCAACGAGACCCCCAGGTAAAACAAGATGAGGGTGCCGTATTTGTTTCCGCACAAAACGGTTCAAAGAGTTCATATATAATGCTCAAAAATTGTAACCACTATTAATTATATGTGCACAAACTTAACGATAGGAAATAGACGAAATCATGTTATGGCGGCTAGCGAATGACTTATTTGGGAAAGTAAAGTAGGAGAACGATCCTCTTGAGCATATGATTCTTCAACAACATCTCTTCGATGTACCGTGTCACTTTTGCCCTATCCTTAGGGTTGTTCAAGTACATGTCTTGCATGTAGTATGGGTCTATTAATGTGATGCTCGTGGTTTCTCTAGGGATAGTTGTTGCAGCAAACTGAGCGTAAGCAGGCGGGCGATTGATGAATGGAGGGCCTTCATGTGGAATATCCAAAATATGTCATCAAATCTCAAGATGATCGTGTCTGCGTTGCCTGCAATGACAAATCCCGCCGTAATTGGCACCTTTGCGAGCAAAGCCATCAGTGTCGTATTTTTCTTTTTGAGAAGCATCTACTCCACATATAGAACACCATCATGGATGCTGCGCATATCCCCGATCAACAAGGAGACCAACCTCGGCGGAAGCATCGGTTCACCCACCTCATGGATATGATGCCAGCTGTGTATGGGAATCCTGTCCAATACCGGGTGTTCCGGCTTCGACTTAGTCCGCTCCACCGGATGGCTCATGGAGGAAAAGGAAGAAGTCTTCTTAGTTATTTTCCGCGCCTCCTTCTTAGGCTCCTTGTGAAATACGTTTTCTACCGCCTCTTTGAGGGCGTCCTGGCTGAGGCCAACTTGTTTTGGGGTTGCCGGTTCTTGAGAACAGAAAAGACGCTTCGCGCATCGATATTTATCCGTTTCCTCCACTGGAGATAGAAGTTCATCAAGATCATCATCCTGGCCCCCATCGTAAGGATTGTCGACGAGGTAGTCATACGGGTCCTCATCAGCATCGTCGTCGTCCTGTCGCACGGACTTTGCAGGTGAGAAATCCTTTTGTTGGCTTGGGTGCCCCGACCCCTCGACCAGTGTTGGGGTGTTGACAGGAGTAGTGTCCAAACGAATTAGTGCTTTTGGCCATGTCAATGTCCAAACCAAGCACTGCTCCAGGTTTATCTCGTTGTAGGCATTGGGGGTTGGTTCGGAGGATCGAAAGCACCACAATGCGAGAGCACCCGACTCAATGTCACCCTGAACACGTCTTTGGGCATACACATGCCGTGGGACAGGCGGTTGAGAGGTGTGACAATCTTTCCTTTAGCCACATCCTTTAACTCGCCGTTCACATGGAGGAGCAATGTGCATCCCGACTCGTCGGCCTGCGAAACATCGCGAGGTCGTCGTTAGCGATTGATGCCGCCACGAATGAAGTTATAATATATAAGTTGTTAAGGCTGAATTACCTCGAGGGAATTGAGCCTGGCTAATGGCGATGGACCTCTTAGGGTCGTTGGCGTGGCTGAGACGTGGCGGGGCAGCGACAGATCTTCGTTGCCATGCGACTCAGGGTTGGTGGCCTCGTTCTGCGCAATAGGCTTCACAATGAGGGCTATCCTGATCATGGTGGAAGGCCCTTGTCTGCCACCCTCCATCCAAGAACCGAAGTACTAAGCGACGGACTGACAAATGCTAGGAAGGAGGGCGTTGACAAATTTTTGGGGATAAGGTCACCGAAGTTTTGGGGATCTTCCCTATAATGGGACCTGACAAAATTTCTTACCCACGGGTCTGTGATCTTGTCATATGGGTTCGGCCCTTCCCTCTTCGCGTCCTTCTTAGCCTAAACTCCTTTCCGGGGTAACCCCGGCTTCCGAGATTGTGCGGGCCTATTTTCTTCTCTCGGGAATATTTTCCCCACTTCCTCAGCGCCATCCTTCCAGTTTGAGTTCGTCGACCTTGAATTCAAGTCTTCCTCCGAAATGGAGGGCCACAAATTATGGATCTCATCGAAAATCAATCATCTGCCTCAAATTAGATCTCCAAGTTGTAAACGCCTTAGTTAAGTTGCCTAGTGCTAAGGAATTTACCAGACTACTCTTCAAATCCTAGTTGTCGTAAGGAGACGGGAACTGTTACTGTGTATGCAGCTTCTCAATGCGTAGGGCATCCATAGCTGCGTTTTATTTATGTTTGAGCTGGCTCGTATTAACGTTGCCAAAGTCTCGAGCGATGCATCCTATCTGGTTTCCGTACCCTCTAGCATACTCCTCCGGCCAGATAGGAAGACCACTTTTGGGGTTCACTTCTGTGAACGCTTGCCGGACAGTGCCGAGCTGGTTTGGTCGTCTTGCTTTGCTCTTACACGTCGCCTCGCTACCGGATGTGGCACTACCGGTTTTACCTTCTCTAGACGATGTATCGGTGGGCGCCTCCTGACGACTGGGTTCATCCATCTCGTCGTCTGCATCGCCGTGCGTTTGGTCCAGGCCTAGGGTGTCTCTTCCGGTGGCAAGCATCGACAGGCGCGAATCGTCCCCGCCTCCTGTCCCAGAACCACCGCCTCGCCGTTGTGAGCCATATCTAACGAGAGAAAAGCCGAAGTTAGTTCAACAAATTCTGAATTTTAACTAAGATATATACCCCATGAGTCCAAATTTTCCGGGCACTCTAATATATGATTTTCTAGCAAATGTAATGTCAAAATTCACGAAAAAATTAGGCATGACCTTTGCTAAAAATATCACAAATGGAGTACCCAAATTTTCCGGAATGGAAATTAATAAACATTCCGGAAATCAAGGACCTCACGTGCGGTACCTGCACATAAAATCCCACCCCGTATCCCCATATCATCCCATCGATCCATATTCAACCGACATCCACACGAAGGTGGGTGTGACGCCCCTGGATCGGGTACTATGGGGATTTCAGCGTTCCCGCCCAAATCTACATAATATCAGATCCTAGGTTGTCATTTTTGATACCATTCAAACAGTTCACGAATAATCCGCAACAACAACATAAGATACATATACAACACGACTCCAACGAGTCAAGAATACAACTAATATAATACAAAGATCCAAATAACAACGGAAAACGAAATGGTATCCGACTACGGATAAGATACAAATGGGACTAAGAGTCCTGAAGATAACGATGGCGTCCAATCCCTGCCGAGGCCAAGCTAGATGGATTCCAAAGCTAACGTCGTCCAACTTCAAACCTGTCGACTGCAATGTGAATACAGCCCCGAATCATGGGGCAGTACTTTGAATGTAGCAACAAACGGCAAGCAATACTCACAAGATACCAATGCAACCAGTCATCACAAGATACAAATACTTTCGGTACAAAGGAAGAGGTTGTTGTAGTGAAGCGGAAGTGGGCGATACTAAGCAATCTACAGATACACGCTACAACTCTCGTCTATTAGAAGAGATAAGAGAGCGACGAAAACAACTATAAGTACTCACCAAAAACAATACCTATCCAGGGTTAACCCCCCTCAACAAATGCCCGGAGGTAACCCGAGGAAAACTCACACATGTTGAAATAGTAAATCATTGTTATCGCACAGGTTAACAAATATCATTAGGTGTAAGTTGTCTGACTCTTGTTAGCCAGCACTTTCTCCAAGATCGTCACATACGCGCGGACGATACGCCTTCTCGAAAAGATTTAACCCTGCAGGGATGCACTACTGTAGCCACACGCACCAAACTGTCGCGAGACTGTCGGCACAACACTTCACCTCACCACAAACAAGTCCAGGGAGCCACCTAGCTAGGTTAGAACCGCCTCGAGAGTTCGGACGATGCTTCGAAGCGGACCTAGCCGTTTGCGCCTATGCGCGAAATGGATCAGACCTGACCGGAACTGTCCGATTCACGTCATATCACGAAAACCTATATAATTGTACGCACATCGGTAACATACCATCATCATCCTCAATGTTGTCGCCATCATACCTGCAGAACTTGTGATGTGCGTACCCAAATGGAAAACCCGAACTAAGTTGTGGCATCCTGGACAAGAGTGTAGCGGGGCTAATAGGATGCGGAGAGTCCCATTACCTCTCACGATGTGGTTAGCGCGCTCATTCTTGGATCAGTGGACAAGAACTTTTTCCTAAGTCGACACCAGAGTTACCAAAAGCACCGAGGGGCCTCCCGCTGGTGCCTTAACTCGAATTCAAATTTTATTATTACCCCAAGCATTAAGATCAATTTAATTAAGTTGAAACAACCTATCATACTAGCCAGGTGACAAAGAACCAAACTCGCCAAAGAACCTAAGCATGCGCTACGACTCGCAAGGCAAACAAGAAAACAGACATGTCATAGGAGGTGGGGAGTGAGGCTATATCATGGCTGCAAGGTAAACATATGATAGGATCGAGACACAAGCATCGAATCACAAGGCTAGAATAAAGACAACGGGAAGCATACGTAACAAGTGAGGAACGGGAGCCATAGGTAGCAAGTGAGTAAAGCTTACCTAGAATCGAGCTTGTAGAGGTAGCAGAACTTGTCGTTGCTCACATCATCTCAACGTCCTATCCGCGAGGAAGCAAAGCACTAGAAGAAACACCAGATGGAACAATTACTACTAGGGCAAACGATCCAGCATGATCCTATTGTAACATCCCAAATTTTACATTTGGAATGTTTTGCATTTAGAGCATCTGCATAGCATGACATCATTTCAAAACTTGCATTGAGTGTTGCAATTTAAACCTCAAAACAAAATCGTGTTTTAAAAAGCTCAAAATCCTGCTATAAGGCGTTTATAAGCTAAAGGATAATTGAATATTTTTTTTTGCCTAAAATTACTTAATAATAGTCAAATATGATAGAGTTTTAAATTTCAAGATTTTAGAAATTTGTTTGACTCGATTCCGATTTATATTTCAAAAGTTATTAGCATTTTAGTTTTGGTAAAAAAAAAAAAACAACCTGCGAGCTCGCATGGGCCGGCCCAGGAATGCACATCCCACATACGCAGCCTCGTACGATCGTACGAATCCGGTACAAATCCCGTTTTTCTGACCTATGCTCATTCAAACTCGCATATCTCTTCATCGGAGAGTCCAAATTCAATTCCGCTTCTTTCTACTTGTTCCCTACTCCAAGGAGCAACTTTCCACCGACCTACCCACCTATAAATACCCCAGCCCCGGCCGTGAGGTCGTCCCAAACTCGAAACTCCAATTTCAGATCTGTTTTGTGGTATTTTACTCACCACGGTTCGTGAGTTCCTCGGTTGACGTTCAAGCCTTCACGAGAGTTTTAGATCTCGTCGATACCAATCTATCCCAAGAAACCTCACCTCTTTTTATCCACCACAGCCGGAGAATTTCGCGATCTACTCTTTCAGATGTGAAGCGGTAATTACTCAATTACTCTTCAACCGTTTGTCCGTTTTCGCTCACATTTCTACTGTAGCTGCATCTCATCATTATCTACAACTTTCGTTCTTTGAGTTTTTCGATTTGAGTTACAGATCTGTTTCTATAATTCCGATCTACTTTTACCACCGGAGTAACTCGAAATTTCAAATCTATACTTCGTTCTTAGTCATCCATGAAGTTGTCGTTGATTGTTTTACTTGCTTTTTAGATCTTATTAATGTGTTAGGTTTAGATCTACCTTTTTATGAACCTTATTTCGATAAGATCTTGTAGATAGTTAATTAACCCTATTTAATTTGGTTAAACTGCTTCTTTGCCTCTTGTTGCATTACAAACTTTTTCATGCATCATAACCATGTTATTAACACCAGAGAACCTCATTGTTAGTAATTATTGCTAGTTGTGAATTTGGTGCATTAATTTGATCATGGCATAACATGCATACATATTTTTGTATTGTTTTCTATGTTATGTTTGTGTTGTATGTTTATGTGTGGCATGTTTTGCTTGTATTAGATTGTGAAGAGGAGCAAGTCTACTCTTGTTGCTGTTATTCTTGTTGTGATTGTTCATCCCATTGCCAAGGCAAGTGACACACCATCAAATCTCCCATATTTTACTATGCATTATTAGTGTTTTTGAGTAGCATGCATGATAGGAAATTTTACTAAGTTATTACTATGCTATGCAAAATCCCAAGTAGTGTGTAGCCATCCTTTAGAATTGTTATTTTGGAGATTTAGTACTTAGTTGATGCTTAGCCTTGCTACAAATTTGTTTTACTCAATGTTGTGGAAAAATTCTAAGTATAAATTTCAATGAACCACCTGGGTGGATTTGGTATTGCGTGGTTGTCGAGAGTTGAGTGTCTCCTTAGGGCCTTTAATCTCCTAAGGAGTTCACTTGTGGAATGCCACCCAGGAACAAAGAGATTACCAAGTCCTCTAAGTTTAGTAGCTTTCCGTGCAGCCCTTTGACATATGGGCTCTGTCTTGATCAACTAAGTTGTGAGAGTTCAGCCCTTGCTTGACATGAAGATGTAGCAGAATTATAGGTGGAACGGGTCTTGCTGGTTGGGTTGAATTCTTGCTTCTGAAAGATCTCGTCTCAATTCTCTCCTTTCCTTGATGCACTCCGGGTGTATAGGATGTTTGGGCTAATTGAAGACAAAGGGTGAAAGTGCACAACCTCTGCAGAGTTAGAAACTATGATCATAGCCGTGTTCCCGGAAAGGACAACTTCGAGCAGCTGGACAAGGATGGACAGAAGAATCTCAACACCGTTTTGAAGAAGTAAAATTTGGCTAAGGAATATTAGTTCTGGTGCTCATGGGTGTGTCCCATGGTGCCAATCTTTGAAAGAAAACTCTTTTTCAAAAGTGTTAGGGAAAAACTTGCTTTCTGCAAATAGCCTAAACTCCACCAAGCCAGATATGCATGTAGTTTAGACTTGCCATTTTATATCCACCATAGTGTCATTTGCCAGTACATTGTTTGTACTGAATCTCCTTCGGGGGCTGCATATTCCAACGTGCAGGAAATTCAGAGGATGAAGTTTGATTAAGTGCTTGGACTCGAGTCTACACCCAACATGTGATGCCTGTGGCGCATGATTGAAGATGGAGGCTCATTGCTACCTTTATTTCTGCTGTTTAGAACTCTGAGTTTTGCTAGTCTTCCAAGACTATGCAGTTTGTAATAAAGCTATACTTGGCTATTCTGGATCTTTTGTAATAATTTTGTTACTTCTGCAATGATACTTTACATTTTGTTCTGTGGTGCTAGCATTGATCCAGGGACTAGCACTTAACACAGTAGTTCTCACATTATTAAATGTGAGGGCGCTACAAAATGGTATCAGAGCAAAGTGTTGCCTGTAGATTCGAGCCCTTAGGTTTGGAAAACCTTTTTGGTCAAAATTTATTAACTCCTTTGAGTATTTTTTGGATCCTAGCGGCATAGTGAGATGAAGCGGCCCGGACCAACATTACATGTCCACGTACATGAGACCGGTTCCCTGATTGGCTTTGCGGGTGCCAGTCTCTCTCACTATAGTGAATATCCAAAATTCAATAAGTTGTTAATGAGATGATGATCACCATGGGAGAAGACTTAATATTTTCTAAGTACCTTTACTTATCTCGTATCTAGTACCTCCTTACCTTATGCTTCTATGACCTATGTTTTCCCCTACACTTCAAAACTCAAATATGATGGAACTTGAAATTCGCAATCACCGAGGAGTACCAACTCAAAGATGAAGAGCTGCAACTTCACCACCACCAAGGACTTCAAGGACCCTAGGATTGACCATCTATTCTACTCTAACGTAGCTAGAACAACTCTTCTTCTGGTATTTCTACCTATTGTTCCATCCTCTAATATCTTATCTCCCTGATAGATGACCAACCTCTTTGAATCAATCAAGAAGGGCCCATTGATGACCATGACTCTAGATTGTGAGACTGAATTCCCAAAGGCATTGAAGAACCTAATGACAAAATTAGGATTTGGAGGAGCAGCACTCTACAAAGGTTTTCCTTTCATTGAAGATGGCCAAGAGTATTGGTGGGTTCAACTTCACCCATACAGAAGCAAGGAGTATGATCACAAGACACAAGGGGACTACATCTTCACCAACCCACAACAATACACATCATTCTTCGAGTCAGCTAGATGCGCTGCATGGGAGGCAATCACAGAACTTGGAGAAAGACTTACATGGAGACTTTATCACACTCAGAAGGATCTTCAAGAAGCTGAAGAAGAGATCAGCGCCCTTGAGAAGGAGCTGAAGATGTACAAGAACATAGAGATCATTGTGAAGAGTTATGATCCAACCCAGTAGTTGACCACCATGGCAGAATGCGTTAGCTAGAGTTTTTGTTTGAGTATTGACCTATCAACTTGTGATATGGCAATTATAGATTGTTTTGGTTTGAACTAAGTTGTTTCGCTTAAGTTTTTCAAAAACTAAGTCCAAATTTCGAAAATTTGGTTAAAGGCTAAAATATTTTAAGTTGTTATTTTCCACTGATTGTTTGTCTTGTTGTATTGTGCATGGGTAGGAAAATTTTCTCCTCATAGCTCTATCTATCTTTTCCTCATCTATGCTGAAAACTCACAGATGCCTCCTCGTCGCGACCCCAACAACAACAACAATGAGGACAACAACAACAATGATGCCCTACAGCAGATGCTCACTTCCCAAGCCCAACTGCTGCAGATGATGACTCAGTTTGTAGCAGCAATGAACAACAACAACAACAACAACAATCCCCCACCACCACCCCCAATGGATAGACTTACCAGATTTCTGAGACTTAGGCCTAACAAGTTCTCATATGCTACTGATCCTATTGAGGCAGACGACTGGCTTCGTTCGATCAACAAGGACTTAGTAACTTGTGAGTGCACTGATGCGGAGAAGGTGAGATTCACCGCACATCTGTTAGAAGGGCCTGCTGCAATGTGGTGGGAAACTTACCAAGTGACTCATCCACTGGAAGGCATGACTTGGGATGATTTCAAGGAGGGATTCCGCAATGCACATATCTCATCTGGGATAATGAACCTCAAGAAGGAGGAGTTTCGTAGTCTGAAGCAGGGAGGTAGAACCCTAAAGGAGTATATGGATGATTTCCATTCTTTATCAAGGTATGCTTCAGAGGACATTGACACTGATGCCAAGAGGAAGGAGAAATTTCTCAATGGACTTAAAGGAGAACTGAAGATACCTTTGTCTGTAGCATATGCCCCAAATTATCAAACTCTGTTGGAACAAGCCATTACCTTGGATAACAACATGACAAAGGAGGAAAATAGGAAGAGGAAGTACAATAATGGTGGGAAATACCAATCTGGACCCTCATATAAGAGGCACACATCCAATGGAGGACACAATTTCCATAAACATGAGAACCATCACAATGGTGGGAATGGACACACTCATAATGGTCATGATCATGTTGAAGGACTCAAGGAAACCAATGGTAACAACAATGGTCACTCAAATGGCAATGGACACCACAACCACAACCATGAAGTGAAGAGGGATCTTAGTCAAGTGATGTGTTTCAAGTGCAGAAACAAGGGACATTATGCAACTGATTGCCCAGAGCAGAAGACTGCAGAAGCTTCCAAGCCTAACCCATTCAAGAAGGGGCATGTGAATCATATCGACATGGATTTTGTGAATGGTAACCCCTAACTCATTTTATTCCATCACATGTTCCATTATCCAAATTGCCTGGTGGAAGTACAATCTCAAGTATATTCTCTTAAGGGGGTTAGCCTAGATATTGACCGTAGGAAAACCCATCCACACCTATTTGCTAGCCATTCCGAATCTCGGGACGAGATTCATCTTAAGGGGGTTAGTTTGTAACATCCCAAATTTTACATTTGGAATGTTTTGCATTTAGAGCATCTGCATAGCATGACATCATTTCAAAACTTGCATTGAGTGTTGCAATTTAAACCTCAAAACAAAATCGTGTTTTAAAAAGCTCAAAATCCTGCTATAAGGCGTTTATAAGCTAAAGGATAATTGAATATTTTCTTTTTGCCTAAAATTACTTAATAATAGTCAAATATGATAGAGTTTTAAATTTCAAGATTTTAGAAATTTGTTTGACTCGATTCCGAGTTATATTTCAAAAGTTATTAGCATTTTAGTTTTGGTAAAAAAAAAAAAAAAAAAACAACCTGCGAGCTCGCATGGGCCGGCCCAGGAATGCACATCCCACATAGGCAGCCTCGTACGATCGTACGAATCCGGTACAAATCCCGTTTTTCTGACCTATGCTCATTCAAACTCGCATATGTCTCTTCATCGGAGAGTCCAAATTCAATTCCGCTTCTTTCTACTTGTTCCCTACTCCAAGGAGCAACTTTCCACCGACCTACCCACCTATAAATACCCCAGCCCCGGCCGTGAGGTCGTCCCAAACTCGAAACTCCAATTTCAGATCTGTTTTGTGGTATTTTACTCACCACGGTCCGTGAGTTCCTCGGTTGACGTTCAAGCCTTCACGAGAGTTTTAGATCTCGTCGATACCAATCCATCCCAAGAAACCTCACCTCTTTTTATCCACCACAGCCGGAGAATTTCGCGATCTACTCTTTCAGATGTGAAGCGGTAATTACTCAATTACTCTTCAACCGTTTGTCCGTTTTCGCTCAAATTTCTACTGTAGCTGCATCTCATCATTATCTACAACTTTCGTTCTTTGAGTTTTTCGATTTGAGTTACAGATCTGTTTCTATAATTCCGATCTACTTTTACCACCGGAGTAACTCGAAATTTCAAATCTATACTTCGTTCTTAGTCATCCATGAAGTTGTCGTTGATTGTTTTACTTGCTTTTTAGATCTTATTAATGTGTTAGGTTTAGATCTACCTTTTTATGAACCTTATTTCGATAAGATCTTGTAGATAGTTAATTAACCCTATTTAATTTGGTTAAACTGCTTCTTTGCCTCTTGTTGCATTACAAACTTTTTCATGCATCATAACCATGTTATTAACACCAGAGAACCTCATTGTTAGTAATTATTGCTAGTTGTGAATTTGGTGCATTAATTTGATCATGGCATAACATGCATACATATTTTTGTATTGTTTTCTATGTTATGTTTGTGTTGTATGTTTATGTGTGGCATGTTTTGCTTGTATTAGATTGTGAAGAGGAGCAAGTCTACTCTTGTTGCTGTTATTCTTGTTGTGATTGTTCATCCCATTGCCAAGGCAAGTGACACACCATCAAATCTCCCATATTTTACTATGCATTATTAGTGTTTTTGAGTAGCATGCATGATAGGAAATTTTACTAAGTTATTACTATGCTATGCAAAATCCCAAGTAGTGTGTAGCCATCCTTTAGAATTGTTATTTTGGAGATTTAGTACTTAGTTGATGCTTAGCCTTGCTACAAATTTGTTTTACTCAATGCTGTGGAAAAATTCTAAGTATAAATTTCAATGAACCACCTGGGTGGATTTGGTATTGCGTGGTTGTCGAGAGTTGAGTGTCTCCTTAGGGCCTTTAATCTCCTAAGGAGTTCACTTGTGGAATGCCACCCAGGAACAAAGAGATTACCAAGTCCTCTAAGTTTAGTAGCTTTCCGTGCAGCCCTTTGACATATGGGCTCTGTCTTGATCAACTAAGTTGTGAGAGTTCAGCCCTTGCTTGACATGAAGATGTAGCAGAATTATAGGTGGAACGGGTCTTGCTGGTTGGGTTGAATTCTTGCTTCTGAAAGATCTCGTCTCAATTCTCTCCTTTCCTTGATGCACTCCGGGTGTATAGGATGTTTGGGCTAATTGAAGACAAAGGGTGAAAGTGCACAACCTCTGCAGAGTTAGAAACTATGATCATAGCCGTGTTCCCGGAAAGGACAACTTCGAGCAGCTGGACAAGGATGGACAGAAGAATCTCAACACCGTTTTGAAGAAGTAAAATTTGGCTAAGGAATATTAGTTCTGGTGCTCATGGGTGTGTCCCATGGTGCCAATCTTTGAAAGAAAACTCTTTTTCAAAAGTGTTAGGGAAAAACTTGCTTTCTGCAAATAGCCTAAACTCCACCAAGCCAGATATGCATGTAGTTTAGACTTGCCATTTTATATCCACCATAGTGTCATTTGCCAGTACATTGTTTGTACTGAATCTCCTTCGGGGGCTGCATATTCCAACGTGCAGGAAATTCAGAGGATGAAGTTTGATTAAGTGCTTGGACTCGAGTCTACACCCAACATGTGATGCCTGTGGCGCATGATTGAAGATGGAGGCTCATTGCTACCTTTATTTCTGCTGTTTAGAACTCTGAGTTTTGCTAGTCTTCCAAGACTATGCAGTTTGTAATAAAGCTATACTTGGCTATTCTGGATCTTTTGTAATAATTTTGTTACTTCTGCAATGATACTTTACATTTTGTTCTGTGGTGCTAGCATTGATCCAGGGACTAGCACTTAACACAGTAGTTCTCACATTATTAAATGTGAGGGCGCTACACCTATTTTATATGCATGACATGCGAGATGCAGAACAAGATGCAACTAACCCAATTTAAATGGAACCGGAACCCCAACAATTAAGTTAGAAGGTCAAGTTATTTATCTAGCCATCAAATTAAATATTGATTAACATGTAGAACAAGATATAGATGAGCTACGCAAGATTAAATGGAATAGGGCACAATTTGAATTAAATAGCCAAACACATTCCATGTTGATTAATTAGATGAACATGCACACCACAACTAAAATGCAATATGAAAGATTCAAACATGAGCATGGATGACATATTAATATTCCTTGCATTTTTGTGATGAAAATAGACATAAGTTTGGGTTATTTGGATTTGTAGAACAAAAGATATGAGCATATGAAGTTAGGGGTGTTCTCTGCCAAAAACAAGGATGTGTTTGTGATGGAAACAGAAGAATGGAGGGCTCCAGTTTTAAATAGGAAAGGCCAGGGGTCTGGGTGCGAATGTTTCTAGATCTGGATTTGGTCGCACCGATGTGGAGACAGCCGGAGCAGATGACATGCGGGCCCTATGCCACGCGAGCACTGGCGAT
The DNA here is from genome assembly GCA_028641055.1 of Alopecurus myosuroides. Taxonomy (NCBI): domain Eukaryota; kingdom Viridiplantae; phylum Streptophyta; class Magnoliopsida; order Poales; family Poaceae; genus Alopecurus; species Alopecurus myosuroides. The sequence continues at coordinate 229,773,772 of CM054063.1, read as the reverse complement.
GCACGGATGGCAGCTGAGGTGTCCTCCGGGGTCACTGACGGGTGCGGCCCGGCTGTGTGTGTGCGTGCTTGAGATTGGATCAGGATATGATGTTTTAAGACATCAAAGCGGTGCGCGGATTACTGACGAAACTGAAACTCAGTTTCAGTCGGAGACGGAGACCCGACAGAGAACGACACATGTACGCCGGTGACGGCCATGAAGGGGCGGTGCGGCTATGCTACTCGAAGGTGGACACACAGAGAAAAAGGATAGGGAAAGAAGAGGCCCCGAAGGACGTGAGCTCACCGAGGGGGTCGGGATCGCGGACATGCTCGACGAAGTATTCCAAGACGTCCGAATGTGTAGAGGTTGATGTCGACTCGGTCGGCCCCGGACTCCTGCAGACGCATACGTGGTCGAGGAAGGAGAGCACTGCGCGCCGGTCCCATTCCCAACCTCGTCGGTATTGCGCAGCAACCACGCCGTCCGCCCGACGGAGCTCCATGTTTGGTCATGGAGGTGAGGGAAGGAACATAAGCTATTGTTTCCTTGTGGAAGAAGAAAGCAGAAGGAGAGGAAGGAGAGTGGCGGCGGCTGGGAGGGAGAAATGACAGGGTTCCACGAGGTCAACAGAGGCAACTTTATGGGAGAGAGGAGGAAGGGGGAGGGGACCTTGGTGGTGGACAACGACAGGGGAGGGTTCACGTCCTCGTCGTGCTCTCTGTCCTATGGAAAAGAAAAGCGTGGAGGTGGGCTGCTCTGCGGGATGGTAGGTGGGCTAGTTCGGCTCGGCCGCTTTTGGCCTGGTGGACTGCACCTCCCACAATTTATTTTTGTTTTTTATTTTGTTTGTTCATTTTCCATAAAAAAAGAGAAGTGGTTTAGGATTTAGAAAACATATTTTAACCATTTATACGATTGTAGAAAACAATTTTTGTTAATGTCATATGACATGATGCCGAAAAGAAAATGAACAAAAAAATTCTAATTGGGGAAAACCCCGGCCGTTATAGTGGGCCCACACATGCATACAGGCGTCACCATCCACAACACCGCCATCCACACCACCGTCATCGTCGTCATCCACACGAAGGTGGGCACATATCCACCACATCCACAACACTATCACCACCATCACATCCACCCCACCATCACTGCCATCGATCGACACCACTCACACCATAACCGCCATCGACACCGCCCACACCATCACCGCCATCGACACCACCCACACCATTACCATCGTGCATCCATCCATGCATCAAAAAGATCAGAAAAAATTAACTACCTCTTGTAGAACTTCTCTCGAACACCTTGTGTTTGTGGCGGGGCAGCAACCGAGCAGCAGGGGCGGCGCCGCCGCAGGAGGTCGTGCGGGAGCCGCATGGAAGGAGGAGGGATCCAAAGGGGAGGCTGAGGGAGCCGCAGGTGGCGTGGAGGGGCGCGCGGCATCACTGTGCCTGCCGTGGAGGGGCGACGTCACTATGGTGGGGCGGCATCGCTGTGGTGGCCATGGAGGGGCACCGGGCGCGAGCAGCAGAGGGAGAAGGGGTGGAGGAGTGGGCTGGGTGCGCGGAAGTGGACGGAGAGGCGCAGGGGCGCCGGGGATCACCGGAGGGGTTGTGGCCACGGCGCACGTCGTCGATCTTTCGCCCTTGTGCGTTCTGTCTCTGTAGGGAGAGAGGGCAGAGGGCCCTGGTGTAAGCGACACATGGGTAACATAGCGCTGGCGAACAAACCAACTGGTTCGCCAGCGCTACGTTACCGCTGGGAGCCCTTATGACTACCTTTATGTTTTCTCGTGTTTTCTTTTTGTTTTCTCTTATTTTCTTTATGTTTTCTCTTGTTTTTTTTGTTTTATCTTATTAATTTTTTATCTTATTTCCTCTGTGGTTTCTATTGTTTCCTTTTTGTTTTCTCTTATTTCCTTTATGTTTTCTATTGTTTTATTTTGTTTCCTTTATGTTTTCTCTTGTTTCCTTCATGTTTCTATCGTTTTCCTTTATGTTTTCTATTGTTTCCTTTTTTGTTTTGTTTATGTCTTCGAAGTTGTTACACGTATAATAATTGGGATTATTACTCCTCTGCCCCCGATTTCTTATTTTTGCTCACTTTTCCCCACGGTTGAAAGTTTTACTCACTTTTCCCCATCTCCTTAGGTGAAACTCTCACGAATGCTCAAACCTGACGTTGTTGTGTCTTCCGGTAACTCTGACTAGTGGGGCCACGTGGGACTGTGTCGCTCATTGGACCTGACAAGTGGGACAAGTGCGGCTGCGTTTCTATGGCATTGTCCGTTGGGCCATTGTATGCTTCGTACGTCGTAGAACAGGCCGAGTTTGCTGATAATTAAGTTCAGCATGCTAACATACCCACACGCGCGGTCAGCCTGTTATGCATGACATCGTTTCACCCTGCTATGCATGCGCCCGACGTTGGCATTGATGAGCGCTGCATTGACTAGTTTACATGATTAAAATGTTGCGATTCAGCCGCCATCTAGCCATGCACGGCTACGATTCAGTGGCAACACTGCCATGCACGTAGCCACCTAGCCACCTTGTAGGGGGGATGATAACCCGATAGGCCCATGCCTGGGAAAGACCCGGCTAGAAGGAGATCGCACGAGACCCGGCCCAAGAAGAAGGAAGTTCTAGAAGGCCCAAAAGGGGAGTCCGGATCTTGTAATCCGTGCCTTAGGGGCCACGTTTAGGAAACTTAGGGTTATGTGTGCGTTCTGGGTAAGATTTCGGGTGTACCCTGTATGGAAAGCTAGAGAGCCGGGTCATATATAAACCGGCTCCTGGGGCAAAAAAGCCAAGTTTCAAGATATTCGAGTATTCTAGTAATACGAGAGTCGATATTCGTAACCCTAGATCGGAGTCTCGGCGATATTGCAACTTGAACTCCCCGATTATCAGTTGATATGATTTCCTCTGAACTAAACCCTCTCCCAAACACCAGAGTCGATTTGCCCCAAACTAAGTTACCCCTGGCAACGTCTGCCGTGATTATCCTGCGATAGTTGGCGCCCACCGTGGGGCCTACGTCCAAAGGTGTTTACGTCATCGGAGAAGCTCGGGAAAGTATGAAGAACCTCGTCATCGGCGAGATCATCACCAACCCTAAAGGAGAGAAGATCGTGGACGATTCTGGCTGGGGGCCAGAGTCGCATCAGCTGGAAACCGGATCTGTCGTCACGATCGGCCGGGTCAACGTCTTCGTCGGTATGGTACGTGCGTCCGGTTATGAATCTGACAGTAATGAATATGATTCTGTGTCAGGGGATGCCACGTGTGTTCAGTCGGACTTGGAAGAGTCGGTCGGGACAGCAGAGCCGGAGAAGGAACCCACCACAAAGAGGGAACAGCCGGAGGAGCCGGTATGGACCCCACGTGGTCGGGTTATTCGAGAAGATGATACCAAATCTATCTTGCACCTACTTGAAGATCGGTATGAAGAAGATAGCAGCGAAGATGAGGAATACGAGTCTTCACCAGGCATTGCGCGTCGAGTTGTGGTCTACACAGCCCCTGCGATAAATCTTAATCAGGGTGATGTGACGGTGTCCGCGACTGCGCGGCGCATGCGCTGGCCCAACAACAAGCACCGGCTAATGGAAACCCGGTTATAGCCCGGGTTGATGGAGAGCCGGCATCGGTTACCAGCAAGACAGGAGAAAACGCTCATCTCAGAAACACGTTCGGGTTCATGGCTAACAGAACGCCGGGAGCAGGAACTTCACACTCACGAAACCCGGCTTTGTTCAGCAATAACCTAATCTTGGACCGTACAGTATTGGCGACTCTAATAACTCCAGAAAACGCGGCAACACGTGCCCGCGATCTAAATGTGGCTCGTCGTGCGTTGGAGCAACAGAGAAGAGATGTGTAAGCTGAAAGGCAAGGGATGGCTGCGCGCCAACGCGAGTTGGAAGAATTGGAGGATCGTATTCAGGATCAAACAACTAGGATATATAATCAGAGGCGTCTGTCAAGGTTACCCGCAACCGGTGGAAATTTACAGCCGGCCACGCTGTTCATCACTCCTCAGGACCAACCAATCCCGGTCATGAATCAAGGAACCGGGTATCAGGCCGCGACCCTGGGAGGACAGCCGGAGAACGTGCAAGCCGGGATACCCGGTTTGCAAACTGGGGTCGCCACTGGCAATACCGCACCACCACCGTCACGATTCCATACCCCACCGGGTCACTTTAATAACCCCATGGATAACGTGTACGCTGCAACTTTGGCACTCAACCGTATTCCAGTGGGAGAATCACCTCATGCGATGGAGACCCGGCGGGCGATAGACCTGCTACGCACTGCAGTTGCTCAACAGGCCAATTGCCCGGATAACAGGAGTGGCATGCATGGGACGCCGTACGTTAGTCGGCAATATGGGAACACCGGCAATATTCAGTCAAACTCGGCACGGCGGAGGGCAGAGCAGCAGCAAATGCCGCCTCCTCCCCGTAGACCGGCAACTCCTGCGGCTTCGGCGGCACAACCATTGTGGATAGTTCACGAGCGAGACGTGCAGCAGCCGGGCCTAAGTGTTTGTCGGATGCCATCAGGGCTGAGCCTTACCCGGACAAATTCAAGGAACCGGGTAAAGTGGTTAATTATGAGCCAACCATGGACCCAGAGAATTGGTTGAGAAGTTATGAGATGGCTATGTCAATTCGTAACGCATCAGAGAGGCTTCAAGCCAAGTTTATGTACCTTATGATGTCCGAAGGAGCAGCAAAATTGTGGTTCAATAACCTGCCTGAAAGATCCATCAACTCATGGAGTGAGTTGAAAACAGCTTTCGTCAAACACTTTCATGGAACATGCCGGAAGTTTTTCACAATTGACGATTTAGATAGATGTGTTCAGAGGAAGGGAGAGTCGGCGCGCAGCTGGGTGCGCCGGGTCATGGAGATTCTCCACTCTTCCACTGATATTCAGCCAAAGGATGCGATACAGGCTATGGCAAAAACATGCAGATACACACCCTTGGTGCAAAAACTGACGCGCATGAAATCCAGTCGACATGTTTCAGAGATTACAATGGGAGAGTTGATGGACGCATGCAACAAGCATGCCTCCACTGACACCACAGAAGAGGATGTTGAGGACAAAAAAGGGAAGACTAATACGAACAGTAACGGAAGACCCGACAATGGGGCTGCACCGGGTAATAATGGAGGCAGTAATGGAAATAACCAGCATAGACCCCCGTATGAAGGAAACTCCGAGTTAGTCGCCAACACCGAAGCCGGGTTTCCAAGACCCAGAGAAGAGGGAAACTTCAACGGAGGAGGAAATTACCAAGGACCACCAAGGCCGGCTAATTATATAGAGGCTTTGAGGATGCCTTGTCCGCGTCATAGTAGGAATGGAAAACCGGCTAATCACTCACTAGAGCAATGCGTGGACTTACAGAGATGGAAAACGAGGAAATACAGAAGGCCCTGCGAGGCGCAGGCCGGGGAGGAGGACCGGGTCTGGGTGGAAACCCGGGCAACAGACCGCCCCCCGCTGGCAACGCAGGAGGTGGTAATCCGTGTAATAACCAAGTGGGTGCCGGTGGTTTCCAGGCCAACCCAAACAAGCTAGGTCAATATCACGTCCACACTACCGGGACTTCCAACAGAGAAAGAAAGATACTTAAGAGGGAGGTGAACTCGGTTTCTTCAGGTGTTCCGAGATACCTGAGATGGTCAGATCAAGAAGTAACGTGGAGCAGGAGAGATCACCCGGAAACAATAGAACACCCGGGTGTGCTAGCTTTGGTGGTGGCACCGCAGGTCAATGGCTATGAGCTGAAAAAGGTTTTGATGGATGGCGGAAGTAGCATCAATATCTTATATTGGGAAACCTTACTACGTATGGGGCTCAAGGAGTCTCAGCTGCAGAAAAGTTCCACAATTTTCCACGGAATCGTGCCAGACACTCGTCGTGCCCTGAGGGGAAGATAACACTTGAAGTCGCTTTTGGAGAATCCAAGGATAATTACATAATAGAATGGCTCACGTTAGAGGTGGTAAAGTTGCGTAGTCCCTATCACTCACTATTTGGAAGGCCGACTTATGCCAAATTCATGGCAAGGCCATGTTACGTTTACCTACAGCTGAAAATCCCGGGTCCCAAGCAGACCATCACTATACACGGGAACATGGTTGTTGCGGCCGAGTGTGATGAAGGAGATGCGGCAATGGCAGAACAAGCTTGCAGGAAGGAAGAACTCAAGTATTACCGGTCTCAGGTAGACCCGAAAGATCGAACCGCCTTAAAAAAACGAATACGGATGACAAAAGAGCAAAGTTTAAAGCGGCCAAAAACACCAAGATGGTGGCTTTCGTCGAGGGTGACCCCTCCACACAGTTTTCCATAGGTTCTAACCTGTACAACAAAGTGGAAGAGGCACTCATAGAGTTTATTCGTGAGAATCAGGATGTCTTCGCTTGGACGCCCAGCGACATGCCGGGTATTCCGACTGAGCTTGCTGAGCACAGCTTGCATGTTGATCCCAAGTCCCGGCCTATGAAGCAGGGCTTGAGAAAGATGAATGAGGAAAGGAGAAAGGCTATAGGGACAGAGATAGCTCGGCTTCTGGCAGCCGGCTTTATCATGGAGGTTTTTCACCCTGAATGGTTGGCAAATCCGGTTCTAGTGTTAAAAAAGAACAATTATTGGAGGATTTGCATAGATTACACGAGTCTCAACAAGCATTGCCCAAAGGACCCATTTGCCCTTCCAAGGATAGATCAGATCATAGATGCAGTGGCAGGAATTGACCTATTATGCTTCTTGGATGCCTATTCCGGGTATCACCAGATCAAACTCAAAAAGGAAGATTGGGAGAAAACATCGTTCATAACCCCCTTTGGAGCTTTTTGTTACAAAACTATGACCTTTGGGCTGAAAAATGCTGGCGCGACGTACCAACAGTGCATTTAGAAGTGCTTTGAGGATCAGATTGGACACAACGTCCACGCCTATGTTGATGATGTGGTGATTAAAACAAGGAAAGCAAAAACGTTCATCGATGACCTAAAGGAGACATTCAAGAATCTCAGGAGATATCAGATGAAGCTTAACCCCACAAAGTGTGTATTTGGGGTCCCCGCTGGGAAGTTACTCGGTTTTATTGTTTCTGAGCGAGGGATTGAAGCAAACCCGGAAAAGATCAAGGCCATCCAGAGCTTGAAAAAGCCGGAAGGGCTGAAACACGTTCAGAAACTCACAGTATGCGTGGCAGCGTTGAGCCGGTTTATATCTAGGCTTGGAGAAAAAGCGGTACCCTTATACCGACTCTTGAAGAAAACAGACAAATTCGTAGGGGATCAAGAGGCGGACGAGGCATTCAAGGCTCTGAAAAAGCAGTTATCTGAGGCACCGATTCTGGCAGCGCCGGGTCCTAAAGAGCCCATGTTGTTATACGTTCCGGCCGGGGCCCGGGCAGTCAGCGCAGTGGTTGTGGCTGAGCGCAAGGAAGATGAAAGGATCACCCGGTGCAAAGGCTGGTTTATTATGTGAGTGAGGTCTTGTCGGAAGCAAAGCAGCGGTACCCACATTGGCAAAAGCTAGTTTTTGGGGTCTTCACGGCCAGCCGGAAATTGAAACCGTATTTTCAAGAACACCCCATAATGGTGGTAAGTTCCATACCAGTGGCAGATATCATCAGAAATTAAGATGCGACAGGCAGAATAGCCAAGTGGGCCATTGAGATAAGGGATTATCACATCAACTATGAGCCCCGGTCTGCAATCAAATCCCAGGCTTTAGTTGATTTTGTCAATGATTGGACTCACACAAGTATGCCCATAATGATGCCAAGCTCAGAGACTTGGGTGATGCATTTTGATGGTTCCAAGCAGTACGAGGGGTCAGGAGCTGGGGTGGTGCTCACATCGCCAAAAGGAGACAAGTTGAGATACGTATTGCAAATTCACTTCGATTTCTCCAATAATGTGGCCGAGTATGAGGCCCTATTACATGGACTACGAGTAGCCAAGGAAATGAACATCAGGTGAATACGATGCTATGGAGACTCGGATCTCGTGGTACAGCAGGTCTCAGGAACCTGGGACAGAAAAGACGCAACAATGGCAGCTTACCGTAGAGAGTTGGGCAGAATAGCCGGATCTTTTTCCGGGTATCAGGTGGAGCACATTGATAAGCGAAAGAACGAGGCAGCAGATGCACTCGCAAGACTCGGTTCGCGTCGAGAGCCGGTTCTGCCTAATGTCTTTCTGGACGAGTTATGGCGGCCCTCCGTCAAAACCGAATCTGAAGAAGAAGTGGCTCACCAAGACCCGGATTTGGAGTTTGTGGCCGCAGTACGTGCTATCCCAGAGTGGACTGAACCATTTTTGGCTTACCTGTCACGGGGCGAGTTACCACCACAGGAAGTATTAGCCAGGCAAGTCCTGAGACGAGCAAAAGGCTATTCTATCATTAACGGCGAGCTTTATAAGAGAAGTACTGCATGTGTCTTTTTGCGCTGTGTAACCCCATAAGAAGGCCGACAGATACTGCGAGAGATCCACGAAGCTGATTGTGGACACCATGCTTCCACAAGATCCCTTGTGGCTTATGCATATCGACACGGTTTCTTCTGGCTTACGACCTTAGCGGATGCGGAACGCTTGGTAGCAAGATGCGATGGATGTCAAAGGTACGCTCGCCAAACCCATGTCACGGCTATGGAGCTACGAACAATCCCATTAACTTGGCCGTTTGCGGTTTGGGGGCATGGATATGGTAGGCCCTTTTCACATGTCTCCTTGCAAAAAGACTCATCTTTTGGTGGCTATTGATAAGTTTACCAAGTGGGTCGAAGTCATGCCAGTTACAAATTGTGAAGCGGCCACAACTGTTAAGTTCTTGAAGAAAATCATCTATCGGTTTGGATACCCTCATAGTATAATCATGGACAATGGAACTAACATGTCTTTAGGTGAGATAGAGAAGTTTTGTGGAAACAACGGCATCCGCCTTGATGTAGCCTCAGTAGCCCATCCACAAGCTAATGGACAAGTGGAGAGGGAAAACCAGGAGTTACTTCGAGGGCTGAAACCCCGATTACGAGTCTCGTGCCTCAGAGCTGCTGGAGCATGGGTGGAAGAGTTACCATCGGTGGTCTGGGGAATTGACACTACACCTAACAGATCTACTCAGATGACCCTGTTTTTTATGGTTTATGGTGCAGAGGCAGTCCTTCCGAGTGACATTATCCATGACTCGCCCCGAGTGGCGGCTTACGTTGAGGTGGAGAACGAGAAGACCCGACAAGACACCGTGGACATGCTAGAAGAGCACAAGGAGCACGCTTTGGAGCGATCAGCTATATATCAACAGAACTTGAGGCGATATCACAATCGCCGAGTCAAAACCCGTGTTTTCTAGGAAGGAGACCTAGTGTTGCGCTTAGTACAATCAAAGGAAGGATAGCACAAGCTATCTCCACCATGGGAGGGCCCGTTCATCATAAGCCGGAATCTACACAATGGATCGTATTACTTGATAGACGCAAGGGAAGAGTCGGATACTATCAATGACACCGCCCATACCACTTCTTCTATGTTGGAACGGGAAAGACCATGGAACATGGCTCAGCTGCGTCCCTATTACACTTAGCATAAACTCGGTTTGCAAGTTGTATTACACGATGTAACAGGCAACAGGTTTCAGACGCACTCTTTTCCTATCCAGGGTACCTAAGGGGACTGGAGGGTTTATAATGAGGCGGCCTGCTGACCTAACCTTTTCATATCAATAAAGAGATGGTTAAATTGTGATAGTTTTTGTCTCCTACATTTTCTGTCAGTTTGTTTTGAGTTTTTCTTTATGTTTCATTGCACTCCATATCAGGTAAGTATTTACTGTTTAGTTATAATATACTAGGTTTAAAATTTTCATAGATTGCATATATAGGTCTTGGGGGCTGATTGCTTGAATAGCACAGTTACAATCTCAGACCCGGCCACGATGTCATTAGGTTGTGAGGACTGATTACTTGTAATAAGTACAGTTGCAATCTCATAACCCGGACAATAGAGCCAAATTTTTCTTGGCCTTTCTTGTTTAAGCTTGATGTGACTCGCAATGAAGTGGCGTGTTTTGCTAGCCTATAAATACAATCAGTCTTGATGCCCATTGGGACTTGCCTGGCCCTGTTTTTCTAGAGTTATAGCAGCATCGAATATCCACGCGAAAGCCGGCTTACAACAAAGAGGGTCAAAAGGGTCATCTAAACCACAAGTTATGCGGAGTAAAAGGCAATAGTCGGAAACTCATAGTGCATTAAGCATAACTTCAAAGTTCATGAATAAAAACAATATAGTTTGGATCTTATCAGGGTGTTTTCTCAAGTTACAAATCCCTAGACTCATAAATTTGGGCCTTGGGGACTTGGGAATTCGAGAAAATAACAAGTTTCCTAGTCAACAAACTTAAAACCCAAAAGTCCGAGTCTTAGGGACTTGGGGACTTAAGAAATAAAGGTCACCAAGACAAAAAAGCTTAAGACCCAAAAAACCGGGTCTTGGGGACTCAGAAGAAAATTTTCACGATCCCGCAATCCGGACTCGGTACCCATTGCAAAGAAACGTATACCAAAAGCAAAAATATGCAAACATAAGGTCGAAAAGTGCATACCAAACGGATGACCAGAAGGGCCATCAAAGTCATAGAAGTTTAAACGTATTACAAACCAAAGGAGTAGTATCAAAAGTGCACAGGCGCACTATCAAATAAACAAGTGTAGCAGGCATATTACAAATGCCTATTGGCCGAATGAGTGTTTGTTGGTAAGGACAAGAACATTACTCGGCGTCCATAGCCGAGTCATCAAGGGTGGTCTTGGTAGCCGGGTCTTCGGTGGTCCCCTCTGTAGCTTTCCCTGCCTCTTGTCCGGGTCAGCCGCGGAATCAACGTGAGCTGGAGGAAGGAAAACTGGAGTCGATGATGTTGGCACAGAACCGGCACCGGCTTTCTTCTTTGCAACCTCTTCCTTGTACCGAGTCAATATATCAAAGGGAGCAGGGAAATCAGAGGGTACCGGCTTATCTTTAGTGTTGTACGGAGGGGTAAGCTTGTTGACATCGAGCTTCTCGGCAATCAAGCTGGCCGAGTGACGAATTAGAGTATTGATGTTTTTGAGGTCCGTTGCTGTGAACTTTGATCCATCAGTATTGAACTATGGAAATCCGTTCACGAGCGTTGCCGGCTCAAGTTTTGGATAGTAGGCTTTGGCCAACGCAAGACCACGTATCACTCCAACTCGGCACGCCGAGCTCCCAGATATCAATCCAGGCGGGGAGTGTCGAGTATGCTTCAAGCATCTGGGTTACGCCGCCATAAGTGCCGGTCCACTTCACAGATTCGAGGGCCCACTTTGTCCCCGCTGAGAATTGCCGGATGATAGTTTTGAGTCTCTTCAGCTTCTTGAGATCATCCGGTTCCCCAGAAACTTCGCCCGGACCTGCAGAACAAAAGGAAAATCAAGATGATGATACTCGGGTTAAAGACCCTACAAAATGAGAAATTCGAGTGATAATCAGGAGTTTAGATGTGCTTTACCAACGATGGAGCTGTAAGTATCGGCAATAAAAGTCGAGAGTTTCTCCAAAATCTCCACAGCGTTATGGAGTTTCTTCTTGTACTTTTTGCACTGTTTAGAAAGTTCTTTAACCTCGGCCTCCAGGTGTTCACGAAGTTTGGTCTCAGCCTGTAGGAGCTCGTTGGTTTTTTCCAACGTTTCATCCGTCCGGTCACATAAACCTGAAAAAATACAAGGAAACATCAGTCGGCAGTAGGATAAAGTTGCACGCGAATAGTTATATAGCTACAAAAGTACGGAATAAACTGATGATAGTTCACCCGGAACTTGGGGACTAGGATGAGTATGTACATAGTATTAGTTAAAGCTACCTGATGTTCAGCTGCCAGAGACTTGATTATATCTTTCTTAGTTGCTTTCAGGGAATAGTACTCCTCCAACATCTTTCAAAGTTAAGACCGCTGAGAGCCAGCCTGGAAGAGCTAGGGTTCTGATTACCCGGTGGTGGGGTCGCCTCCTGTTTGAGTGGGTCGGCTCTGGTTTCCTGGGTGTTGGGAGCAGGAGTTGCCCTTTGCGTCCCAAGGTACTCGATGTCGGGGTCAACCGACTGATGCGTGGGCGGAGGAGACTCGGTCCTGGGAATGGCCGCGTCGTCCGGCTCTTGCTCTTCAATGAAGGGGGGCTTAATGGCGCTCTCCGGGTCTTCCATTGCCGGGTCATCAACATATGTTTCCTCCTGGTCACTAAGTGTGACCTTGGCTCTGAAGAAAGAGAAACAAAAAGTTAGTGTGCAATAGAGGAAAATCGTGGAAAATATAGAAGTGTTGACTAATAAGGCATGCGAATTACCCGGTATTCACGACAAAGTCGCTTGGAAGATCATTACTAGACCCGCAAGACACTGATAAAGAATCAGAAAGTGAGACTCGGAGGTGTCCGACTAACAGATGATTTGGAGATGGATATTTTCGAGGAGTGTGGGTGGAGTGGGTTGAAGGAGTACCGGATCGACGAGCAGGTGACATAGGGATCCCGGGGTTGAGGGGATCGTCACCCGGAGAAGTCCGGGTCGCCCGTCGCTTGGCTAGAATTGTATCCATCAGAGATGATTTAGTGGTTAGATACCTGTTAAGTTCACACATACTGGCATAGGAGTACGGCTCTGAGGTCATGGAGGAGTACGGCACCTTGAAAGTAACTCCCATGGGCTTCCTTTTCTAGCCAACCTTGATTTCCGTCTCTGCCTCGCTCTCCTCCGATTGAGAGCCGTCTTTATCACTAGCGCTGGTGATTGTGGGGCATTGTCGGAAGGAGGAGAATTTTGGTCTAATAGACTAACAAAGTATCTATTAAGTAATGACTCGGAATTACCTTCATCGCTGTCAGTCGGCTCCTCCTCCTCCTCCTCTGAGTTTTCAGAAGGGGGGGGTGACAATCTTCCAAAACGCATCGGTTTCCTGGGTGAGAAACAACAGAGACAAAAGTTAGTATGTGTACATAAGAAAGATCAGTCGGTATAGAAGGTGTTAGTCGGTTCTTACTGGAGGAGCCGGGTTAGAGCGGGTGAAAGGGCCGAGTCCGGAGATGCTTTTGATGACATCTACTTTCTTGACCAAGAAGCTCTTCATGGCCCTATTGACATCAGCGGTCGGGTATGATTTCTCCGAGTATCAGAGAGAATCGGTTAAGTGACCGGAGTACTCGCAGATTAGTTTGGAGCGGATGCTATTCGGTTGGATCCGGCAACTGATCCAGGTTTTGATTAAGTTTAGCCCGATAAGACCCTGGGCTGCTAACACGACAAGCTTACGAAGGAGGGGATGGATAGACTGTCTATCGGCTTCGGGCACGAAAGAGCTAAGATTATCGGAAAGGGATAAAGTTTCAACAGAGAAACCTGGCAAAGGCTTTTGGCCGGGTGTGGATGTGTCTTGGCAGTAGAAAAAAGTTTTCTGCCATTGCTTCACGTGTGTGTGAAGGCTGAGAGTCGGCATCAGAGATTTTTTATGTCTTTGAATGGAACCCCCCCAAAGACGATGAGGGGTCCGTCCGTGCTCTCCCGGCAGGGATTGCATTGAAATAACTCCAAAAACAAGGCAAGGTTTGCGGGAATGCAGAGATAGGCTTCACAAAGAACTATGAAGTGGCAAATATTTAAGATCAAGTTAGGACCGATGTCGAAAACTCGGAGTTTGTAGTGGTCCATAAGATCACGGAAAAAGGGTGACACGGGGGGCGGAAACCACGGATCGCATGCTCGAGGAAAACAATTACTTCACCTGGACCGGGTGAAGGTAGGGTCTCTTCCACTTGCGCTCTCGAGGAAATTTCCGACTCTGCGGGCAAGACCCCAGACTCGGCTAACTCCTCCAGCATGGCCTTGGTAACAGTCGATCTAGCCAAGTTGGCTGAGATCGACTGACCCGGCTTTTGCTTTAAAGCCGGGGTTTTCCCCTTGAGCTTGGCGCTAGCCTTGGGAGCCATGGAAATGGATCTAAACAAAATTGGATGCGAATGAGTATGGGTCTAAAGTTCGAAAAAACGCATCTTGTTATAGAGCAATGGAAGAGAGATGTAGACAATACGTGCAACGAACAATTAATTTGAGATTGGGAAAAGCAAAAACCTAGATCTAAAGTTAATGGAGCTTACCGGGTCGGCGGCGGAGCGAAGCTTAGCGCGCGGTGGCGGCGGCCCGTTGACGGCGGCGTGCATGGTGGCGACGGCTCATAGACGGCGGCGTGCGCGGCGGCGGTGGCTCGTTGACGGAGGCGAGCTACGCCGGGAGCTCCAATGGCGCGGACGGAGGCGCGTACGGAGGCGCAGATGGAGATGCGGGCGGCGGCCGGCGATGAGCTTGGCGGCGCGCGCGGGTGAATCCGGTGGCTAGGGCTCACCTTTGAGATTTTGGGCGCAGGAAATGAACGGGAGGAAGAAGAAGAGGGAAAGTGGCGTTTGGGATTTTTTGGTTTCCCCCTGGGCCTATTTATAGGCGCAGGGAAAACCCTAGGTTCCAAACGGTAAAGTTGAGCGATTTTCGGGAGGATTCGATCCGGTCCGTAAATTTGGGGATAGGGATCTCAGTAATTATCGCGTAATATCCGGATTATCCAAGCAAACTGAGAGAGTCGGACTCGGAAGATTGTTATCCAGACTAACGGATGGGGAAACGGAGGCCGGGTTATAATACGTCTCCTCGAAGTGTTGACTCGGGAAACGATACCCGACTCGAGTGAAAATTAGGGTTATTATATGGACCGCCAACAGAGCAGGCCTGGCAATAGTTAAAGCAACCTAACCCGGTATATTATGGATGTAAATGTATGTTGTTTTGCAGGGAATAGCGTGCGCTTCATGGTTGGATCCAAGATGCCCAAGCTATTCTAGGGACTATCGTAGGGGGGATGATAACCCGGTAGGCCCATGCCTGGGCAAGACCCGGCCAGAAGGAGATCGCACGAGACCCGGCCCAAGAAGAAGGAAGTTATAGAAGGCCCAAAAGGGGAGTCGGGATCTTGTAATCCGTGCCTTAGGGGCCACGTTTAGGAAACTTAGGGTTATGTGTGGGTTCCGGGTAAGATTCTGGGTGTACCCTGTATGTAAAGCCAGAGAGCCGGGTCATATATAAACCGGCTCCTGGGGCAAAGAAGCCAAGTTTTCAAGATATTCGAGTATTCTAGTAATACGAGAGTCGATATTCGTAACACTAGATCGGAGTCTCGGCGATATTGCAGCTTGAACTCCCCGATTATCAATTGATATGATTTCCTCTGAGCTAAACCCTCTCCCAAAGACCAGAGTCGATTTGCCCCAAACTAAGTTACCCCTGGTAACATCTGCCGTGATTATCCTGCGACACACCTAGCCACACACGAGGGTGTGATTCGGTCGCCACCTAGCCACGACGCCTGCAACTTGATTCAGTCGCACGCTAGATTAATTTGACGCGTCGTTTCACGCCTCGATCCACGTGCTGGGGGCACGGTCGGACAAGGTGATGAAAAACCGGCGGTTCCTCTCCACAGTATATCCGTGACGCCTCGATGCAGTGTGAAAAAATGGCGACGCCTCGATGCAATGTGAAAAAAAGTACAACCGCGACGCCTCGATGCAGTGTGAAGAAACGGAAGTTCCATCCACCCCCTCCTCTCCCTTGGCTACTTAAATCGTGTCTCGTAACCTCCTCCTCCACATCTTCAATATCTGCCTCCTCCCAATTCTGTTCTCTCCAACCAGAGCTAAAGCACAACTGATGACTCGACGTACGTGAAGATGCACTCCAACGCACCCACCTTCCGCTTCCCAGCCACCGTGCCGGAGGTACACTACCCCCCGGCATGGTCGTTGAGACCGCGCTGCGGGTATGGGCATTCTCACACTGGAAGAACAACAAGGAGTTGACCCGTCTCTTCCACTGTGCGGGCTTTAACCACCTCCCGGAGGGGTCGCCAGTCATGTTCCGTCTTGAGGAACATTGCGCCCACTCCACTGCTCCAGTGGTAGGCCTCGTCGCCTACTTCACAAACAGGTTTGATGCGTACTACCTGCTCGGCCGCGTGTTCTGATGGGGATGCGAGTTCATCGCATTCATGACCTACAACATGTACACTTTACTTTGAGAGCATCTTCCCCGAGGAAAACCACATGCACACCCTCCCCTACATCTTGGCGCTGACGGCGTCGAGGAGCAGTGAAAACGACGAGTACGGAGGCAAGGAGGAGTGAAGACGACGGCGGTGTTGGTGTTGCGTGCCCGTAGTGTTGCCGGCCCTAGCTAGTGTACCGTGCTATGTACCATATATCATGTGTTTCCCGTACTATGTAGGGATCTAAGAATCCCATAGTTATTTATCGTTGGACGTGCGTTACATGTTATTTTTTATGTGTATTCATATTATTTCCAACCCCAAGTTAATTAAGGCACGACTAAAAGCACATACAACGCAGCTTTTTAGAGTAGACGACGCCTTTTTTATCTTTTATTTCCTTTATTTGAACTAGTAGTCACACTAGTTTGTGAAAAAGAAAAGAACCAAAACTAAAAAGTAAGTAAGACAAATTTATGAACTAAGTAAGTGTATGATAAGATAAGGATAGAAAATCAAAATATATTTGTGAACTAAATAAGGTTATATATCAAACTAGTCAAAAAATAACTCATTATTTTGCACGTGCATGAAACCTAACTTGCGGGAAAAAAGAAAAATAATATTATTTCCCTTCTTTTTTTGGCATTCTTAAAACCCTTTGCATTTTGTGAACACATTGTATTTTACTATCACCTCCAGCAAATAGAATAGGGTGGACAATCAAATCTCAAATAAATTAAATCTCTTTGAATTATTGAAAAAAAATATTAGAGCATCGCATGTTTGTGGATTTTTCCTAGAACTCGGTTTAACCAAACTGAAGCTAAACTAAACTAAAGAGAGTATTCCTCTGGAAAAGAGATGATCTCGAGGTATTTGTGCTGTGCAATTAGTGCTAACTGTCATCCGGTCAACTAAAAAACTAGGTATAGTTACAAACAAACTTAGATGATCTCTAGAGATGCGCATTGAAATCCATCACATTAAGGTTTCATGACATGGACCTAATAGACAGTTAACAGTACACAACATCGTTTACGAGGGTTAACCAACACGTAAACAAATCCTACAGCAACAATGCAAAAATAAAAGCCTAAAGATATCATATTTGCTTGCTGCATCACTTGAATCATCTGCTTCAAGTTCTTGTTCATCTTCTTCAATTCACCCTTCAGATCTGCATCCCCCACTGTCGGAGCACCCTTCAACTCTACATTCCCCATGTTCTTCACGGATGGAGGCAGAATGAGCTCGAGGGTTGGAGCCCCCTTTAAATCAATCAAGCCCTCCCTTTGAAGCCTGTCCACATACTCATCCACCCACTCGAAATGATTGCATTTTTTCACGATTTGGAAACGAAATAATGAAGCATAAATACCAACTCCGTGGATGCAAGAAGAGAACCCAGATCTGGAAACGAAAAATTCGAGCTAAAGGATGCGAGAGGAACCAAGATCTACCTACCCCTCCGTCCTACTCTCGCATCTGACAAACTCGCGCCCGAAGTTGCCATATTTCTCCTCCTTCGAAGTCCACCGCTTTAGTGGCGCGGTGCGTGGGAAGTTTGGACACCGTTGCATCGGCACTGGACCATACGTAGGCCACGAGGGGAGGGAGGCTGAAGTGGAGGTCAACATTTCGCCGGACAGGAAGAAGAACTGCTTTGTCGCTGAGATCCAAAGGGGAGGCGGGCATGGGCTGTTGTGTGATTGTGTCGATAGGTGGAGGAGGGCACGAGCTGATGTGTGACTGTGTTGACGTGTCAGCGGAATACAACGGCGCGACCAATCAGGATTTAGAACCAGCCTCCTGCGGATGGCCCTCCCTTCTAGAAGACCGAACTCTGATCTCAACCGTCGATGCCATCCAAGGGCGCGGAGATGACGCGCGTTCCTGTCCCCAGAATTCCTTCTAGAAGGCCAGATCTTACGGCTGGCATTGGCGGTAGGGTATGATCGGATGGCTGACGTTCGTCGCTAGGGTTTTGGGGTTATTAGGGTATGATAGAACTTCAAATGACCATAACTAATTAAAAAAATCAAAAAAGGAAACAAAGCGTAGTTTGTCAGCTTATAAGATATAGTTACTAGAAAAAAAAATATAAACATGCTATAGGAACATTTTCAAGAAAAAATATTTTCACAAGCGAGCCATCAAAACCAGGTTCAAATGATCATAACTAATTAAAAAAAAAATACACGGCAAGCTCACATAGCTGTCATATGTGACATGGTTATGAGGAAAAAAAATATAAACTCGGTGTCAAGACATTTTCATGAAAAAGACTTCTCACAAATGAGCAATCGTGTATTGACCTGTTCAGAGTTCGATGCAGAGTGAAGGAGGGTTTTGGTTTTCAAAAAATTCAGATAAATCAAAAAAATCAACAATGCTTCCTCTTGGAGCGAATAAGACGGTTCTGAACTTACTTTTACATTTTCATATCTCAAACGTGTGTTTTGGTGGTTTTCAATTAAAAGCATTTTTTCAATAAATAAATAAAAAATAATATGGAGAACAATTCAATAAACAGTGAGACTTTGATTGGACACTATTTAGATGGAATAAGTGTCACCTAAAAAATATTGGATCATTTAGAGAAGGTTGAAAAAAAACTTGATTACAAATGGGGCTGTTTACCCTAGATTCAGAGCTCATTTGTTGCACGTTTCTCCTTCGGATTGATCACTTTCAAATACTAGGGTTCAAATGTTGGTGAAAGTTCAACTTTAGCTCAAACAAGTACTAAAGAGCAACAAAGTTGAAATTTTTGTACAACTTCAACTTTGGCTCAAATTATAATATTGTTCCAAATTCAAACATTGTTTCAAATTCAACCTTTGTTTCAAATATGCATTCTGCCTCACATATGATACCAAAGTACAAAAAATATTATTAAGACTTATAAGTTACCACAAGATCTAAAGTTGACATCAAATTCAAATTCATAGTTCAAATTCAAATCTTTGACCCGCTCCTTGTGTGAGCAGATGGCTTCACCGTCTTGCTCCGGGTTTCCCTAGCTGGAGTACTCTTTGGAATCATCTTGTTCCTTCTGATCTTCCCTTGGGGTTGTGGCCGTGGAGGTGGTAATGGAGTAATTCCACTCGGCGAGCACTCGACGACAAGTTGACAGTCATGTGTGTGTTCAGTAATCCTTAAAGGAACAACTGGTACAATTACTTTGTCCTCTTCTTCTCTTATAGCTTCAAAACCATCAAGAGCCATGGATTCAAAATCTAAGCCGACCTATGATGACTGAACTTCATTTTCTTGGGCTATATCCTCTTCTTCTCTTATAGCTTCCTCTGTACACCTTTTCTTCCCTCTACCTCCATTTATCCAAGCGTTGAGAAATAAAATTATAAGACACATGGATAAAAGAAAACAAAATGCATAAAAAAGGGAATGCAAACACATACCAAGGTACTGCTTCAACGAGGAGTGCATCTTCAGACTCAATTGTTGCAGCATGGTCCGCTCCATCTTCAATCTCCATTGCTGATGCATTCTCCTCTGCCTTTGCTGTGGTCCATCGGTCCTCTTCTTAAAATGATGCATCCACTTGATTGGAGCAAAGCCTAGCAATGTGCTCTAGAATTCCACATTTTTTGCAGGCCCTCTTTTTTGGTACACGAGCCTCTTCACCTGCTCTGTACCTGGTTTTTCTTGATCTTCCTGGTGGTCTAGTCAGTAAAGGACAATGGAGTTTGAACCCTGGATCTACTATGTTCCATTGGTCTTTTCCCACGAGTGTAGACACATTGTGAGCATAAGGAGCCTTAAATTTAGCAACAGAGAAATACTCAGAGCAATACTGATCAACTTCACCATCTTCACCCCAATCAGAGTCATCAGATGGAGAGAATGTATGCATGGCTTCCCACCAATCTGCCGTTGCCTACAACTGCATTCCCGAGTGGCTAGGTTCACTAGATACCTCCATTCACTATTTTTACTGTAAGTGTATGCTACCTCAGCCTCGTATGTCGACGATCGAATGCATATCATCTCCAGTCCTCTTGTCTTGTGATGCAATGCCTTAATCAGTGATGGGAGTATAACATGGTCAACATATTGTGTTTCAGTAATTCTTTTGCGAAGAGCTATCTTTATCATGATCATCTGCCTCATGTTGTCAAATGCTTGCCAAACCAAATAACCCTTCACTGACTTGAACTTTGCATTGAAGCATTCTACAAGATTATTGGTCACATAGTATACTTTGCATATGGTGTTGAATTTGCTTCTCGACCACAGATTTCCATGATGTGCATCCATATACTCCTTCACCTCTGGATGTTTCTGAGCACACAACACTTTCAAATGGTGCTCATGCTTCCTTTCGCTGCATGTGTATGATGATGGCCATAAGTTCTCATAAAAAACTTTTCCTTTGAACTTCTTTTTAAAATTTTGCGCTAGGTGTCCCATACATTCCCTATGCTCCACTCCAGGGAATACAATTTATACTACACTCTCTAGACTTTTGCAAGCATCTGTATGTATAGCTAAACCTAGGTATGTGCCTATAATGTTGCGCAACTGCTGCAGAAACCAGACCCAACTTTCCTCGAACTCTACCTCGAAAACACCAAATGCAACTCGGAATAGCCAATTGTGTCCATCAACTGCAGAACCTGCTACTAGCTGTCCTCTCCATCTTCTAGTTAAATGGGTAGCATCTATAACCAAACAAGGCTTGCATCCATTAAGAAACCCCTGCCAACAAGCCTTGAAACATACAAAAGCCCTTTTGAAGCACTCCTTCTCAAATGAATTCCCTTTTATTTTGAATGGAACTGTATGCTTGTCAATTTCTACAACACTACCTGGACTAGCTATCTCCACTTCAGCTTTGAAGGTGCAAAGCAACTAATTTTTTTCATTCCATTGACCATTAATCCTGTCAAGAGCCATTTCTTTAGCTTTGAAAATCCTCTCGTAAGGAATTATAATCTTATACTTCTCAAAAAGCTTCCCTTGGAGTGCCGTTGGACCAAGGCCAGGTTTTTCTCTCAGCCAATCCAATATTGCATCTGCCACCCATCGAGTTTTTGCTAGTTTGGATTTCTCCTTCCCCCATCCCCCTCCAGGTGGACATGTGTGCTTGTGTGAGTTTTTTTATCTGAAACAAAATAAAGGGAAAAAAAATAATGGATAAGAAACATTACTCGATGATCTAAAATAAAATAATCAATCAACTTGGAGTACCTGAATCAGTTTGCTCTTTAGCATACGGGATGCATGCAACCTCCACATACACCTATCATATGGACAATAAACTGTGAACCTTCTTGGCTCACTCCTTTTAATCTTATACACATTTTCGGTACGAATGCAATATGTAGTTACTCCATTCCGACGATCCACCATCAATTGGAATATGGTGCCTTCAGTAAGCTCAGGATTCTCCCTGTTCCACTCAATTGTTGGCACGTCGTCCCCCTCGTATTCATCCAAAATTAACCTATCATTGTTTTCTGCATCCTCTTCATGGTAAGTGTCATCAAACCTAGCTCGGCTCATGGGATCCTCCGGATATTCATCATCCAATGCTAGCAGACTGGCTCTATCTACCAGTTCAGGGTATATCGTCTCGTCTTAATCATCATTTCAAGGCACTTCCTCGTCAACTTCTGCATCTTCTTCTACAACGACCATAGCAGGTACAAGAGAAGCATAAACTCTACCGGCAGCAGATTCAGCAGCGAACATGTTGTGGCTCCACGAACCACTCGCTTTATTTGGTCTCGACCTACAAGGAGTCCCGAGATGCTAGCTATTAGCAGAGACAGATGATTGCCAAACACTCTTCCCTTGACTGGTTCTGCGCGTGGCTAAAGCACGTCGATATTAAGTTTACCGAAACGGCTGCCAGCATTCAGAGTAAAAAACAACCCGAGATGCTCGTCGCAAGCTAGTGGGAGAAATCTCTGCTCGATACTGCTGAAGTAACTCAATTCAACAGCATCGGCAACGCTCCACGGATAGGCTGAATGGAGGGTAGTGAGAAAATCTCTGAAGCAAATGCTTGTTTCTATCACAACCGGATAGAAAAACGAATGAAGAAAAATGCGGGTTGGTACCACGCAGCACACTAGTTTCCATTCTAACCGACAGCCGGAAAGCTAGCGCACGATCAATCCTATTTAGTTCAAACATACGGCTACAGTTAGGCACATGACAGAGGAGAGAATTAAAACGATTTAAGCTAAAAAATGTCAAATACGACCTTACTTACAAGCTAGAACACGAATTCAAGGGGGAAACGTTTCTTACCCGGGTATAACCCATGAA
This sequence comes from Alopecurus myosuroides, assembly GCA_028641055.1. Lineage (NCBI taxonomy): Eukaryota > Viridiplantae > Streptophyta > Magnoliopsida > Poales > Poaceae > Alopecurus > Alopecurus myosuroides. The sequence goes on along the minus strand of CM054063.1, from coordinate 229,751,345 downwards.
GTATCTGCCATTGATTCGACCCAATCCTCTCCTCGGTTGAGGGCATTCTGGGTGTCCTGGATCAACATGGATTCAGAGATGGTGAGGTGGGGTAGATGAGCCGGATAACATAGCAGAGGGGATGGGGGCGGCAGCGAACGCGGCACAACAACGGCGGAGGGGATTGGGAGGCTGCGCGATGCGGCGGTGTCGATCTGTTTCAGCTTCAGACAAGCTTGCTTACGTGTCTCCTTGCGGTCCCACTAAGCACGCAATGGTCAAAGGAGAACCCGGCCCCACTTGTCAGCACAAACTCAGAAGTTGACGGTCAATGCATTGACTGGACGACAAACGTCAGTTATCAACTTTTGCGGGAGTTTCAGCTAAGAGAATGGGGAAAAGTGAGCAAAATTTTAGAGCGTGGGGAAGAATGAGAAAGACTAAGGAATAGGGGGCACATGAGTAATAATCCCATAATAATTCACACATTTCAAATACAGAAAAGAGAGGTACATTAAATTTATAATAAGTGCACAACACATCATTTGATCCATATACATAGTTTCGTCGCATACAATGGAGACAGATATATCATCGCGCGTGATTCTTAGCATATGATGTTTTTGCGTTTTTTGGTCGCAGTTGCATACCCCACATCATGACTTCTTCTTTTGAATAGAAGACCTTGCCTAGGTAGCGTGGTTCTGTTTCTTCTTGTGGTGTATGTTTCTTGACTATCATCATCATCTTCTTGATTATCGTCAATATTTGGGTCAAAGACTCCATCCATTCCAATGATATTTCTTTTCCCTCTCCTCACGACAACACGGCTAGGCCTTGACGTGTCTGTTATGAAAAATCATTGGGACACATGCTTAGCCAATACCCATGGCTCATTTTGCGTTGTGACGTTCGCGCTTGATGAAGTGCTTGCTTCGGGAATAACCATGGTGGTGAAGTATTGGTCTTATTTTTTGACGGTCGACATCCTAGCCCACTGAAAGTGCATTTCATTTTACCATTGGTTTTGTGTGTTAGTTAACAATACTAAGTACATTATTTATTGAGGAGTTAAGTGTGCATGTGTTATTTTCAACATCCGCATCGATCACCAAAAGATCGGTGAAGTTAGATAATTGAGGTTTGGGACAGAGAGGAACCGGATTATTCTAACCGGATTATTCCAGGGAAACTGGATATTGTTAGGATGATCCCAGCCCAGTTTGAGACAAAGAAGAGATGGATTATTCCAACCGGATTATTTTGGGACAACTGGATATTCCAGTTGTGGAAGTTTAGGCTCAAAATGGCTAAGGAGTGGAAGTTTGGAGACGCAGAACTCAACCGGATTATTCCAACCGGATTATTCCATATCAACCGGATATTTTGGTTGAGGATCCTGGCCAGGACAGAAGCTAGCCGAATTATTCCAAACGTATTATTCCACATGAACCGGATATTCCGGTTGAGGAGCCTGTTCGGGACAGAAGCTAGCCAGATTATTGCAAACGGATTATTCGCTCCAATCGGATATTCCGGTTGAGATCAACACAATCGAATTCTAGATCTGAAGATTTGAAGCTAACCGGATATTCCGGTTCAAGTTTGAACCAGATATTTCGGTACCAGTTTTCTCCTCAAACGGCTATATCCGTGGAGGGGGTATAGATATCCCTCCTCTTCCTCCTTGAGCTCTATTTCGTCCATTGCATTTAATACCATTTATTGAGCTCACCAAATCCTCAATTACTCCCAACGCCTCCCACCAAACTTGTTGATCTTTGGAGGATTGAAGGAGAAGTCCCAGTTCTACATCTTCACCGACACATTCTTCATTTCTCCCTCATTCACTTGAGGGATTTGATTCTAGGGTTTCCATTTGTGGAGAACCTAGACCTCTTGCTACACTTGGCTATTCTTGTTGTTGGGAGCCCCCAATTTGGTTGTGGGTGTGTGCCCCAAGCTTGTTTGTAAAGGATTTGATTCCCGCCTCAAAGGGGATCAATAGTGGAAGGTGGACTAAGCCTTTGTGGCGGGGTTCATCGGAGAATAGGGTGAGGCCTTTGTGGCGTTGAGTAGGCCTTTGTGGTGAAGATCACACCCCTCCAACGAGACGTACTCCCTTAACAAGGAGGAACTTGAAATACATCGTGTCTCCCTTGCTTCATTTAGGTTACCTCGTTCCCTTCCCCTTTACTTTTGCTTGTATTGTACTTGTCCTTGTCATATAGGTAAATTCACTGAAGTTGCATTATCTAGAGAATTTACTTTTGTGTCAAGCCTAATCTTGAAGAAAAATTAAAATTGGTCGTAGCAGCTATTCACCCCTCTAGGTGCCCTTACTATCCGTTCACCCATCTGACGCGGAACATCGACACCTTCTCTCTAGAGTAGTTAAGCTACGAGATCTCCTCGATCCTTCTGTCGTATCTTATATTTTTGTCACCGGTGTAGGATTCCATCGTTACTGAGTTTTGATAATCAAATTTTTTGTCTTTCTCCTTCGTGTAGAAAGTGCACCTGTTGATATCATATGCTTGAAATGTCGGGAGGTTGGGATCGGGGCCATGTGCCAGGGCATACAAGACTTTATTTTTCGCACAATCCCTTGGCGGTGGGTTAGCGACAATCTCATCTTTAAACAACCACAAGAAACTGGAGTTATGCTCTCTGATTATTTCTCCTTCGGTCCTCTGCTTTCATTGGTCAGTGTACTTTTTCTTAATCGAGCTCTTGTGTTTTTCCATTCAAGTACCGACCATGTCAATGTGTTGTAGAGCTACTAAGTATGCTCTGTTAAAGTCGGTGCGTTGCCAAGCTCGATCCACATGCACTTCTCTACGTCCATTTTTGTGACCTGCTCCATCGAGCTTTCCAATGTGCTTATTTTTGGGCAGACCAATAGGGTCCTCGAAGTCAATATGATTCTTGTATAAAGAGATGGAATCTTCGGTGATAAAGCCCTGAAAGATGCTTCCATCCGGGCGGGCCTGTTGCGAACAAATCCTTTGATGACCCCATTCATCCTTTCAAACAACATCATGTTGTGCAGGAACAACGGCCCGAGATGGATGATATCATCCACGACATGGACCAACAGATGAGCACAGATGTCAAAGAATGATGGTGGAAAGTACATCTCAATCCCGCATAGCATCACGACAATCTCTTCCTGCAGCCTTGAGATCTACTTCCACATGATCGACTTTGGAGAGATCACGTCGAAGAAGTTACAGAGGCCAAATAGGGTTTCCCGGAAGTGCTTGTCCATTGTCCCGCGGATCGCAACTAGAAGTATCAGCGTCATCATCACGTAACAGTCATGAGACTTCATCCTGCTGAACTTTTGTTTCTGCGCGTCTAGGAATCTGCTTATTAGCCCCGAGTAACCAAAGGGACTTTGACTCCGAGAAGGCACATCATCAATTTTGTGATCTCGTACGGACTAAGAGTGAAGCAGGAGGGGGCAGTAATATTCACTCCTCTTAACCCTTTTGTCCTTGCGACCCTCCGTCTCCTCATCGGACGATTGGTCGTCGTCATCATGCATCCGGGCGTCCCCATGAAGATCTTCCCTAATACCAAAATATTCCAGTTCGTTTCTTGCTTTCAACGCGTCTTTGGTCCTCTTTGGCATGTTGAGCAGCGTGCCAAACAAACTTTCAAACACATTCTTCGTGATATGCATCAGATCAAGGCAATGAGGCGTAGCGAGAATGTGCCAGTATGTCAAGTCCCAAAACACCGACCTCGTCTTCCATACATCTAGGAGCGGTTTTGGTGATTTTTGCTTCTTTCCCGGCACTGGCCATTCCTTCCAATCATTCAACAACTTGTAGATTTCTTCGCCGCACCTCTTACGTGGAGGTACCCTAAGCTCATCTTCATCGTTAAAAAGGTCGCCTAACCTTGTCCACGGGTCTTCGTTGGGTAGTCAACTTCGATGGCCAACGAAGACTGTTTTCGAAGACCTGGGATCTTTCGGAAGTTTCATAAATGTGGGGTCATCCATGCACCTCACGCAACGGTTATGTCCATGGCACACCTGGTGTTGACCCCTTCCTCGGACCATAGCGTGTCCAACTCATCTTTAAATAGCTTTAGGTACAGACTGATGTCATTGCCTGGTTGTTTCGGCCCTTGAATTAACATACTCATGTGAATATACTTCCTCTTCATGCACAACCAAGGGGTATGTTGTATATCCATACAAAAACGGGTCAGGTGCTATGCGTGTTGCTCTGGTTACCAAATGGATTGAGTCCATTGGTGCTCACCCCAACCTGATGTTCCTTGCCCCCGCCCCGAACGTTGGATATTCACCGCCAATTGCTTTCCAGTGACTTGCATCCAAAGGATGTGTATAATTTACCTTTTCATTCCGCTTTGGATCTTTCATAACTTTCTTCCTTCTTTCCGTGTGCCATCGCATGAGCTCTGCTTCCTTGCGGTCCGTGAAATACCGCTGCAGATGGGGAATGAATGGAAAGTACCACACAACTTTTCGAGGAGCTTTCGTCTTCCCTTTCTTGTATCGATCAGCGTTGCAAGTCTTGTGCGCGTCCTCTTTACGATAAATGTCGCAACCGCTGATGCACACATGGTATTGTTCTTGCGGAAAATCAAAGGGGCACACGACTTTCTTGGCCTCGTCGCAACTTTTAGGACACGTGTTGCCTTCTAGAAGGATATAGTGCCAGTATTGCAGGCTTGCGTCGACGCTTATGTCTCTCCATTTGTATCTCGCCTTCATCTGCAAAACATTGAGCGATACTCTCAGGCGGGACTCTCTCGGACCGCAGCCTGGATATAACGGTGTCTTCGAGTCTATCTCTAGTTGCGCCAGCTTAGATTGCTCTGTAGCAGCAAATCTCCAGTTAGTCGTATTCCTCAAAAGCAGTTCCTTGAGATGAGGGTCCTGCACAACTTCCTTTAGAGTTGTTCTCTTGTCCCCTCCTTCTTCCACGTCTTGTTCACCATCTTCTCCATGATCATGAGGCTCTTGGTCCTGTTGTTCTTGCCGATCATTGTTATTGTCCTGCTGCACATCATTTCCTTCCGCCGCCCCATGGACTTCATCATCTTCATCATCACTTATTCACTGACTGTTGTGCCCATCCATGAAACCATACACGAGGAGGTGCATGAGAAAATCTCCGGTTAAGGGGTTGAGCAAGCCCCCTAGTTTGCACTTTCGACATGAACATCGTATTTCCTTGTGGCCATTTTGTAACATGTCTTCTGTCGCGTGTCTCAAGTAACTATTCACGACACGCTCACTCATAACGACCACCATTATTTGTCGGCTCCACAGGCGGTATCAAGATAATAGTAGAACTATATATATACATATATATAGAAAATGGTTCTGTACTCCTAATTGTACGTACTCTTAGCGTTCAATATACCACATATATGAATCAAATATACTTCATTATCATTTTTAATATACTTCATTACTTAATACTCGATACCACAAATTTGTTTATGTGAATTTTTTTATTTAAATCTCCATATTTTATATTATTTGCACATATACTGATTTTATGTACGTAAAAAAGGTATATTGAAAAAACTGAGTATGTTGATGATATTTTTTTCTCAAAACTTGTATTAAGGTATTTTAGAATAATTAACTAGGTATATAAAAACAATAAAAAAGGTATAATATGCATGTATGTGAGGTATGTTGAATACGAGAGTACGTACACCCAGTAGTATATAACAAGAGTCCTATATATATACATACTCCTATATGCAATATACCTCACATACATGTGTTCTATACCTATTTTATTATTTTTCATATACCTCATTAATTATTCTAAAGTACCTCAATGCAAGTTGTATGAGAAAGGTATCACCGAAAACCTTATTTTTTCAATATACCATTTTTTATGTACAGAAAAGCAGTATATACGTAAATCTATACCTAATAATAAAGGCGTTAAGGCTTTCTTTGTTTGGTTTGGTTTGGTAAGTCATTAAAACTACCCTCAAATTATCCACCTTGCCACCGGTAAGTTATACCTATTGGGATTTATACCTTTTAATCTTTGATCTTTCTACCAAGCAACGTTTCTCTTTCGTCCGGACGTTTCTTGTCGTCCATCCGCCATGGCCAAAATTTCGTATGTTGTCCTACTTCTCCCGGTTTCCAACGCTCTCGTGCAAGTTCAACGCTGGAAGCTTTCGAAGAACGTGCCCAACACAAACTCGTGCGCGTTCCATGACCATCTCCAGCTCCAATCCGAGGCAATTTCCGCCCTCCATCGTACGCCACCCCTCCTCTATACTTGCACACACGCCCTCGTCGGTCTATTCCCTGGGTTCTTATATTTTCCTTCCTCTCGATTTCTTCGCTTCGATGACCTCCAAGCCGATCCTCAAGAACCTGCAGACAGATACCCACCTCCAGCAGCGCCGGATTTTTTTCTTGCCCAGATTGGAAGGTCCAACGAGGAAGACGGTGTTGGGTGTTATTTCTGGCCCAAGGTACACATATATACAGGGTGAGGAAGAAGAAGAACACACATAAATTTCTTTTGGCACCGCACACTTGTGCCCCCTTTCTCTTGTTCTCAACTCCTCAATCTAAACAATCTGGTTACATGGTTTTATATTCTCACGCAGACACACACGGTCAAGTAACTAACTAACTTGATCCACTAATATCTCCACTAGCTATTTGCATGCACACACGACTCAGCACTTGTGCAGCTACTCCTCAACGGCCACACGACCAGGCCAACCCAATCCATGCATGCAGCCTCAAACAGACTCTAACTTGACCACAAACTAATTGTACGACTCACGGCCACGCATCTCCTGGCTTGCCGACGATCAGCTATACGTGCACACACTCTCTCTTTGTGCTGCTAATCCGGCTGCTACGCCATGTTGCCAAAAATACAATCAGCTAGAACTTACTAAATTGACCCAACTAAAACTATGCAAACACTAATAACAAGATTAGTTCCAACAATAACCTCCCTAATCTTGTTATTCATTATTCTTCTGTTGAGGCCATTGACGTCGATGTCGTCGCTGCAACACGTAGACGACCGTCTGCCATCTTGTCAGGCCAATTTCCGCCATCACCGCAGGCCTCGACGAGAGAATCACACCTCCTACGCCTTCACCACGAGTGTGCCGCCTTGACACGCTGGTTGCCGCATGGTCTGTTGAATATATTAGCAATTTAGCACATGATTTAATTCGAAATAGCAGCAGATGAATTGCGACAGTAGCAAATACAGTAATCATGCAAATATCTAGATCTAGTACAGTAGACATACTGATCCAATCTATAGCTAGACCTAGACATATGAATTTCAGGAATATCTCATACAGATGGAGTAGAGTTACGTACCATGGAGCGGTAGCGGCACCGCCGTTGTTGTTGTCCACGCCGTCGGCCATGTCGTTGATGAAGAGGTTGCCGAGGTCGGGGAAGAAGTCGTCGTTGTGGAAGTAGTCGCCGTCAGCAGTCGCGCGAGTGCGCTCCCCAAAAACCTGATCGCCCCTCTCCCGTACAGGATCACAAGAGGCGGGGTTTCGGAGGCCTGCTGTCCCTTCTCGCGGTGCACGCCGTAAGGAGGGATGAAGAAGACTTGATTGGCGGCGCAGTGCTTTGGAACGGTGGTGCGAAACCATATGACGAAGTGGCGGCTAGGGTTTACCGTATGCGCGTATTTATATGCGGGCTGGGAGAGACGTGTGCGTAACTCCACGTCTGAGTCGGTTCGGCTCCACGATCCAGAAACTGTCGCACCCTGACTTCTAGGGGATACTCATCGGGCCGAACTGGATAGCAGAGGCTTGGATTATGGGGCATACCTGCTCCCACGTCCCAGCTTCCTGGTAGGCCTGCGCTTATGCGCGACAACACAAGCCCTGCTATTCCATCGTCGATGTAAACTATCCACTAGAGATCAAAGGCACTACTGTCGACGTACTTCATATCAATCACGCAGGGTACGTCAACAGCGTTAAACGGAATGATAACACAGAATGTCTCTAAGACACAAAAGATTGAAATAAGGTTGCAAATAGCCTTCACTAAGGCAGAGAATAGCAAATACAATCATTCAGAGGACACATGTCCCAACATAGCATTCATTACATCAGCGGAAGCAAACAAGGTGTCTGAGTACAGACAAATCCAAAAGGCTTAAGAAGCCGGGGAAAATAAAGAAGACGAAGCCCATCCACGTAGGTCTTGGATCCTGCCCGGGTCCACTATCTACTCGTCTGCAGTCTCGTCGAACTCCACGAAGTAGCCATCCTGGTGATCATCGTAGTCGTAGTCGTAGTCTGCGTAAACCACAACCCCAACGGGGTCAGTACATCCAAGTACTGGCAAGCAAGACTCACACTTCATCAAAGAGTTACCCGTCAACACAAACATTGATGCTTGGGATCAACGGAAGGAATAGGTATTATAAAAGCTGCAGCGGGCTGCTCTAACCAACTACAGAAGATAACTACAAGTTCCGGCTAACAGAAGAAGATAAGATCGAGGGTTGTAACCAACTGAAAGGTAACTTCAACCAAACCCATCCTGGATCTCGCCCCTTATACGAAGAAGCAATCCGAGGATAACCCACATAGTTGTATTAAAGGTGAATCAAGTTATTGTGTGAATAACCTATTACTAGTCAAGTTATTAATCATTGGGTGTAGCATGGTTGATCATTAAGTTTAAGTTGTCCTGAGTACTTGTTAGCCAGTACTTTCACCAAGTAGTCCATAACCGCGGAAAACACGGCTTCTCGAGAAGATTATCCCTGCAGGGTTGCACCAATTTGGCCGTACACGTATGAATATCCCGCCAGATGGGATGCCTCCCACCAAGCGGGGCACTCAACACAATCCAACCGTTCTTCGCATCAAGCCCAAAGCACCTTGGGCGCACGGCTAATCGAGCCCAGAAGAAAATGGACCCTCATAGCACTCTAAGAACGTGTCCCCCTATATGCCGACTACGAAATTTCCACCCTGGCCTGGGCTCGCAAAAAAATGCATGCGGCAAATGGAACACTCGAACTAAATGAGGAGATTTGGACGAGATGCGAATCGGGTCAAACTGAGGGGGACGCCCATACTCGCTTCCCACATGCGAGTAGTGCGCTCATCATGGATCAGTAGACAAGACCCTTTTCCTATTAGGGTCGACACTAGCAGGCTTCAAAACCTCTCATGGGCCTCCTGCCGGTGGCTTATCATCAAATTATTATTATTACCATTAGCATTAACAGGATTGATTGATTAACATTCGAGCCCCCGATACAACAATAAGATAGTAAAAGAAGTAACCGACAACAGACTCGAGCAAAATTAACCCTAAGCATGCTAGGTAAGACTAAGGCAACAAGCAAGGGGTTTTAGGTATGGAGGTGAGGCAATATCAGGGTTCAGGGTATCATGTGATAGGTTCGGAGAACAAGCAATGATACATATGGCTAGCAACAGTAGACAAAGGATAGTATCAACAACAAGTGTGGAAAGGAACTCGATGATTCATGTGAGTGATAACTTGCCTGCAAACCCAGTAGCCTGGTACTGAGCTAAAATCCTTTAGAAGGGGTACCGTACGTCTCTTCGGTCTCAACGTCGTCTAAAGCGAGAAGAAGCAAACACACAATCGAAAGAGACGAACAATAAATAACAGAAATACGATGCACAATCATGGGATGATGCATGTAAATTAATAGATGCATCAAAGTAAACTACTTGACAAGCTAACACAATTTAATTGGACCCATATGCAATGTGAGTTGCATATGGATGCACATGTTAAGGTTGAAGCAATGATCTACAATTATTTAACATGTGTAAGTGGTTTATCATGATGCATGCATGATGGAAACAATAATGAAACAACAATAGATGCAAGTAGAAAGGAATTTACCAAGTGTGGAATTTTTATTTATTAAGTTATGAAAATGTGCTTCTTAAAGGAGTTATACAAGCATTTGTTGTTTTCACCAATTTTAATTGTTCAAAACATGAAAAAAAATTTATATTTGGAAAGGTGGTTTAATTTTGCATGGAAAACAAACTTCAATTGTTGAAATTGGATTTAAAATGAGCAAGTTATTATTTTGGCAATTTTAAATGCATTAAACAAGAAACAGTTGTTTTCAGCAATTTAAATTATTCAAAACAGAAAACAAAATTTATATTTGGAAAGTACATGAAAAGTTGATTGTAAAACATATTTAGTTTGTGGAATTTGGAATTTTTATGAACAAGTTATGATTTTTGCAAGTTTACGCGAATTTGACAAGTTTTCAAATATTGCACCAATTTAAAATATTCAAAACAGTAATTTTTTTTTATATTTGGATAGAACATTTAATTTGGTATTGAAAACATATTAAAAATGTTGGATTTGGAGTTAAAATGATTTTCTTATGCAATTTACAAGATCTAGTGTAAATCTGCCATTTTTATTTCATTTAGGGACTTGAAAAAAAATTAGCAGGGACTAGAAATACTTTGCAAGGGCCTCTTGCTGATTACCAGGAAGTTATGTGACCAAACATATGTAAAAATAAAAAGTTGGTTAATTGTGCAGGGGGTGGGATTCGACCCCCCCACCTCCTGCTGCGCCAAGGGGTGAGGAACCAGTGGGCTAGTGTGGCTGTTGTGTTAGGGAGGGGGCCTCGGGGGGTATAAGCTTCAGTACGCGGGATTTCTAACTGAACTGCAAGTTCAGTTCGCTGTCTCTGCAACTAATCAGAGGACGCAGCGATCGGGGGTGGTGGCGAGCGGCCGGGGCGGTGGTCGCTGCGGGAGGGCGCCGTGCGTGGTGGGGGCAAGGGAGAGGGAGGAGGCAACCGAGGGGAAGGGGAAGGCTCACCTTGGGGCTCCCGAGCGGAAGGAGAGGAGCAGGTCGGGGCAGGCGCGGTGCAGGAGGTTGCGACGGTGGCGGCTCGAGCGGACGGCGGCGGAGCTCCGGGGGGTCTCCGGGGAAACGGCAAGTACCGTGAGGACGAGGGGACCGTGGCGGTTCCATTCCCAGGGAGGGGAGCTCCTCGCGGCGCCCATGGCGGTGGGGGCGACGGGAGGCAGTGGTGCTCACGGGTGGTTGCAGTCTGCAGGGTTCAGAAACAGGGTGGGGCTCGGGGGAAAAGGAAGGGGAACGGCGGCGCTGGCTGGAGAGGGGGCTAGGGTTGCAAGGGGGGGAGGTGGTGGATACTTATGGAGAGAGGATCCATGGTACGGCAAGCATCCAGGAGGGGAGGGAGAGATCGGGTGGTTCTGCAGCTGTTCGTACAGGGAGGGTGACGTGGGAGGAGGAAGACGACAAGGAGGGGGAAGGTAACGGGGCAAGAAGAAATGGGCTGGGCTTCGTTTCTCTCCCCCTCTGAACCGTTTTTCTTTTTATTATTTGCTTTTCTGTTTTTTTTGTAGCAAGAGAAAATGGAAGAGATAGATAGGTTTAGAGTTGCAAAAAATTTGGGAAAAATTCCTGTGAGTTAATTAGGTCAAAACCTAACAAATGTCAACTTTGGTTTTCAAAAACAGTTGAATTATAGTGCTGTTTTGTAAATTGGTTTGAATTTGGGTAATTGATAATTAAATGATTATTGATGAAAACCATGTTTTTATTAGGGTGACCCCTATTGATTAAATAGAACAAATGTGATTATAAATTGTTTGGTACTTTTATAACTTTCAAATGAGGTGTTGTTTAGTGATTTGGTTTGAATTTGAGAGTAATTTGGAAATTAATGGATTGATATTGAAAACAAGGATTTTAATAGGGTGAACCCTATTGATTAAAGTGATTAAAATGATTTGATTGGTTTAGAGATTTTCATAGATTCAAAGTGGTTCTGTTGATGCATTGGGTTTGAGTTTGAAAGTTGATTTGGATTTAATTGATTGAAGAAAACCATCAATTTAATAAGTGAGAATTATGGAATTATAAGAAAACAATGTGGTTGTTTTTGTTTGTGATTTGTATTTCAAAAGTTGTAACAGAGCAAGTATGAAAACAAAGTTGAATATTGTTTGGATTTCATTGTGAAAACAATTAAGAACAGATGCAAAACAAATAGTAAACAAGGCAAACAAGGAAATAAATATGATGCCATGATGCAATACTTTAATAACAAGAAATGAAACATTCTAAATGGTAGGTTTTCATACTTGGGCTGTTACAAAACGCCCCCCTTGAAGGAATCGCTCCCCGAGATTCCTACTGAGAAAAGAAAAGGTCCGGATACTTCTTACGAAGATCCTCTTGAGCTGTGACACGTGAAACACATCGTGCACATTGGATAGACGTCAGGGAATTTGGAAACCACCGGAACATTTTCAAGTAAAGGGAGAGGTTTTTGTATCGAGGGTGTGTAGCTGGATAGAACTTGATTCATTTGGAGAATAGATTATCTGGCTAGAATGGTGGAACAAAGTTATTGACATCAATCCAATACAAAGAATGACATCAATGTCAGAATTGCCAAGCATTATGAGAGAAGCAAGGAATATGTGGCCTCCAATTAGAATTGGATTGTCCTTACTTATGTTGGAAGTCAACATTTGAGATTCCGGAGAGTGAACGGTGATTTGATTGCTTAGTGGAACCAGAATTGGGTTGTATGTTGTGGAAAAGATCTTTGATACAAAAGAATGTGATGCTCCGGTATGAAACAACACTTTAGCTGAAACAGAGTTTAGCAGATGAACGGGGAAAACTTTGATTATACGCCGGTAGAAGAATTGAAGTGGAAACAACAACAAGATTTTCAATGGACGAAATGTTCTTTAGAAGAACAGGATATTGAAGCAACATCGGGAAAACGAGACCAAAAATCCTGAGGTACTACGGAGAACCCAAAACACGTGAAATCCTAACTTGAAAGTTTAGATGAGAAGGGAAAAACTAACGTTGCACTTCCTTACCAGAAAAAAGGGAGGGAGGGTGGGGAAAAGAAGAAAAAGAACAGAATTCCTACTCTCACGTTTCATTTTTCCTATATAGCTACAAAATAGTTTCTAGACTCAAACTGCGACCAATAAAAGGGATCCTACAGGCAGACAGGCTCTGATACCATTTGTCGCACCCTGACTTCTAGGGGATACTCATCGGGCCGAACTGGATAGCAGAGGCTTGGATTATGGGGCATACCTGCTCCCACGTCCCAGCTTCCTGGTAGGCCTGCGCTTATGCGCGACAACACAAGCCCTGCTATTCCATCGTCGATGTAAACTATCCACTAGAGATCAAAGGCACTACTGTCGACGTACTTCATATCAATCACGCAGGGTACGTCAACAGCGTTAAACGGAATGATAACACAGAATGTCTCTAAGACACAAAAGATTGAAATAAGGTTGCAAATAGCCTTCACTAAGGCAGAGAATAGCAAATACAATCATTCAGAGGACACATGTCCCAACATAGCATTCATTACATCAGCGGAAGCAATAAAGGTGTCTGAGTACAGACAAATCCAAAAGGCTTAAGAAGCCGGGGAAAATAAAGAAGACGAAGCCCATCCACGTAGGTCTTGGATCCTGCCCGGGTCCACTATCTACTCGTCTGCAGTCTCGTCGAACTCCACGAAGTAGCCACCCTGGTGATCATCGTAGTCGTAGTCGTAGTCTGCGTAAACCACAGCCCCAACGGGGTCAGTACATCCAAGTACTGGCAAGCAAGACTCACACTTCATCAAAGAGTTACCCGTCAACACAAGCATTGATGCTTGGGATCAACGGAAGGAATAAGTATTATAAAAGCTGCAGCGGGCTGCTCTAACCATCTACAGAAGATAACTACAAGTTCCGGCTAACAGAAGAAGATAAGATCGAGGGTTGTAACCAACTGAAAGGTAACTTCAACCAAACCCATCCTGGATCTCGCCCCTTATCCGAAGAAGCAATCCGAGGATAACCCACATAGTTGTATTAAAGGTGAATCAAGTTATTGTGTGAATAACCTATTACTAGTCAAGTTATTAATCATTGGGTGTAGCATGGTTGATCATTAAGTTTAAGTTGTCCTGAGTACTTGTTAGCCAGTACTTTCACCAAGTAGTCCATAACCGCGGAAAACACGGCTTCTCGAGAAGATTATCCCTGCAGGGTTGCACCAATTTGGCCGTACACGTATGAATATCCCGCCAGATGGGATGCCTCCCACCAAGCGGGGCACTCAACACAATCCAACCGTTCTTCGCATCAAGCCCAAAGCACCTTGGGCGCACGGCTAATCGAGCCCAGAAGAAAATGGACCCTCATAGCACTCTAAGAACGTGTCCCCCTATATGCCGACTACGAAATTTCCACCCTGGCCTGGGCTCGCAAAAACATGCATGCGGCAAATGGAACACTCGAACTAAATGAGGCGATTTGGACGAGATGCGAATCGGGTCAAACTGAGGGGGGCGCCCATACTCGCTTCCCACATGCGGGTAGCGCGCTCATCATGGATCAGTAGACAAGACCCTTTTCCTATTAGGGTCGACACTAGCAGGCTTCAAAACCTCTCAAGGGCCTCCTGCCGGTGCCTTATCATCAAATTATTATTATTACCATTAGCATTAACATGATTGATTGATTAACATTCGAGCCCCCGGTACAACAATAAGATAGTAAAAGAAGTAACCGACAACAGACTCGAGCAAAAGCAACCCTAAGCATGCTAGGTAAGACTAAGGCAACAAGCAAGGGGTTTTAGGTATGGAGGTGAGGCAATATCAGGGTTCAGGGTATCATGTGATAGGTTCGGAGAACAAGCAACGATACATATGGCTAGCAACAGTAGACAAAGGATAGTATCGACAACAAGTGTGGAAAGGAACTTGATGATTCATGTGAGTGATAACTTGCCTGCAAACCCAGTAGCCTGGTACTGAGCTAAAATCCTTTAGAAGGGGTACCGTACGTCTCTTCGGTCTCAACGTCGTCTAAAGCGAGAAGAAGCAAACACACAATCGAAAGAGACGAACAATCAATAACAGAAATACGATGCACAATCATGGGATGATGCACGTCAATTAATAGATGCATCAAAGCAAACTACTTGACAAGATAACACAATTTAATTGGACCCATATGCAATGTGAGTTGCATATGGATGCACATGTTAAGGTTGAAGCAATGATCTACAATTAGTTAACATGTGTAAGTGGTTTATCATGATGCATGCATGATGGAAACAATAATGAAACAACAATAGATGCAAGTAGAAAGGAATTTACCAAGTGTGGAATTTTTATTTATTAAGTTATGAAAATGTGCTTCTTAAAGGAGTTATACAAGCATTTGTTGTTTTCACCAATTTTAATTGTTCAAAACATGAAACAAATTTTATATTTGGAAAGGTGGTTTAATTTTGCATGGAAAACATACTTCATTTGTTGAAATTGGATTTAAAATGAGCAAGTTATTATTTTGGCAATTTTAAATGCATTAAACAAGAAACAGTTGTTTTCAGCAATTTAAATTATTCGAAACAGCAAACAAAATTTATATTTGGAAAGTACATGAAAAGTTGATTGGAAAACATATTTAGTTTGTGGAATTTGGAATTTTTATGAACAAGTTATGATATTTGCAAGTTTACGTGAATTTGACAAGTTTTCAAATATTGCACCAATTTAAAATATTCAAAACAGTAAACAAATTTTATATTTGGATAGAAAATTTAATTTGGTATTGAAAACATATTAAAAATGTTGGATTTGGAGTTAAAATGATTTTCTTATGCAATTTACAAGATCTAGTGTAAATCTGCCATTTTTATTTCATTTAGGGACTTGAAAAAAAATTAGCAGGGACAAGAAATACTTTGCAAGGGCCTATTGCTGATTACCAGGAATTTCTGTGACCAAACATATGTAAAAATAAAAAGTTGGTTAATTGTGCAGGGGGTGGGATTCGATCCCCCCACCTCCTGCTGCGCCAAGGGGTGAGGAACCAGTGGGCTAGTGCGGCTGTTGTGTTAGGGAGGGGGCCTCGGGGGGGGGGGGGTATAAGCTTCAGTACGCGGGATTTCTAACTGAACTGCAAGTTCAGTTCGCTGTCTCTGCAACTAATCAGAGGACGCAGCGATCGGGGGTGGTGGCGAGCGGCCGGGGCGGTGGTCGCTGCGGGAGGGCGCCGTGCGTGGTGGGGGCAAGGGAGAGGGAGGAGGCAACCGAGGGGAAGGGGAAGGCTCACCTTGGGGCTCCCGAGCGGAAGGAGAGGAGCAGGTCGGGGCAGGTGCGGTGCAGGAGGTTGCGACGGTGGCGGCTCGAGCGGACGGCGGCGGAGCTCCGGGGGGTCTCCGGGGAAACGGCGAGTACCGTGAGGACGAGGGGACCGTGGCGGTTCCATTCCCGGGGAGGGGAGCTCCTCGCGGTGCCCATGGCGGTGGGGGCGACTTGAGGCAGTGGTGCTCATGGGTGGTTGCAGTCTGCAGGGTTCAGAAACAGGGTGGGGCTCGGGGGAAAAGGAAGGGGAACGGCGACGCTGGCTGGAGAGGGGGCTAGGGTTGCAGAGGGGGGAGGTGGTGGATACTTATGGAGAGAGGATCCATGGTACGGCAAGCATCCAGGAGGGGAGGGAGAGATCGGGTGGTTCTGCAGCTGTTCGTACAGGGAGGGTGACGTGGGAGGAGGAAGACGACAAGGAGGGGGAAGGTAACGGGCCAAGAAGAAATGGGCTGGGCTTCGTTTCTCTCCCCCTCTGAACCGTTTTTCTTTTTATTATTTGCTTTTCTGTTTTTTTTGTAGCAAGAGAAAATGGAAGAGATAGATAGGTTTAGAGTTGCAAAAAATTTGGGAAAAATTCCTGTGAGTTAATTAGGTCAAAACCTAACAAATGTCAACTTTGGTTTTCAAAAACAGTTGAATTATAGTGTTGTTTTGTAAATTGGTTTGAATTTGGGTAATTGATAATTAAATGATTATTGATGAAAACCATGTTTTTATTAGGGTGACCCCTATTGATTAAATAGAACAAATGTGATTATAAATTGTTTGGTACTTTTATAACTTTCAAATGAGGTGTTGTTTAGTGATTTGGTTTGAATTTGAGAGTAATTTGGAAATTAATGGATTGATATTGAAAACAAGGATTTTAATAGGGTGAACCCTATTGATTAAAGTGATTAAAATGATTTGATTGGTTTAGAGATTTTCATAGATTCAAAGTGGTTCTGTTGATGCATTGGGTTTGAGTTTGAAAGTTGATTTGGATTTAATTGATTGAAGAAAACCATCAATTTAATAAGTGAGCATTATGGAATTATAAGAAAACAATGTGGTTGTTTTTGTTTGTGATTTGTATTTCAAAAGTTGTAACAGAGCAAGTATGAAAACAAAGTTGAATATTGTTTGGATTTCATTGTGAAAACAATTAAGAACAGATGCAAAACAAATAGTAAACAAGGCAAACAAGGAAATAAATATGATGCCATGATGCAATACTTTAATAACAAGAAATCAAACATTCTAAATGGTAGGTTTTCATACTTGGGCTGTTACAGAAACGCTCTCGGCTCGGCTCATTCCCGCAACCCGCGGCGCGTCGTGACGAGGCGAGGCGAGGCGGGCGGCGGAGGAGGAGCGCGCGTGTGGCACACCTCTCCTCTTGCCTTGCCTCCTCATACATGAGCTAGAATGGCTCACCTTATAAGGTGGTTCCACTCTCTCCAAACTAGCAATGTGGGACTAAAGTTTAGTCCCACTCACTCCACTCATTATTCATGAAGGGGCCATGATAATTTCAGGATTTTAGTGGGCTTAATTGGGCTAGACATGTGAGCCCATATAAGTAGCCCATATAAAATTCCAACAATGCCCCACAAAGTGTCATTAGCACATTTCATAAACTCTGTTCCAAAACATTGTTTATATACCGGTGTTAGTGGAGACCGTTAAGTTGAACTTCTACTTAGAATATCATGCTACACTAGTTCACAACTTGAATAGTGGACTACGCCTTGAACTACAAGTTTGCTGTGATACCAGTTTGACACAACGTCTGAACCGATACTAGGCTGCCGCAAGGCTTCCCCGCGGTTTGGAGCGTATGCGTCATACTCCGAAGGCCTTTCATGAGTTTATTAGAGAGCACCCGATTCTCATAGACTGCGACGTTTAACAGTCAGACTCATATAGGTGAGTTTCTCAGGAGATGTTCTGTAGGACACATCTCTGCTTATATAAATAAGCCACTTGGAACACATTAAGACAAATGTCAACCTACCATACAGATCAGGAGAGTATTGCATCTTTTATGGAGTGGAATAAAATATAAGGATACTCTCCTCTCAGCCGACCAACAACTTGTCTCCCACTTCTAATTCACGGGATCTCCGATCACATAGAGTGGGTTACCACTGTGGGCAACTCATAACGTGGGTCTCAAACCCATATCCCTCGATGAATTATCTATCACATTCCGTGATAAACCCTTTGTGAAGCGATCTGCCAAGTTCATAGACGTTTCGATATAATCCAACGCAATAACTCCGGAGTTCTTCAATTTCTTGACAGATTTCAATCTCCTCTTCACATGTCTTGATGACTTTGCATTATCCTTAGAACTGTTCACCTTGATGATCACAGTTTGATTATCACAGTTCATTAGGATTGCGGGTATTGGTTTTTCAACCATAGGCAAGTCCATCAAGAGCTCACGAAGCCACTCTGCTTCAACAGTGGTTGTGTCTAATGCTGCGAGTTCTGCTTCCATAGTTGACCTCGTTAAGATGGTCTGCTTGCAAGACTTCCAGGAAACAGCGCCACCACCAAGTGTAAAAACATAACCACTAGTGGCCTTAAGCTCATCAGCATCGGATATCCAATTAGAATCACTATATCCTTCCAGAACCCTCGGGTTTCCGGTATAGTGAATTCCATAGCTCGTAGTGCCTTTTAAATAGCGCATAACTCTCTCAAGCGCACGCCAATTATCATCTCCCGGATTGGAAACAAACCGACTCAATTTGCTCACAGCAAAAGAGATGTCAGGCCTGGTGGCACTCGCCAAATACATAAGCGAGCCTATAATCTGAGAATATCTCAGTTGATCTCTAGTGATCCGTTGATTCTTTCGAAGCAACAGACTAGCATCATATGGAGTTGAAGAAGGCTTGCAGTCACTATACCCGAAGCGACTCAAGACCTTTTCCACATAGTGAGATTGAAGCAGTGTGATCTCACCATTATCATCTCTCAATAGCTTGATGTTCAAGATAACATCAGCTACTCCTAGATCCTTCATCTCAAAACAGTGAGATAAGAAATCCTTAACTTCCTTGATTAAATCAAGATTGGTCCCAAAGATCAATATGTCATCGACATACAGACATAGAATAACTCCCTCGCCCCCACCATGGCGATAGTACACACACTTATCAGCTTCGTTTACAACAAAGCCTTCAGCTGTCAAAGTCCTTTCAAATTTCTCGTGCCATTGCTTAGGTGCTTGCTTGAGGCCGTATAATGACCTCAATAACTTACACACCTTGCCTTCCTGATCGGGTACTACGAAACCATCTGGCTGCTCCATATAAATTTCCTCGTCCAACTCTCCATTAAGGAAAGCCGTCTTAACGTCCATTTGATGAATGAGAAGACCATGCGAGGCAGCCAGTGAGAGTAGCATAGGAATAGTGGTCAGTCTAGCCACATGTGAGTAAGTATCAAAGAAGTCTTCACCTTATTTCTGGGTATAACCCTTGGCCACAAGCCTATTGTACCATCAGGCCTAAGCTTTTCTTGAACACCCACTTACATCCTACAGGTTTACACCCATAAGGACGATCAATGATTTCCCAGGTTCCGTCAGCCAAGATAGAATCCATCTCGCAACGAACAACCTCCTTCCAGTAGTCATCATCAAGAGACGCATAGGCTTCTAAAATAGTCCTGGGTGTGTCATCCACGAGGCACACAATGAAATCATTACCAAAGGACTTTGCAGTCCTCTGTCTCTTGCTCCTTACAGGAACTTCATTGTCATCCTCCTCATGATTCTCAATGTGTTCTATCGGAATGGTGGATTCAGGGATCTCAGCTAATTCCTGACTAGATGATACATGTTTCTCCTGATTTGATGAGCTAGAAATATCCTTTATAGTAAATATGTTCTCAAAGAAAGTCGCATCATTCGACTCCATAATCGTACCAACATGCATGTCGGATACCTCAGATTTTACTATCAAGAATCTATAACCAATGCTATTAAAAGCATAGCCCAGAAGAACACAATCTACGATTTTAGGTCCAAGCTTGCGCTTCTTGGGAATTGGTATATTGACTTTCGCCAAACAACCCCAAGTACGCAGGTAGGAGAGTTTTAACCTTTTCCTTTCCCATTCCTCAAATGGAGCAATGGTTTTATTTTTTGTGGGAACTCGGTTTAGGACATGACATGCAGTCATTAGCGCCTCCCCCCACCATGCCTTGGAGAGACCCGAAGTGTCTAACATGGCGTTAACCAAATCAGACAATGTTCGGTTCTTTCTTTCAACCACCCTCTCATGAATAATACCGTGTTCAGCACAAAAAGAATTAAACTCGTTGGAAAAATACTCTCCACCACGATCAGACCTAAGCCGTTTAATTTTACGATCAAGTTGGTTCTCAGCTTTGGCCTTATAATTCTTGAAATAAGTTAAAGCTTCATCTTTAGATTTCAGAAAAACACATAAGAATATCTAGTGGAGTCATCAATAAGTGTCATGAAATATTTCTTTCCACCTTTTGTCAATACGCCATTCATCTCACAAAGATCAGAATGTATAAGTTCTAGTGGTGCCAAGTCTCTCGCCTCCGCAGTCTTGTGAGACTTGCGAGGTTGCTTAGCTTGAACACACACTTGACATTTGGAACCTTTAACAGTACTGAATTTCAGAATTAAACTCATATTTGCTAACCGCGCCATGCAACCAAAATTAATATGACAAAGTCGTGAATGCCAAACATCACAATCATTATCGTGGCAAACATTATTAATAACTTTGGTGCAAATATCTGACAAGGATAAGTGGAACAAGCCTCCGCACTCATAGCCTTTACCAATAAATTGTCCATACTTGGAAATTACAACTTTATTAGACTCGAAAACCAACTTAAAACCATCTCGACATAAACGTGAGCCGCTGACGAGATTTTTATTGATGGAGGGAACATGATGAACGTTCTTCAGTCGCACGATCTTCCCCGAAGTAAACTTCAGATCGACCGTACCAACACCACGAACAGTAGCATGTGACACGTTCCCCATCAGCACGGGGGAAGTCCCTGTGACCTGATAAGAAGAGAACATGGAAGCATCAGCACAAACATGTACATTGGCACCTGTGTCAATTAACCATTCAGGTGAATGACAAACTGAAAGAATAGTGGGAACTATACCGTACCCAGAATCCTTCATCTCAGTGTCAGCCATGACAACATTAGCGGTCTTGCCGCTGTTCTCCTGCTGCTGCAACTCATATCGCTTAGGGCATTTTGGAGCCCAATGGGTCAGTTCACCGCAAACGTGACAAGAATCCTTTCTCTTCTTGAAGTTGGTAGAGTGCGAAGGCTTAAACTTGCCATAGGGTTTGCCTTTAAACTCGGATTTCTTTTTGTTATATTTATCCTTGTTGGGCGGGTAGTGTTTCTTCTGTACCACATGGGCAGAAGAACCTACCTCAGCAGCCCGAGCACGTGTATCCTTTGCTGTCGCCTTCTCTTCCACATCAAGAGATCCGATGAGGTCCGAAACGGAAAACTCCTGTCTCTTGTGTTTCAGAGAAGTAGCAAATGTGCTCCATGAAGATGGAAGCTTGGCAATAATGCCTCCGGCCACAAATTTGTCCGGTAACATACACTTAAAGTGCTCAAGTTCTTTAGCGAGTGACTGTATCTCATGAGCCTGTTGAACAACAGAGCGCTCATCAGTCATCCTGTAGTCATAGAATTGCTCCATGACATACAGCTCGCTGCCAGCATCCGAGGCCCCAAATTTGGCCTCGAGTGCAGCCCACATATCCTTGCCGTTATCAAACGACATATACGGATCCACGATGGAATCATCAAAAATACCGAGGAGGGCACTTTTAAACATAGTGTCCATATTCTGAAAGGCCTCCAACTGTGCTGGATTGAGATCGCCCTCAGGCTTACCCTTGGTGGCCGCATAGCAGCGCAAGGTTTGAAACCATAGCACTGATCTCGTGCGCCACCTCTTATAGTCCACACCCTTGAAAGGGATTGGCCTTGTCGCCGCAATGACAGACGGCGTAGGTGCAAGAAATTGCCTATAATCAGGTTTTTGGATTGTTGAATATATTAGCAATTTAGCACATGATTTAATTCAAAATAGCAGCAGATGAATTGCGACAGTAGCAAATACAGTAATCATGCAAATATTTAGATCTAGTACAATAGACAGACTGATCCAATCTATAGCTAGAACTAGACATATGAATTCCAGGAATATCTCATACAGATGGAGTAGAGTTACGTACGATGGAGCGGTAGCGGCACCGCCGTTGTTGTTGTCCACACCGTCGGCCATGTCATTGATGAAGAGGTTGCCGAGGTGGGGAAGAAGTCGTCGTTGGGGAAGTAGTCGCCGTCAGCAGTCGCGCGAGTGCGCTCCCCAAAAACCTGATCGCCCCTCTCCCGTATAGGATCACAAGAGGCGGGGTTCCGGAGGCCTGCTGTCCCTTCTCGCGATGCACACCGGAAGGAGGAATGGAGAAGACTTGATTGGCGGCGCAGTGCTTTGGAACGGTGGTGCGAAACCATATGGCGAAGTGGCGGCTAGGGTTTACCGCATGCGCGTATTTATATGCGGGCTGGGAGAGACGTGGGCGTAACTCCACGTCTGAGTCGGTTCGGCTCCACGGTACAGAAAGGAAACAAAAACGGTTTTGGAATTAACGCGTCCGTTAATTACCAAATTAATGACTCATTAAGTTTTCCCAACCGACAAAATAAACGCTCTCGGCTCGGCTCATTCCCGCAACCCGCGACGCGTCGTGTCGAGGCGAGGCGTGGCGAGACGGGAAACGCAGGAGGAGCGCGCATGTGGCACACCTCTCCTCTTGCCTTGCCTACTCATACATGAGCTATAATGGCTCACCTTATAAGGTGGTTCCACTCTCTCCAAACTAGCAATGTGAGACTAAACTTTAGTCCCACTCACTCCACTCATTATTCATGAATGAGCCATGACAATTTCAGGATTTTAGTGGTCTTAATTGGGCTAGACATGTGAGCCCATATAAGTAGCCCATATAAAATTCCAACATGTTCGCCACCGGTGCCACAACTCGCCGATGACCCGCCTCCATGTTGCCGCCGATGACGCACCTTGTCGACGATCCGGACATGGACGATGAACTCCTCGCGTTCGCCACCGGTGCCGCAACTCGCCGGAGACTCACCTTCAAGTCGTCGCCGATGACGCACCTTGAAGACGACCCGAACATGGACGATCTCCTCACGGCGATGGCCTCCGCGCCATGGCCATCACCTCCCTGCCGCCGGTTCCACAACTCACCGGGCAGCATATCTTCTCCTCGCTCGTGACGCAGCTTGACGACGACGGAGACTCGGACCTCGAACGCACGAGGATCTGATACCAAATGTTATTTCTGGCCCAAGGTACACATATATACAGGGTGGAGAAGAAAAAGAACACACAGAAATTTCTTTTGGCACCGCACACTTGTGCCCCCTTTCTCTTGTTCTCAACTCCTCAATCTAAACAACCTGGTTACATGGCTTTATATACTCACGCAAACACACACGGTCAAGTAACTAACTAACTTATTTTTTTTTAAATTTAACACCCAATATATTAAGCTAGCAAGCCCGTCTCATTAAAAACCTTCCAGTCCCCTTAGGTACTCTGGAAGGAAAAAAGTGCGTGACCAAACTTGCTGCTGCAAAAAATCAGTCGGGCGTACAATTCTTTCTGATACAGGCATCAAGAAAGGTCGGGACATGGTTAACCCAGAGGCATCACCTCCTATCTATATTACAATGATGAGCACAGAGATGAGCTATTGCATTGGCTCCTCTCGGTACGAAAGACAGATTAAACTCGTCTAAATTTCCAGTTAAATCATAAACTTCTTGAAGGACCGGAGCAACCACCGATCTATCGAACGAAGCAGAAGACCACATGTTCACAATCTGCTCCGAGTCAGTCTGGATGTCGACATGCCGTACACCAAGATCCAACGCCAACCTCAGCCCATCTCTAACCGCATACGCCTCCATTATCAGAGCACTTGCTGCCATCTCATACCATATAGCTTGTCCCCTAATCAATTTGCCCCCATGGTCTCGAGCACACACGCCAGTACCCCCTTGTTTTAGGTTAGAGAAAGCAGCATCGACATTAAACTTTAGCATACCTGTTTCCGGGGGCTTCCAAAGTGAATTTTTCGGTTTGCATCTAGGGGCTTGTTCCAACCCCGTACGAATCAGATCATCCACTGCCTCACAAGCCCACAAGACAGACTGAGCAACCGTGCGCCGACTTTCCCCGTGTCTCCTCGCATTCCGCTCAGTCCATACCGCCAAAGCTCCACATAAAATGACACAACGGTTCTTCATATGTATTTTTTCCGAGTCAATCATACCCATAGCCCAGGACCTTGGATGAAAGTCAGGAATCTTAATTCCCCTTACCTCCTTCATAGCTGACCAAAATTCTTTAGCCCATGTACACTTAAACAGGGCATGATATATAGATTCTTTTTGCCCACATTCTTCACAAGCATCTGTCTTATCAATATGTCTCTCGCATAAAATTTCATTAGCTGGGATAAATCCCTTTATCACCCTCCACCAAAAATTTCTAATTTCCGGAGGTATAGCCATCTTCCATAATTTCTTCCAATTAAATTGATCCTTTCCACCTGAGGTACTAGTAACAAGTGCAGGGCAATGATTAAGAAGCGTTTTATAGGCTGACCGAACAGTGAAATACCCGAGTTTTTTCGGTTGCCACGCCCAAAAATTCTCCATATAAATTCCAGTAGGGATTCGAAGCACCAATTCCGCATCCGAAGCAATAAAATTGGTCCGGACCTTGTCCTCCACCCATGTATTAGAAACCGGATCAATTAGCTCCCCTACAGAGGTAATATTACTCGTTTGCTCTCTCCTCATCGGTTTACCTGTAGGATTCTCAGGGATCCACGGATCATTCCACGCATTAATAGAACTAGACGGAGTAGCGCGCTTTGCCGCGCCGTCTTCCCTGCGTTCTTGCATCGCATGGTTGGCAGGGCATATGCTTGGGCATTTTTCTTGTCATTACCGAGCATGGGAATGCCGACATGTTTTTTACTTGAGGCTGAATAGATACATTTTTTATCTTGTCACCTTGGCACCAAAAAGATAGAAAACAACTTTTGGTGGACATGTCGTCCCTCATTAGAGGATCTAAGTGAATTTATTAGGAAAACAAGTGTTTGCATGTCCCTCACCAAGTGAATCAATGTACTCAATATTGTATATGTTTCAGATTCTAAAAATTCATCTACTTTTGGTGCTTCTTTCATCAGTTCTATCCACTCAGGGGCCATCGTATCATCATTTTTCTAATACCTCATAAGCCTCAATCTCACCTTCCCCTTTTGCATATGTCTCCCTGATAATTAAATTTGATGTCCACCTTTTTCTTTATCCCGTCTCTATGTTCTACGCGACACAAAAAAAGGAGTCGAATATCCAGAACAGAACCGAGAGTATCAAAGGAGACCGAAACATAGTGTGCAGATATCTGCAAAAAAAAGGGAGACCGATACATAGTGTATATAGACAGATATACCAACTTGCTAAGATAAATAGCATGATCTAACATATGTTATCCTTTTGTGTACAGTAAATCATACAATAGAAGAAAATTAAGGAAAGTGTGAAACATAGAAGGAGCTCCATGGACAAACATAAACTACAGTTCACACCTTGATTATGTAAAGAAATACTTGGATTTCAGTCATGACAGAAACCAAAGTGTGAGCAGGATAAGAGGAAGGGGTGAACATAAAAAGATTAACCAAAACACCATCCACCTGCTACAGCTGCTAAGATTAGAACAAACCTGCATATTGGCAGCTAAAAAGAATTATATTTTGATGACGACACACATGTAAAGTATTGCTTTCATTTTAATATTTTTTGCCATTTAGAGGTAAATACTGATATCATGTACTAAAAATGTAATAAGAAACTATGTACTTGTACTAAAAATGCCTATATAGCTCTCATTGTCAACCTCACAGTCCGATAAAACATACTTCTACTTAACACTTATGCATATTTCCTACTGACATACATGGTATATATCCATTCAATTCAAGAAAGATAGCAACTCTAGAAATGAACACCTTCTGTGATATAAACTTGGACTTCATGTAGGGGAGAATATATTCAGAATCATCAATCAACAAAGCATGTTTCGCAAAATTGCCAACCTCTTAACTACAACAAGGAACGCCCGTGATTAGAGATCCATACTCAATCACCAACCCGTGAGTATTTCAGTTTTATTTATGGAGAAAGAGCAAAATAAGATCAGTCAACCAGCAAGTATTATACAGTCTAGTGATCCATTACTCATAACAAAATCAAAGTATCAACCTACCAAAGCAAAATAGCAGGAGAGTAGATTGGATGCTTCAGTTCTGCACTCGCCTTCCAATCGATTCATAGACAAAGAGGAAAAGCCCCCAAATCAGCTCACCCACTTCACTGGATAGAAGGAAGAAGCGAATAAAAATCCATGAACACAAAACTATACAACAGTGGGAAGCACGGCGGTGCTCGCACAGTGACCCTTGTATGGCACGGCGACGGCGTAGGCGTCTCCTTCCCCATGATGTGTGGCAGCAACATGTGGAGCGCAGCAGCGGCAAAAACAAATGAGCGCCCTATCTAGCATCGACCGAAATGAAATTAGTGGCAAACCTTACTAAGCACTGATCCACATTACCAAAAAGGTCAGCATATTAACATGTTATATATGGCATTTTCATAACTTATGTAGTGTCATCGTCTTCTCTTCTTCACTGGAGCTCATGGCAAACCAGATTCGCCACGCCCCAGCTTCGAGGGTCTTAGCTCGAGGGATGAGTAGGCCTACTTTCAAAACCAGTTTCATTTGGAGAGAAAAAATTGTTTATCATAATGATCTTATCTTTAAATTCACTGGCTTGGAAAACCAGCGAAGATTACTCAAGAAAAAAATGTAGAAAGAATTGTACCAAAAATTATCTTGCCATTTTTCATATATACAAAAAAAGTAATAAGTGTCTTCTTGGATATAATGCAAAAAAATGGGGGAAACACTGATGCATGGTCAAACTGTTTGAATGCTTAACATGTTTAACAAAGTACTAATAACCATAACAGTGGTATACATCACAAATTGACAACACAAATTTCAAGGAAGTAGAGAGTTCATCAGATTATACATACAGGAGCCGTTTCAATGCTAATACATGTGTATCAATTAAAAATAGTACAATATATATGTACGTGCATGCACTCAATGTCGAACCAATACATTGGTTAGCAAGCAAGTTACTAACAACTGATTTGACCATCAGCGTAAATATAATGCAGAAATCAAGTAGCTACTACTGGTTTCCAGAAGAGAACAAAAGATGTGACTGAATACGTCAAGCGAGTACATCCACTGATCATGTGGGGATTAGCTGCTACGGCTAGTTTGCTACGTGACTTTTTTTTAACGAGAAAACCAGACTCTGCATCTAGTTGATGCATTGCTATATGACTGTTAAAGTTAATTAGCTCCAAGCACCAACAAAAGAGGAAAATAATCATAGGTATCTGTGGATGGGCATGGAGAGATGCTGACAGAGACAACGGCGGCCATCGTGCTTGCCTTGGAGCTTGGCGGAGGACTGGGGGAGACGATACATCTTGCGAAGGGCGGCGCAGCAGCCGCTCCGGCGGCGTAAGGCGCACGGACGTGGGCAAGTCTAAAAGTATCTCCACTCGTTTGCATGCTCAAGCGGAAGAAGCATCAACGGAAACAGCGGGGCCGGTGGGACGAGCGGTTGATCTACCGCGCCGGAGGGTCCGGTTGCGGTGGGCGTTCTCGTCAAGGATCCACATTGTCCGTGAGCTCCCAAAGTAGACGCCAAGTACCTGGAGGGCATGGACAGTGGAGTCCAGCAGGGCCAAGATCGCACGTCCAGGTGCAGCCGCTCACGTGCGTGCTCGTAGAGACGCCGTGCGACCGCGCGTCCGGGAGCGCGGTCACTGCGACGCCGAGCAGGAGCAGCACGAGCCACCGCCTTGCATGGCTCTAAGAACTTCCGCCGCGCGTGCAAGAGCGGCACGAGGCAGCTGAATTGCCGCTGGGGCAGGGCCCTGGCCTTGTTGATCCGTGGCCAGAACAGCGGCGCAAGGAGCGGCAGGAAGTCGGCGCGGAGGAGCTGCTCAACCTCTGGCGCTCCCTCAACTTCGACCTCGTCCATATCTTCTGCTCCGCACCGTGTAGCTCGAGGCCCTCGTCATGTAGCGTGTGGAGGCACACGAGCACTGGCCTCATGGGGAGCGGTAATACGAGGAGGACGCGGACGGTGATGGAGCGCCTTCATCCGTTGCAGCCACGCGCCGGCCACGCCGCCCTTCCCACGCCGAGGCGCCACAGCCCCGCCGTGGCCACGCCGCCCCAAGACGGCCGGGGGAGCGGCAGCTGGGGATGTGACGCATGGCGGCCCCAGCGGCGAGCTCGGAGGCAGCGCACGGAGGCCTTGATCTCCACGTGCGGAGAAGACAGCTCCACCTCCAGCAGCGGAGGGCTGGCTGGGCGGAAGGCCGGCGGCGCGGGGGTCTGCTGGGCGAAAGGCCGGTGGCACGAGGGGCGACGGCGGGGCGAGCTGCTGCTTCTCCTGTGCGTGGCCGTCGCCACCAGCAGCTCCGACACGGAAGCCCTGTTGAAATCCCAACGGCACCCAAACCAACCGGTTCCCCCGCTGCAGCGATGACTGGAGACCTCGGTGGGCAAAAATATTTGGTGGTCGGCGCCCATGCCAGCTGCAGCGCCATAGGCGAAAGAAAAGAAGCTGCTCCACTGTCGAGGGAAGAGACGTGGCCAGGTATGCCAGGTGTTTTCTCTCTATCTCCTCTAGTGTTTGTTCTCGGACGCGTGGCCAACCTAGTGGAGCACCGCGTGACAGCTGCAACAAATGCATGGGCACACACTGACCAACACCAAGGATGCAACGTCAGCAAGGCCCACAAGGCAGTGTCAAACCCGTGGTAGATAGGCTGAGAATCGTCCGTGAACTCCCGGCTTAAAGACATAGATAATTACCATCACCTACCCTTTTGATTAGACCCAGTTTAAGGGCCTCCCTTCCGTGCAGAATAGCTCTCCAGGTATGAGACGATCCCTTCTTCCTTGACGCTGACATAAAGTCTCCTGTGTGGTAGTATTTCCCTTTTAGGACTTTAGCACATAACGAGTTTGGATTAGTCAGTAATCGCCAGCCCTTCTTTGCCAACATAGCTTGATTGAATAGTTCCAAATCTCTAAAACCCATCCCAACATCGCATTTAGGGATCGCCAAATCTCTCCATTTTCTCCAATGCATTTTCTGCTTGTTTTCATCACCTCCCCACCAGAATCTAGCAATAACACTTGTGATCTTCTTACACAACTTTTTTGACAATCGAAAACAGCTCATCAAATAAGTTGGTATAGCTTGACAAATTGCCTTGATTAACACCTCTCTGCCAGCACTGTTAAGATGTTTAGGGACCCATCCATTAACCAACCTATTAATCTTCGAAAGAATCCCCTCAAACTGAGAATCAGTAGACCGACCTAGGGCCGTAGGAAGGCCCAGGTATTTTTCCACAAGTGCTTCATTGGTAATTTCAGTAACCGAATGTACTTCCTGCTTCTTATCAGCAACACAATTAGCACTGAAAAAATTGCAGACTTATCTTTGTTCACCAATTGTCCCGAGCCTCTGTGGTATCTATAAAGGATATCAATAATACGCTGAGCTCCTGCCGAGCTAGCCTCAGTGAAAATAATACAATCATCGGCGAATAAAAGGTGAGAAATCCATGGGGCATGCACACCAACCCAAACTCCTTTAGAGAGATAACCTGTACCAACATATTTAAGTAAACAAGTTAGACCCTCAGAGCAAATTAAAAATAAATACGGGCTAATCGGATCCCCTTGGCGAATTCCTCTTGATGGTCTAATCACATCCGATAGGGCTCCGTTAACTCTCACAGAGAAAGTCACAGTCTCAACACATGCCATTATCCCGTCGATCCATTTAATAGCAAACCCCAACTTTTCCATAATCTTTCTCAAATACGTCCACTCAACGCGATCATACGCCTTAGCCATATCCACCTTAATCGCACAAGCCCCTGATTTACCTTTTTTCCTCTTCAAGTAGTGGATGCATTCATAGGCCGTAAGAACATTGTCCGTGATAAGTCTTCCGGGAACGAATGCACTTTGCTCTTCAGAAATAATATCATCAAGAATAGGTCTCAACCGCAACGCCATTACCTTTGACGCAATTTTGTACAACACATTGCAAAGTGAAATAGGCCTATATTGCTTTAAACCAGTCGGATTCTTGATCTTAGGGATAGGGAACAGTATATTCTGATTAACCTCCTCCGGCATCACACCAGAATCAAAAAAAGTCTTGATCGCCTGGCACACAGGTTGTTTAAGAAAATTCCAATGCTTAATATAGAACCCCGCCGCAAAACCATCAGGACGTGGAGATTTATTCGGTTGCATCATAAATAGGGCCTTTTCCACCTCCATATCGGATATAGGTTTGCATAAATCATCATTCATTACGTCACTAACCTTATGTTTTACCACTTCTGTAATCAACTCGGGAATAATGTTACTATCCGAGGTAAAGAGATTTTTATAAAAATCCATCGACACTTTTTCAAGATCTGATTGAGAAGACACTATCCGCCCATCATCGAGAGTAAGATTTTTGATACCGTTAATCCTACCCCTTTCCCTCGCCTTGGCGTGGAAAAACGACGTATTACAGTCTCCTTCTCGAAGAGAACCCTCGACCGCTGTTTAGCCATGGCTTCTTCTCTAGCCAGCAGTTCCGATAACTTTCTCATTAACAATCTTTCAGCTCTCGACGGTCCACCTCTCACCGACCGAGCTCTTAAGTTTTCCAGTGATTCCCGTAAATACTTGAGCTGTTTTTTAACATTACCGAACTCATCACGGCTCCATATTTGGAGTTTGTTTCAAACCATATCAAGAGACTTTTCCACCGAAAGCAAATTACCACTCGTCAGGATCCAAGCCATCTCAACCGTATCGGAATATTTATCGTGCCGTGTCCAAGCGTTCTCAAACCTGAAAGCCCTCGGCACATGTTTATTCTTTGAGTTACCTGTTGTCGAATATCTGACTCTACAAATCCCTCGGGTGAACCCATAGGGTTTCGAATAGGAGAACCCATGAGCGCTGGTGGAATCGTCGGCTAAACAGGGGGCAAGATTTACCCAGGTTCGGGGCCCTCGTAGAGGTAAAACCCTTACTCCTGCCTCTGTCGATCTGTATTAACGAGTAGATCGGTTACAATGGTGGTTGCTGAAGTCGAGAGTATGATCTCGAGCTCAAGGCTTTGGTGATGAGGTATTGCTTGGTCCTCCTCCGGTGGCTCTCCTGGCCTTATATAGGTGGCCAGGTCTCAAACCCTACCCGAAGAGGACTCGAACTCTAACCCTAAGTCGGTTACAGGTTTCCTAACTTAACCCGCAAGACAGTGCGGATGGGCTTCACGTGGGCCTTCTGGAACACTCCAAGGGCTCCTCTTCTTGGGCCTTAACCTTGGGCCTGAGACGGGGTGTCCTTACCCGCAGGGTCCAGGATCCATGTCTTCGTCAGTAGCCTGTAAAATCTTTTTCGGTCTTTCTTTCTTTCGGATAACCAGCATGGTTGTTTTCCTGTTTAGAGGATGCGTACCCTGTGTAATGAGTTTTTATACCCGAGTATCGAGTAATACAAGTGCATGTCTTTATGGCTTTTTATCGCAGAAGGATACGGCACAGTAGCTTGGCTCTCCCGAAAGATCAGGGCCAATTAATTGCAACTAGGGCAAAAACAGTTCTGGCCTACACAGGTTCGAGACCTCCGACTCGAACCTGATAAGGTGATTGTTGCGACTGGGCCTTTATGGTCTTATCGAGTCGAACTTAACCTATGGGGGTACCCGGCGCGTCCGCTAGGATTTTTCTTCGTGTTGTTGACACGGAATCATACCGGAGGACGCAGCTTGAGTGCGATTCCAGGCGCTCAAGAGAGATCTTTCGGGTCTTACCTTCATATTCGAAAGAATATGGCATCCGGATGTGCCTAGTCGGCTGAACAATCCAGGCTTTATGATGTATAAATATCATGTGAATGAAAAAGGCAGGTTCTGCCTACTCGAGTAAATTTTCGAATTAGTAGTTCTTTTATCCATACGAAAGAGTTTTCGTGTTAGGAGTATTATGCCCATATGAAAGAGTTTTCATGTTTGGGATGTCGCGCACATACGAAAGAGTTTTCGTGTGTAGGGTATTTTTCTCTGTTAAAGAGGTCTTGCTTCATGATTTGTCCATGAAAGAGTTGCTCCTATTCGAAGGAGTTTGTTCATACGAAGTTATTTTCGCGTTTGAACTTTCCATTCAAAAGTTTCTTCAGTTTGATGATGCACGCTATGACGCCATGGCGCACTTTTGTCCTCCCGATGGGACGTGACGGAGTGAGAGCAGAAGGGCTAGCCCACCTAGTCAGCTTTTTGACCGGGAAACGAGACGTCGTTCCCGGTTTTCACGCAAACCGTGCAGTAAATGCGCACGATCTTCTGTTAAGATCGTGGCAGGAAACAGCGTTCACCGCCTCCTCGTTTCGCCTTCACACGTGGTGGCTGCGATGGACGCCACGTGGCGCATCGAATGGCCAGGATCGAGTAGCTCCGTGTATAAATACGTCTCTTGGAGAAGCGGCAAAACTTTCCCAACCTTCGTCTTCCAGTCCATCTTCTTTCTCGCGCTCGTCTTCTTTCTTCTCTCAAGCTCGTGCTAGCAGTCATGGCAGGCGGCAAGAAGCGCGCCACCGTTTCCTCATCGAGGGCTTCAGGAGATGGCCTTGTGCCACCCGCTCCACGCTCAGGTGACTGGCGCTCGCCCAACACCACGGCTAAGAGCGTCAAGGGGATGCAGCGAGAAGGGCTGCTGCCTTCGGAAGCGGAGAAACTGGTACGCCTCGGCAAGAAGGAGGAGGTACCCAATCCCCGCGCGAACGAGCGCGTGATCTTCGCAGATCACGTGTCGCGCGGGCTCTCTCTCTCTCCATCCTTTCTTCATCGCGTTGCTGTATGTCTATGGCATACAGCTTCATGATTTGCCTCCAAACGCGATACATTACATCTCGTGCATTATCGTGCTTTGTGAGTGCTTTCTGGGCATTCGCCCTCATTGGGGCCTTTGGAAGGCCCTCTTCAAGGTGCGTATCTTCCGCGAGAAATCGCGGGTGGAGACCGAGCTTGGGGAGCCGCTGCGCACCGGCGGTTTTGGGATCCAGGCAAGGCCAGAAGTCGGCTACTTCACCATGCACTTCATCGACTCCGCTCAGGGGTGGAGGAAGAAATGGTTTTACGTAACCGATAACAGCGCGGGTGGAGTCCACGAATTCCACCCGTTCGCTGTTCTGAAGAGGCGGAAGTCCTGGGCGCACAAACTCTCGGTTGAAGAGAACCAAGTAGTCACTCCTCTACTCGCCAAGGTGGCCGTTCTCCGTGACCAAGCCGCAGGAATCGCGCTGAACGGTCTACACTTGGCGAGTGTATTCCTCAAGCGTCGGGTGCAGCCCCTGCAAGATAGGCCATCCGCGATGTGGGAGTACCAGGGCATCGAAGATCCCAGTCGCATGAGCCGTGAAGAATTCTCGAATGCCAAGTTCGAGAAGAAGATCGCTGCTATCACCAACCTGAGGGAGGGCGACAGCTTCCCCATCTGCCCGGTACATGCTTTTGAAGCCTCAAGGCCACCGCCAGCCGATGTAAGTTTTGACTTTATTTGTCTTCTTTTCTTTCCATTGCTTTGGGATTTGGTCGGTTGACTTTCCCTCTTGTTTTTCTTCTTCCTTCTATCTTTATTTTTATAGAGCCTATCCGTGGCCACCTGCTACCCGCCAGTGTCTGGGGAGGAGGCCACGGATTTATTGGCGAGCAACCTGGACGGCCCGACTGATACCAGTGTTGCCAACGCTTCTTCGGGTTCTGAGCACGATTCTTCGGATGACGCTGAGGACTCGAACGGTGGTCTCCTTCACCGTAAACGCCGTCGGGTGGGGGATGATGAAGCGACCTCCAAAGATAATTCTTTGGAGGAATCACCCGAGAATGCTCCTATCCTTGTTACTCCATTGCGCACGCGCCCTCCTTCCCCTTCATTTCCAACTATCCAAACCGCCTGGAATGCGGATATGTTGGACGAGGAAGAAGACGAGGAGTAAGTTTTATTCGTTTGTTCTTTAGTCGAACATTTCCTTTCGCATCTTTCCTGACTTATTGTTTTCATCTCAGCTTGCAAGCTATCATCCCTAGAAGGTTCGTCTCTTCTCTTCCCGCTGAAAGGAGGAGGAAAGCAGGAGTTGCGGGTGAGACTCCCACCATTGATACTTCCCGGGATGAACCGAGCGTAGCCCCCAAGGCGGCGACTATGGAGTATACACTTCCTAGTTTTTGCTGTTGGGGCTTCGATCCCGAAGGAGGTGTCAGGTAGCTCGGCGGATCCTCTTTATTCTGCTCAAGGCCAGGTAATTCTTTGCTATCTGACTCTTTAATGATTTGTCGACTTCGAATTTATCGGGTGCACGTGAGTGCTCCCGATGGGAGTAGCCCCCGAGGCTGTAGTCGATAGCATGCGATCGTCTACAGGCTCAGAATTTGTCTTTTCCTTTTCCTTCTTAATTTTATTGGGTGCACGGCAGTGCTCCCGATGGGAGTAGCCCCCGAGGCTATACTCGAATGTTTACAATCGGGTGTAGGCTCAAATTTTACTCTTCTGAATCTTCCGTCTTCATGTTTTTTGCAGTCGCTTGTTGACTCCCTTGCGGCGATTGGTCGCCGCGTAATTTCTGCTGAGTCGGAATGCGGGGTCCTTCGAGCGGATCGTGATCGACTCGCCTCAGAAAATGAACTCCTAAGAAGTAATTTCTTCATCTTATTTTGCTTTTATCTTTGCCTCCACCAAGATCTGTTTTCTGACGATTGTTGCCGCATAGCTCAAGTCGAGTCTATGGAGGCTGAGAAGGTGAGCGCCTCTACTCGGGCAGCTGCTCAAGAGGTCGACCTGGCGGCAATTCAACAAGAGCTCGAGGCTTCCCGCACGCAATCGGCTAATCTCGAAGGGAAGCTTGCGGCTGCCCAGCATGCTCTGAAGAGCTTGGAGGATGCTGGCACTAAGGCGGATGCCGACCTTGTCGCCTTCCTTCGGCCTCTCGCCGAGCGTTTCGCGGGTAAGCTGTTTTTACCTTGCATTTTTGTCTTCTATCCTGGTGAGTTTTTCGGGTGTTGACGTTTTTTCTTTGTAGGCTTTCTGGGTGCTCCTCTGGAAGTTCCCGGAGTCCAGCGGGTGGACGCGCTGACGGATTCCCTCGCTCAGTTGAGGAGGCATGCCGAAGGAGTTTGCACCTTGGTTGGAAATGCCACCCAAGTGTTGACACAGCTGCACGGTCGCCTCCTCACCAATGCCGTGTCTCCACCCGCGCTAGGTGACCTGCTGAAGATCTTCTCGGAGGGCAATCTCCTTGATGCCTATGCGGTCGCTCAGTCGGAATCTGGAGCGAAGACGACCATCCAATTCGCGCTAGCGCATGGAGTTAGCGTCTTGGAGGAGGCCTACTCGGATCTCCCCGTCGATCCTTCCACGGGCAAAAAGGTAGGGCTTCGTCGTTTTGGCGAGCCAGCCAGAGTCCTTGCTCGGAAGTTCTCCGCGCTGTTTGCTCGTCTTAAGGGAGGGTCCACTGCCATGAGTGGCAGCACCAGTGTAGCTTCTTAGTTTATCTTTCTTTGCTTTGATTGTAATGAACCTTGGGATGTGCTCCCGTATTTCCATTGTCTTAATCGAGAATGTTCTTCTGAAATGTTTCCTGCAATTGTGTGTTTCCTCCCGATGGGAGTAGCCCCCGAGCACTCGTCAAATATGCGACTAGATATATCTCGAATAGGGCATCTTACTCCTTTCCTTGTATTCTTCCAGGCTGCTGGGGTTGCCGCAGAACCTTCAGGTGGACGTGCTATTCCAGCAAATCCTCTTGTTGCCGCTGTTGGGACCTATGCAGGTCTGCGTGATCGGGTCGAGGAGGGTGAGCGCAAGCTGAAAGCTTTGCGCGGGGTAGCCGATGTGGCGAAGTCCAAGCAAAAACTGGCGATTGAACGCGAAGAATTTCTGATGGACGAGTTGGCTTCTGTCGCTAGAGATTTGCAGTGTAGGTAATACATCCCCTACGTCTTCTTTGTCTTATTTCCTTGTCTGATCGCGTATGTTTGCTCTTCAGTTGTTAAGCGGGATGATAGAGAGGAAAAACATTGGGTAGAAAACCACATTCTTCAAGAAGCTGGCAGCTCAAAGCCTCATGCGAATACCTTTTGGTCTGATCGCAGTCGAGGCTTTGTGTTGGCTACTTTGAAGTTCCGAGTCATCCAGGCAAAAGTTCTCGTGAGTTATTTTCACGAGGTCTTGGTCGCGATGAACACGCGTTCTATCCGATGCAAAGGGGTCCTGAAGATTGGAGCTATCTCCTCAGGTTGTTCGGGCAAGAGGGAGAGATTCGCGAGTGTGTTCACAATCAGATGACTTGCGGCGCGGTGGTGGCTCTCTCCTTTGTCCGGATATGGCATCCTGAGGTGAATTTTAACTCCGTAGCTAGACTTCCGGATGGTCCAATCGATGATATTTCGCCGCATTATGATGCTGTTCGTCCTGCAGCGGAAGAAATCATTCGACTGACCTGTGATGAAGTAGATAGAGTGTTGGCGACTGAGAATGCTCAGCGCCATGATTGATTGTTGGATGTATACATCCTGTTTATGTTGTATAGTTTGTAAAAAACTGTTGTAAGGTGTGTAACCCTGTATGTATAAATTTTCCTGTGATGCTGAGTTTTAGGCGTAGCCCCCGTGTGTTTATGGGGTGTATACCTGTAACTATTTAGCATGTAAGGATGAATAATCTTCGAGTAAATATGGTTGAGAAACCATGTATTTTATTGCGATGACTGAGAAGTCATGTATTCGAGCTACAAGAGTGGCTAGTATAGCCTTATTGTTGCGAGAACAAGTAAATCTAGGGATAAAATTTGCGGAGGTGTGCGATATTCCAAGGATTGGAATAGATTCCACCAGTCGATGGGTTCTTCAGCCTGTAGGCTCCACCTGGGATAACTTCGTGTATGATTAAGGGTCCTTCCCATGGTGGCTCGAGCTTGTGTCCTTCCTTCTGCTTGAGCCGCAGCACCAGATCTCCTACCGCGAATGCTCTATGGCGTATGCGGCGACTATAATAGTTTCGCAGTGATTGTTGATATACTGCGGATCTTGCAAGCGCAATATCGCGCATCTCATCGAGTGCGTCCATATCTTCCGCGAGTGCCTTGTTGGAGGTTTCTTCGGTGTAAGCCACAACCCGTGGGGCGCTGAATCTGATATCCTCGGGAAGGACTGCTTCTGCCCCGTATACCATGAAAAATGGTGTGTAGTTTGTGGACCGGTTTGGAGTTGTGCGGAGGCTCCATAGTACGGAGGGTAGCTCTTCGGCCCAATGTCCTGCTACTGGGTGCAGACGATCGAGTAGACGTTTCTTGATGCCAGCTGAAACTAAGCCGTTGGATCTTTCGACTTGTCCGTTCGTTTGCGGATGGGCAACTGAAGCAAACTTGAAGTTGATGCCTTTTTCCTCGCAGAACTGCTGTGTTTCCTTTGCTGTGAAGTTTGTACCATTGTCTGTAATAATGTCGTGTGGTACTCCGAATCTGCATACGATGGAATCGAGGAATTTGACGGCGCATTGAGCGCTAGCCGAGGTTACTGGCATGGCCTCAATCCACTTGGTAAATTTGTCAACTGTGACCAGCAAGTGTGTGTATCCACCCGGCGTAGACTTGCGTAGTGGTCCTACCATGTCCAGCCCCCATTGTGCAAAGGGCCAGTCGATGGGTATCATGTGTAATTCCGTAGCGGGTGCATGTGGTCTTGGTGCAAATCGCTGGCAAGCGCCGCACCTGTCGACCAGTTCCTTTGCGTCGGTGGCTGCCGTGAGCCAATAGAATCCTGCTCGGAAGGCTTTTCCCATG
The DNA here is from genome assembly GCA_028641055.1 of Alopecurus myosuroides. NCBI lineage: Eukaryota > Viridiplantae > Streptophyta > Magnoliopsida > Poales > Poaceae > Alopecurus > Alopecurus myosuroides. Next base: position 229,713,008 of record CM054063.1, on the reverse strand, counting down.
ATTGTTTTCCACCTAGCGTGATGTCCACAGTCTCCTTGGTCGATGTCCTGGAGTAATTCTTTGCCATCTTCGGGTGCGATGCAGCGCTGAAGTATACCCGAGATGCTCTGGTTGTATAATTCTTCGTTGACTACCCGAAAGGATTTACTGCGTCTGATTATCCGTCGAGCCTCGCGAGGATCGGCCGGGAGCTGCTTGGTGGACAAGTAGTCGAGGTATTTCTGCGTCCAGACTGGCTCGACCAGAAAAACTTTCCGTGAAATGTTATGAATAAGCTCGATGATGGCAACTTGCGGGCTGACCTCTGTTTCTGGTGCTGCGGGTGCTCCTGCAACTTTTTTGACTTTTATCGATCGCTTGGTCATCCGCTCAAAATATATCCCTGGCGGTATGGGTGTGTTTGTGGAACCCATGTTTGCCAGCCTATCTGCTTCTTCGTTGCTGGATCTTGCAATATGCTTCAGCACGCATCCTTTTAAGCTTCCTTCGAGTAGGTTGTACATGTCACGATACGCGACCATGTTTTCAGCGATTGCGTCATATTCTTTCATTGTCTGTTGCACGATGAGGTTGGAGTCGCCGTAGATCATTAATCGGGTGGCTCCACATGCGACTGCCACCTTCATCCCATGCAACAGGGCTTCATATTCTGCGTCGTTGTTCGATGCTGGATCATCGGGTGGAAAATCCAATCGTAGGACGTATTGCAGCTTGTCTCCCCTAGGCCATATGAGGACAATTCCAGCTCCTGCTCCTTCATTTCTTTTGGACCCGTCAAAGTACATTATCCAGTTGCTCGTGTAATCAGGTGGTCCGGGCGTTTCTAGCTATGTCCACTCGCTTAGGAATTCCACGAGTACTTGGGATTTGATTGCATTGCGTCCTGCATAAGTGATGTCCCAAGCGCCCAGCTCGATGCTCCATTTTGCTATTCTTCTGGATGCCATAGGATTGTTCATGATTGTCCCGAGTGACGCATCATTAACCACTGTGATGGCGTGTTCCTGCAAATAGTGCTTGAGTTTTCGAGCTGTAAGAACAACTCCACATGCGAGCTTCTGGTAATGAGGATATCGTTGCTTGCATTGCAAGAGCACTTCACTGATGTAATAGATCGGTCGTTGGACTCCGTACGCTTTGCCTTCCTCAGGTCGTTCGACTATGATTGCTGTGCTGATGACCTGGTTTGTGGCGTCTAGGTACAAGTAGAGTGGCTCCATCACTTGCGGTGTTGCAAGGACGCGTCTGCTTTGCAACGATCGCTTCAGGTCTGCGAACGCTTGTTTAGCTTCTGGTGTCCACTCGAATTTGTCCGTTTTCTTCAACAGCTTATTGAAGGGTAATGCCTGCTCCCCCAATCGTGCGATGAACCTGCTCAAGGCGGCTAGTCGCCCTACGAGCTGTTGTACTCCGCGTAGATTGGTTGGCTCCTTCATAGTCAAGATTGCTTGTATTTTCTCTAGGTTGGCTTCGATGCCTGTGGCGGATACCAGGTACCCGAGAAGTTTTCCTGCTGAAACGCGGAAGACGCATTTTGTCGGATTGAGCTTGATCCTGTATGCGTTGAGGGCGTCGAATGTTTCTCTAATGTCCTCGAGGAGTATGTCCTCTACTCGAGTCTTGATGACGATGTCGTCAACGTACACTTGTACGTTCTTGGCAATGAGCTTAGCGAGGCATTTTTGCATGCAGCGCTGATATGTTGCGCCTGCGTTCTTGAGCCCGAAGGGCATTGTCGTGTAGCAGTATACTCCATGTGGCGTGATGAATGCTTTCTTTTCTTCATCCTCCTGTTTCATTCGGATTTGGTTATATCCCGAATAGGCGTCCAGGAAACTGAGGCGTTGACAGCCTGCCGTGGAGTCTACGATCTGGTCGATTCGCGGGAGGGGAAAGTTATTGTAATACCCGGGGGATTTCCCCCAATTAGATTTGATTGTTTTCCACTTTGCATCGCATTGCATCATGCCTCATATGCATTGCACTTGTTTTCAAACCAACCTAAAAATTCAAACCAATTTAACTTCTCAAACAAAGCACCTTTGTTATCAACTCAACTTGTTTTCATTAAGAATTTGAATTGGAATTAATATTTGCTTGGTTAAATAAATTCCTTTTATTAAAACCCTAATTTTAATTTCAAATTCAAATTCAAACAACAAATAAATATTTGCAATTTTGAAAAAACCAAAGTTGGTGCACATGGGCATTACATATGCCGAGTGCCAAGAAATTAACCCCATAATTTTTGGAACCCCAAAACCCTTCTATTTCTCTCTCTTTTTCATCTTCTACAAAAAAAAAATTAAAAAAAAATCAACTTCTGGGGGAGGCAGGCCGTTTGGCCCACCTACCACCCCAGGAGGCCCAGCTCCCACCAATCCAGCCCGCACCCCTTCACCCTCCACCTCCGTACGACAGAGAGCACGCAGCATGCGTGAGCACCCCTGTCGTGGGATAATCACGGCAGATGTTACCAGGGGTAACTGATCTTGGGGCAAGTCGACACAGGCGTTTGGGAGAGGGTTTAGCTCAAAGGAGGACATGGTGCAATTCGATCTGGTAGCCGGCAATCGAAGTCGCCGAATCTCTAATCTCGATATAATAACTCGATTCTGGGATTACACTGGATGCTCGATACCAAGCGATATTGCTAGGGTTCTAAAGTCTCTGTCTAAACTAGATCCGGGGGTCCGTTTATAAAGCACCCGTACCCCCTGGCTTATTCTACAAGGCGCATCCTGGATCCTACCCGGACACGGCGCACTAACCCTAACTTTCCTTTACAGTAACCCACAATCCGGGTCATTGGGCCTACAAGCTTGGGCCTTCACAAGTTTCCTTATCCTTAGCCGGATCCTGCACACCATCCTTTGGGCCGGGTTACTCCTTGGAGTTTGGCCTACCGGGTTATCATCCCCCCGTCAGTAGTCCCCAGAATAGCCTGGGCTTCAAGGATTATCTTTGAAGTGCTCGCTATTCCCTGCAAAAGACATCAAATACATGTGTACACAGAGGTCGGGTTAAGATGCTTTGATATTCAGCTAGGCCTTACTCCATGGTGGCCATACAGTAACCCAGGTTTTTCCTCCAAACACTTTTTAATTTTCCGGTCCAAAATGCCAAGATTCCATACTCGTTAATCGATCCTGATATCGCGGGGTTAATTTCCTTCTTCCTTTTATCCAGATGCCTTGCACGATATTTGGCGCATATCTCGCCAAAACTCAAATTAATAGCCGTTTACTTCCGTAGCTCCTGGCTCCTGCTCACTGAGCTAGGCTTATCCACTCGCACTATAAATAAGCCCCTTGGGGGTGACCCGAACCCTAACGGCTCATTTCCCCCACTCCATTCCTTTCTCCCTCTGAGCTCTCTCTCTCACTGAGCACCACCACGGAAATTCCACGCGCATCACCGGAGCTCATCGGCCGGAGGCTGCGCTCCGCCACTGCTCGCCTCGCGCCGCCGCCAAGATCCGCCGGCGAATCCTCATCCGGCCCATCAAGAACTGCGAAGGGACACCAGGCCTGCGCCATCTGCCTCCGCAAGGCTTCCCTCAGATCTCCTCCGGTAAACCTTTTGCACCCATTAATTTTCCCTTGCAACTTTTGATTTTACCTCAGATTAGATCCAAATCAGCCCGCCATGGATTTCTCGGGTAGGCCGAATTAGGCTACCCATAATCTCTTCTAGCTCGCCCAAGGGATAAAGCGCGTACTCCAATCCACTCTCCTACTACCCGCAATCATTATTCTCGCCACAAATCTGAAGATAGAACTTCCAATCTAGGCTCGAACTACCCAAAGGTTCCGCCTTTGCATCAATCACCCAGCTGGACTTTTCCTTTCTAGTTCCTTTCATTCGCGTTAAGTGCCTAGGCATCCGTCCATTGTCTTCAAAAAACTTCTTCACCATTTAGATCCCATAATTTTCGCCATAATGCTTGATACCCGGGTAATTTCGAACTTTGCTCTGCGAGCTAACACCCGGATCACTCGCAATTTTTCATGTCTCAATATTACTCGGCCTATACTTGGCCAACTCGCAACTTCCATGTCTTAATCCTCTTTTTATCTTGTACTTGGCAGGTCAACCATATGGCTCCCAAGAAGCAAGGGAAAACTCCAACCAAGGCTAAAGCCACCAACTCCATATCCGCCAACTGGGCGCGGTCTACGGTCACAAAGGCCAAGTTAGAGGAGCTGGTGGAGCTGGGAGTTCTTCCTCCTCAAGAAGCTATCCAGTGGAGGGTGCCGGGTAAGGAGACCCGGCCTGCCCCAACAAAAGATGAGGTAATCTGTTTCGTGGAGCATGTGACCCGGGGTTTTCGACCGCCGGGTCACCCTTTTTTCCGTGATATCCTTAGTCACTACGGCCTTCGTGTCTTTGACATCGGACCCAATTCCGTACTAAACATTTCCCATTTTATTGTCCTTTCCGAATCCTACTTGTGCACTCCGCCAAGTCTAGCTCTTTTTATTGAGCTTTTTCAATGCAAACCGTGCCGCGAAAGCGGTGATGGGGCGCTTCTCGCTTGCGGCGGGGTTTCTATCCAGCGCCGCAAAAACTCTCTGATGCCACCCCTCACCCTTAACTCCCATGTCAAGCATTGGCAGCTCTCATATTTCTACTGCCAAGACACTTCCCCACCCGGCCAAAAGAAACTGCCGGGTTATTCGGAGGGTCTTCTCGACATTTCTGATAAGTTTAGTGCCTTCGCCCCTGACTCGGACAGGGAGGCAATTCAACCTTTACTAGCCAAAATCGCCACTCTCACAGCCCAAGGCCTCATCGGGCTCAACCTGGTGAAGACTTGGGTCGACTTCAGGATTCAGCCCAATTCCATCCGCACAAAGTTGATGTGCGAGTATTCAGGGGAAGCTTCAGACCCGCTCCGGTACTCCGACAACATCTTCGCAGCTGGTGACACTCATAAAACCATCAAGGGTTTTTTGACACAAAAGCTCGAGGTAATCCGGAACATATCCGGGTTAGAGCCCTTCACACTTGAGAACCCAGCCCCCAAGGTAAAAACCCGACTTTGATGCCTTTACCTTCGTTCTTTCCACTTGATACAGTTGATAACCCTTGCACTAACGCCTTTCAGGCTGATGATGACTTTTGGAAAACCAATGCCTCCCCTAGCTCCGAAAGTCCAGGGGAGCAAGAGACTGTTAACTCGGACGAAGGTACTCTCCGAATTTTATTTGATTCCCTTGAACTCACCATAACCCCTTCATTTCCAACCATAACTTTGATGATATTCAGAACAAGAAGATGACGAGGAAGAAGACTCTGATGGCAAAGTAGAATCCGCCAGTGACGAGGAAGAACTGGAGCCGACAATCAAAGTCGGATCCAAAAGAAAAGCTCAAGAGGCCACCTCCAAGGTTTCATATCCCCTCCTCGCATTCAATTCGCATTACCTTAATGATATACCTGAGCTATCTTGACGTTATTCCACTGGCCATTCTTGAAGGAGTCGCCCATGACCAAGCGCAGGTCAACTCGAAATCACCCGGGTGACGATGCCCTTAGCCCGGGTATTTCATCGACCCCCACTCGGTGGGCTGGTAATTACTCTATCTTTTCTCGGTCAACACATTCTCCTTGAACCATTCCTACATGACATCTAACTTGACAATTTCCAGCCTCTCCCGAGTCTGATGACGGGTTTCCTTGTGACTTTGCGGTGAACACCGGGTAAGATCCCCTTCCAGATGCTCTCCCACACTTCATCACCCTTTCCTGACTGCGTATTTAACTGCTTCCTGACAACATCTACAGGGCCCGGGTAAGGGGAGCCCGGCTGATAAGACTACAGCCGTGTCTAGCGATGAAAAACAAACATCGCCGATAAAACCGGACACACACGAAACCGAGTATCCGATTGCTTCCCATGCAAGCAAGAAGAAAAAAGCCACAACCTTGGGTGCAGAAGGAGTGTTGGATTCCAACGCACAAATGACCCGGGTTCCGCCTCCCTCTAAGAAGAAAACCTCTTCTCGGAATTTCCAAGGCCCCGGGTCTTCTGATACGGATAAAAATACTTTTGATCAATTGATGAACACGCTCCTCACTATGAAGGCTTCGGAGAGCGAGATTTTAGAGCGCATGGCTGCAGAGCACCAGGTAAGAGCGCTTGTCATCTCATATTGTATATCTAGTCCCCAAGTTCCGAGTATGACTTGCAAAAGTTATGCTTGGTACTTCACGCCATATTTATCTTATCATAACATCCAACTGGTGCTTGCATTCTTTTCTACTTACATGCACAGATAACCCGGTCTGATGAAACTTTACTGAAGACCGAACAACTTCTTCTTGCCGAGATAAAACGACGGGAAATCCTTGAGGATGACATGAAAACTTTGAAGAAGGATGTTTCCAAATACAAGAAGAAGTGCCATACCGCTCAGACCGATCTGAAGAAACTATCGGATCAAGTCACCGATACTTATCAGATCTTACTTAGTAAGTTTTTGTTTGCCGACTAATTTCATGCTTTTTGTTATGCGCTACTCTGGATTACTGATACCTTCTTGCTTCTGTTTCAACTGTAGGTGCCAACCTTGCAACTCCAGAGGAAGATATTATTGCCAAGGCTAGGACCCTAAAGACTGTGCTCCGGACTTTCTTTGCCGGCACAAAATTTATATTGGATGCTGTGAAGTGGCCCACGGAAGTATATCCGGGTGAAGAAAATCTCATCCAAGCCTGCTCCACTGTGCCTGGCTGGATTGAAATCTGGAAACGTTCGTCATGCCGCATTGGTATAACCCGGGCTTTTACCTTGGCCAAAGCCTTCTTTCCGAAGCTTGACCCGGCGAAGATAATATCCGGGTTTCCCGAATTCAAGGCGGATGGCTCCAAATTCACACCCAAAGATTTCAAGGCCATTCAGTCCGCAGTGCGCCCCTCGGCCACCACTTTGGCCGATAGCTTGGACCTGAACACGATAATGAGTGCGTATGACGCCGATAGCAAAATTATCACAGAGGAAGCACCCCCGCCCTTTGACATCTTGGAGAAGTGGGCTGATCACTCAGCCAAGAAGAGGGAGGCAACTGCGAAGAGGGAGGCCGAGTTAAGATCGGGGCCATCTGCCTCTACACCGGCTGTCCTTCCCCCTATCCGCCCTGGCGCGGTGAGTCCGGGTGGCGCTGCCGGGAAAGCTAAGCAGCAGGCCCAGGAGCAAGACCCGGAAGATCGCACTCAGGAGGCCGAGTAGGGCAGTAGTATCATAATACCTTGGTCGCGTGGCGCCTTTGCGTTTGAATTATTTATTCTGTTGATGGTGCGCCTGTGCATCTCTGATACCGATGCCATAACTTGTAATGTACTTCTAGTCCGTGACATATTTTTGCGGCTTTCCCGGCCTTTTGATAATCGTGCTATTTTGTCTGTTCTTTTGAACTTGTTCTTGATACCCGACTCTCTTTTTAGCTCCCTTCGTAAGACTCGGTTTTTCCAAGTACCAGGGGCTTTGATAAGTGGACTTTTCTTGAAGTCCCCAAGACTCGGATGGTAGGGCAGTTCGAATCTTGATATCCAAGTAGTTTGCTTCTGTTTCGAAGTCCCCAGTCCCCATGACCCAAAGTACGAGTCATGGGGGCGTGGCCTTTCTCAGAGGACAAATTATTTTTTACCAAGTCGAAATCCTAAGGCCATCCCGTGTAGGTACTGAAGCTATGCTTGATAGTCATTGAGTTTCCGGCTATTAGCCTTGTACTCTGCATAAACTTGTGGTTTGGATGACCCTTTTGACTATCTTATACTATAAGCCGGCTTTCGCGTGGATACCATGTTGTTACATCTATACGAAAACAGGGTCAAGCAAGTCCCATTGGGCTTCATGGCTGACTGTAATCATAAGCGAACGAATCATGCCACTTTTAGTGCGAGTCACATCGAGCTTAAGTAAGAAAAGTCAAGAAAAGTTGGCTCCTTTGCCTAGTTATAAGATTGCAGCCGTACTCGTTTGCGAGTAATCGGCCCCAACAACTTATAGACATCTAGGCCGGGTCATTCGGGTTAGTGGCTGGTTACTTGAGCAACCAACCCCCAAGACCTACATGCACTCGATTCTTTTAATGATACTGAATTATTGATGTCGCATGGATACTACTTACTTGTAATCAGGATGTAATGATATAGGACTTGATAACCATCTCTTTATTGATACTAGAAATTTTGGATCAGCAGGCCGCCTCATTAAAAACCTTCCAGTCCCCTTGGGTACCCTGGGTAGGAAAAGAGCGCGTCTGAAACCTGCTACCCGTTACATTGTTTAGTTCTTCATGAGCACCGGTCCCGGTCTGGCTTGACCAATGCACATTCTCCATATGTTGGACCTTTTCCTGATGAGTACCGGGTTTGCTAGCCAACCCGGGTGGGGTGTTTCCATGACTTGGCTGGTTGTGAGCGGCCGTGTAGCTTCTTCCTTTACAGCGGATTGCTTGGGGGAATCATCCTTGATTAAGGCCACCATTTTAGCATCTTGTGTTACCTTGGATTTTGCTTTTTCGCCTTCAGTACTCGGCCTTTTTGATGTAGTTCTGTCCTCCGGGTCTGCTTGAGGCCGATAGTGCTTGAGTTCTTCTTTTCTGCAGGCCTGCTCGGCCATTGCCGCATCTCCTTCGTCGCATTCAGCTGCTATGTCTCGATTTCCATGTATGGTAATGGTCTTCTTGGGACCCGGGATTTTCAGTTGCAGATACACGTAGCATGGCCTAGCCATGAATTTGGCGTAAGCCGGTCTCCCGAATAATGCGTGATAAGGGCTTCGCAATTTGACTACCTCGAAGGTGAGCCACTCAACTCGATAGTTATCCTTTGACTCCCCAAAAGCTACCTCCAATGCGACCTTTCCCTCGGGACACGCTGAGTGACCCGGTACTATCCCATGAAAAATTGTTGAGCTTTTTTGCAGCTGAGACTCCTTGAGGCCCATGCGTAGGAAGGTTTCCCAATACAGTATGCTGATGCTGCTTCCACCATCCATCAGAACCTTTTTCAGCTCATACCCATTGACCTGCGGTGCGACTACTAGTGCTAGGACTCCCGGGTATTCCACTCTGTCCGGGTGATCCCTTCTGCTCCAAGTTACTTCTTGCTCTGACCATCTCAAGTATCTCGGGACAGCTGACGAAACTGAGTTGACCGCTTGCTTCGTTATCTTTTTGTCCTTGTTAGAGCCCCCTGTGGTATGCACGTGATATTGGCCCAATTGTTTGGGGTTAGCCTGGAAACCTCCAGCCCCCCCTGGTTGTTGCCTTGGTTTCCAGCTGTCGGGTTACCGGCTGGGGGTGGGCCATTGCTAGGGTTTCCACCCGGACCTGGCCCTCCCCCCCGACCTGCACCTCGCATAGCCCTGTTCACTTCTTCGTTCTTCCATCTCTGTAGGTCGGCGCATTGCTCCAAGGAGTGGTTAGCCGGCCTACCGTTCCTGCTGTGTTTTGGGCACGCCATTCTGAAGATGTCCCAATTGTTACTCGGCCTGGGCGGCCCTTGGTAGTTTCCTCCGTTGTGATTTCCGGTACTGAAATTTCCTTCCGCCCTGGGTCTTGAAGACCCGGCTTCTGTATTGGCGACAAACTCGGAGCCCCCTTCAAACGGGCGCTTGTTCTGGCTGTTTCCATTGTTGCCCGGTGTTGATCCATTGCCGGTTTTTCCGCTATTACTTGTACTTGCCTTTGCTTTTTTATCGTCAGCCTCCTCTTCTGTAGTATCTGTTGCGGCGTGTTTGTTGCATGCATCCATCAACTCTCCCATCGTAACTTCCGAAGCGTTCCGACTAGATTTCATGCGAGTTAACTTTTGTACTAAAGGGACATACTTGCATGTTTTTGCCATAGCCTGTAGCGCATCTTTGGGCTGAATATCTGTGGATGAGTGAAGTATCTCCATAACCCGGCGCACCCAACTGCGTGCCGACTCTCCCTTCTTCTGAACGCATCGTTCTAAGTCATCAATAGTGAACAACTTTCTGCACGTTCCATGAAAATGCTTGACAAACGCGGTCTTCAATTCTTCCCAGGACTTGATCGATCTTTCCGGCAGATTGGCGAACCATAACTTTGCTGCTCCTTCTGACATCATCAAGTACATGAACTTGGCTTGGAGATTCTCGGACGCATTGCGAATTGACATCGCCATCTCATAACTACTTAACCATGTTTCTGGATCCATGGTCGGCTCATAATTCACTACTTTTCCCGGCTCTTTGAATTTTTCCGGGTAAGGTTCAGCTCTGATGTCATCCGAAAGACATTTTGGTCCTGCGAGGACGATTGAAGCTGGTCTTATTCTGGAAGCGTGTGATCCAGCCGGTGGTACGGCGGGGCGCGGTGCCGCTGGCAATCCGCGCACTACAGACCCGGCTCCGGCTCTCCGGGCCCTGGAGCTATCCACAACAGCCTGCGCTGCTGATGCTGCTGGTACTGCCTGGACACGAGGTGGGGGCGGCATTTGTTGTTGCTCTTCCCTCCGTCGCGCTGAACTTGTTTGGATATTGCCCTGTTGCTGAATGGCGTACGGCGTCCCATGCATTCCGCTTCTATGATCCGGATAATTGGCTTGCTGCGCCACTGCGGTGTGCAGCAGATCGATCGCTCGCCGGGTTCTTTCTGCGTCGGGCGACTCTCCCACAGGGATCTGGTTCAATGCGAGCGTTGCTGCGTACACGTTGTCCATGGGATTGTTGTAATGACCCGCTGGTGTGCGGAACCGTGACGGCGGTGGTGGTGGCAAAGTATTGCCGGCTGTTGCTCCGGTCTGCGGTAAAGGTAACCCGGCTGGCGCGTTTGCCGGCTGTGTTCCTACTGTCTCTGGTTGTGGTGCGGTTCCTTGGTTCACCGGTGGGACCGGCTGATCTTGAGGTGTGATAAACAGCGCAGCCGGGTTAATAACCCCTCCCGTTGCTGGCAGCCTGGTCCGGTGCCTTTGATGCACTCTAGACGTTTCCTCCTGGAGCCACTAGTAGGGAATGGCTTATAGCCACCACCATACCGCTGGCGAACCAGAATTATTGTTGCCCAGCGCTAACAGCGCTGGCGAACAGGCATACGTGTTCGCCAGCACTACCGCTGGCGAACAACCACCCTTGTTCGCCAGCGGTACGTCTGGGCCCCACCTGCGCGCGCTTTGAAACGGTAGCGCCGCTGCCTCATTTTACCGCTGGCGAACGGAGATTACTGTTCGCCAGCGCTACGCCCACAACCGCTGGCGAACATGTGCTTCTGTTCGCCAGCGCTAAGATGTGGGCCTAGCACGCATCTTAGCGCTGGCGAACAGAAGCACCTGTTCGCCAGCGGTAGTGCGCAGATCCTTGCCACAAAGTGGCACCCCCACCTACCCACTTTCCCCTCCACTCTCTCTTCTTCACCTTGTTCTCTCTTCTCTCTCTAGCTCGAAATTATGCCAATTTCTCCACCCTCCTACTCTATTTTGAACCAACTAAATTTATTTTAGTTGGTATATATATGTTTATCTCCCTCCTAACATCATTTCTACCCCAAATTTTCCCTCCCTAGCCATCTAGATCTAGAATTAACCCCTTTCTCTCCAAAGCTCCAAATTTCTCCGGATATCATCGTGTGGCCATCTATTCATTTGAGGTGTGATGAATGATAATAGATAATTAAATGAGTTTGTATATAAATTTTGTCCGGATACACGCGATATGCAATATGTGTGAAATTTCACCGGATTCAACAATGGTCGTGTGATGGAGACGATAAATGCATGTGTGCGCAATTTGTTGTGGAATGAAATTGAGTAGCCAACTATCGCCGGAATGTTGATTCATTTCCGTCTCGGCATAGTTTGGCACTCCCTAATAACCTCCTATTTGTAGGAAGGTCATGCCGATTTTTTTCCGTGAATATCGAAATATATATATATATTATGTTTGGTTCTAATATTAATTATATCGGCGCGCGCTCTCGTGCAGGCGACATATAATGGTGGTCGTTAAGAGTGAACGTGTCGTGAATAGTTACTTGAGACACGCGACAGAAGACATGTTACAAAATGGCCGCAAGGAGATACGATGTGCATGTCGAAAGTGCAAACTAGGGGGCTTGCTCAATCCCTTTACCGGAGACTTGCTCAGTCACCTCCTAAGGTATGGTTTCATGGATGGGTATAACAGTCAGTGGGTAAGTGATGATGAAGATGATGAAGTCCATGGGGCGGCGGCGGTAGGAAATGATGTGCAACAGGACAATAACAACGATCGAATAGAACTACAGCAGGACCAACTACAGCAGGACCAAGATCAGCCTCATGACCCAGCACATGATCATGGAGAAGATGTTGAACAAGATGTGGAAGAAGATCACGAGGACACAGGGACACCCCTAACGGAAGTTGTGCGTGACCCTCATCTGAAAGAACTGCTTTTGAGAAAGACGACTAACTCGATATCTGCTGCTAGAGAGCAATCGAAGCTGGCGCAACTAGAGATAGACTCGAAGACACCGTTGTATGCAGGCTGCGGTCCGGGAGAGTCCCGCCTGAGAGTGGCCCTCGATGTTCTGCAGATGAAGGCGAGATACAAATGGAGCGACATAAGCGTCGATGCAAGCCTGCAATACTGGCACGATGTCCTTCCAGAGGGCAACACTTGTCCTAAAAGTTGCGACGAGGCCAAGAAAGTCGTGTGCCCCTTTGATTTACCTCACGAAAAATACCATGTGTGCATCAACGATTGCTACATTTATCGGAAAGAGGACGCGAACAAAACCATTTGTCCAGTTTGCAGCGCCGCTCGATACAAGAAAGGGAAGAAGAAAGCTCCTCGAAAAGTTGTGTGGTACTTTCCGCTCATTCCCCGTCTGCAACGGTATTTCGCGGACCGCAAGGAAGCAGAGCTCATGCGCTGGCACGCGAAAAGGAGGAATAAAGTTTTGAAAGATCCAAATCGAAGTGAAAAAGTAATTCTGACACATCCTTCAGATGCAAGTCAATGGAAAGCAATTGACTGTGAATATCCAACGTTCGGGGCGGAGGCAAGGAACATCAGGTTGGGTGTGAGCACCGACGGACTCAATCCGTTTGGCAACCAGAGCAGCACCCATAGGTTGGGTTTCTAATGCATCCAATTCGCGCTGCCGTGCAGCCATCCCCTGTCTCTCTGCTTCCACTTGCCTTCTTTGCTGTTCCAATGCACGACGAGCCACATCCAGATCTCTGACACGCTCCGCCGCGTTTTCCGGGGTAATAACTGTGGCGAGGACTGTCGGATCTAGAATCAAATTGTTATCGAATAGGGCCGGGTGACGCGGGTTTGAAGGACCCGCCCCTGGTGTCCGGTTTGCTTGGAACCCGAACATGTTGGCGTGTTGCTCCTCATATGCTGCGCGACTGGTGACCGATGCCGATTCCCCATCAACCCGGACCAAGACCGGATTAACCGTACCCTGCTGCTGGGCCACTGCCTGAGCCGCCCCGACTGGTGCCGCGGCTGCGTTTTCTTGGTTGAGATTGGCCGCGGGAGCCGCGTAGACTGCAACTCGGCGCACGATATCCGGTGTAAATTCATGCTGTTCTTCCTCGCCGTTCTCCTCCTCATACAGGTTTTCCAGCAGGTCCCTGATAGATTCAGTATCATCCTTTCCATTGTCCGGGTCACGCGGGATCCATGCCGGCTCCTCCGACTGTTCCCACTGTATGACGGGCTCTTCTTCATGGCCTGTTGTTCCAACTGACTCTTCCCTATGTGGCTGGGCGTATGCCGCCTCCCCTGACACAGAATCAGATTCAAAATTGTCAGGAACCGAGCCAGAAGTACATACCATGCCGATGAAGACACTAATCCGGCCGATCGTCACGACAGATCCGGATTCAAGGTGATCCGACTCCGGCCCCCAGCCGGAATCGTCCACCATCTTCTTTCCTTCGTGGTCGTCGTAGATCTCACCGACGACGAGGTTCTCCATGCTCTTCCGAGCTTCTCCCGTGATGTAAACACCTTTGGACGCAGGCCCCACGGTGGGCGCCAACTGTCGTGGGATAATCACGGCATATGTTACCAGGGGTAACTGATCTTGGGGCAAGTCGACACAGGCGTTTGGGAGAGGGTTTAGCTCAAAGGAGGACATGGTGCAATTCGATTTGGTAGCCGGCAATCGAAGTCGCCGAATCTCTAATCTCGATATAATAACTCGATTCTGGGATTACACTGGATGCTCGATACCAAGCGATATTGCTAGGGTTCTAAAGTCTCTGTTTAAACTAGATCCGGGGGTCCGTTTATAAAGCACCCGTACCCCCTGGCTTATTCTACAAGGCGAATCCTGGATCCTACCCGGACACGGCGCACTAACCCTAACTTTCCTTTACAGTAACCCACAATCCGGGTCATTGGGCCTACAAGCTTGGGCCTTCACAAGTTTCCTTATCCTTAGCCGGATCCTGCACACCATCCTTTGGGCCGGGTTACTCCTTGGAGTTTGGCCTACCGGGTTATCATCCCCCCGTCAACCCCTGTCGTTGTCCTCACCCACCTTCGAGGTCTGTCGTGGGATAATCACGGCAGACGTTACCGGGGGTAACTTATCTTGGGGCAAATCGACTCTGGTGTTTGGGAGAGGGTTTAGCTCAGAGGAAGACATGATGATATGCGATCTGGTAGCCGGCAAGCAAGTCGCCGAGTCTCCGATCTCGATATATTAACTCAACTCTCGTGTTACACTGGATACTCGATACCTAGCGATATCGCTCGAACTCTTGGATCTCTCTAAACTAAACCTAGGGGCCGGATTATATAATATCCGGACCCCCTGGCCTGCTCTCCAAGGCGCACTCTGAATCCTACCCGGACACTGCATACAAAACCCTAAACTTCCTTACCGGAACCCACAATCCGGGTCACCAGGCCTACGATCTGGGGCCTTCTAGAAGCTCCTTTATCCTTAGCCGGGTCTTGCGCATCGTCCTTTGGGCCGAGTTACTCCTTGGCGTTGGCCTACCGGGTTATCATCCCCCCATCAGTAGTCCCCAGAATAGCTTGGGCTTCACGGGATCCTCCTTGAAGCGCACGCTATTCCCTGCAAAAATATCGACATTCAAGTTCATAGAGGCCGGGTTAGATTGCTTTGATAAACATCTAGGCCTAACTCCATGGTGGCCATATAGTAACCCGGCTCTCTCCAAGTCCATTGCTTATCTCTCCGGGTTAGTACCCTGATAATGATGCCAAAGATCCGGCTCACTTCACTTGTTTAACCGATCCAATAATCGCGGAATAGATTGGCCTCATATTTGTTCCGGATATCCCGTCTAGCACTTAACGCATATCCCAGAAAATCCGGACGGATATCACTTATCCAAAATTCCCGGCTCTCACCCGTGGGTCTAGGCTTATCCACCCGCACCCTATAAATAGGTACCTAGGGGATAACCTAACTCCAACGGTCCACTTCTCCTTCTTCCTCCTTTTCTTCTCCTTCGCGCCCGAGCTTACAGAGCACCGCACAGAGACCTCGCGCGCGTCACCGGAACCAATCTGCCGCCGGCTACGCTCCGCCACAGTTCGTCCCGCGCCGCCGCCGACCTCCGCCGCCGCGCCCGTGAGCATGTTGCCAGCAGTCGCAAAGGGGCATTCGGATTGCGCTATTTGCCGCCGCCGCGTGCTAGTCCAATGTCCTCCGGTAAGCTCCTCGTATCCATTAATTCGACCTTGCAATTTCTCGATTTACTCTAGATTGGATCTAGGTCAACCGCGGGCCATTTCTTGCCCCGCGCCGGATTAGGCCGCTCGGATACTTGCTAGCTCCTCCAATAGCTTAATAGATGATCGCACACCACTCCCCTATCATCATTAATAATCAATTTCTCCGCAGAATCGTCCGCAAACTTTTCGATCTAGATCCATTTCGCCCAAATTTTCCGCGCCTGTCATTGACACCCGGAAAATCCGCTTCTTCCGGTTCTTTTGCTTGCAGTAGATACATGGGCAATCATCCTTCTTCCTCAAACACTTTCCAATACGTAAGTACTCCATAGTTTCTATACTGATGCTTGATACCCGGATAACTTGTAATTTTTGCTCCGTACAATGATACCCGGACGATTCTTAACTTCTATGTCTTTTTGATACCGCTTGCACATACTCGGATAACTCATGATTTCCGAATCTTATTTCTTGTACCTTTTTGTCTTGTGCTTTGCAGGTTGATCCCATGGCTCCCAAGAAGCAAGGGAAGCAGCCGGCCAAGACAAGGACCACCCAGTCAATATCCGCCAACTGGGCGCGATCCACGTTCACGAAGGCCAAGCTAGAAGAGCTGGACGAGTTGGGGGTTCTCCCTTCTCAAAAAGATATCCACTGGAGGGTGCCGGGTGATGAGACCCGGCCCACGCCTGCTGATGACGAGGTAATCTGCTTCGTCGAACATGTGACCCGGGGGTTCCGTCCTCCGGGTCACCCTTTCTTCCGTGGGGTTCTGAGCCACTATGGCCTCCGGGTATTCGACATAGGGCCTAACTCTATGTTGAATATAACCCACTTTATCGTTCTTTCCGAGTCATACTTGTGCACTCCGCCAAGTTTGGCTCTTTTTATTGAACTCTTTCAGTGCAAACCGTGCCGCGAAAGCGGTGACGGAGCACTTCTTGCTTGCGGCGGGGTCTCTATCCAGCGCCGCAAGAACTCTCCCATGCCAACTCTCACTCTTAATTCTCACGTCAAACATTGGCAACTTTCTTACTTCTACTGCCGAGACACCTCCCCACCCGACGAGAAGAAACTGCCGGGTTACTCGGAGGGCCTCCTCGATATCTCCGAGAATTTCAATGCTTTCGCCCCTGACTCGGACAGGGAGGCGATCCAACCTTTGTTAGCTAGAATAGCCGTCCTCTCGGCCCAAGGTCTTCTTGGGCTTAACTTGGTGAAAACTTGGGTCAGCTTCCGGATCCAACCCAATTCTATCCGCACAAAGTTAATGTGCGAGTACTCGGGGCACTCCACAGATTCCCTCCGATACTCGTCTAAAAACTACGCTGCCGGTGACACCAACAAGACCATCAAAGGCTTCTTGACGGAGAAGTTGGAGGTAATCCGGAATATAGCCGGATTGGAACCCTTTACACGCGAGAACCCAGCTCCTGAGGTAAAAATCCGGCTTTCATACTTTTACCTTCATGCTTTCCACTCGATACAGTTGTTAATTCTCATTCTTATACCTTTATATCAGGCCGATAATGCCTTTTGGAAGATTGAAACTCCCCCTAACTCTGAAAGTCCAGAGGAGGAAGAAGACGCGATTAACTCGGAGGAAGGTACATTCCGAGTTTCACTTAGTTTCTGCGAGGTCGTCGTTGCTCATTCTCTGTTTTTCCGACTGTCAACCTTGATAACTTTCAGAACAAGAGGACAAGGACGAAGAAGAAGAAGCTGAAGGCAAGGTGGAATCAGCAAGCGACGAAGATGAAGCTGAGCCGACAATCAAGGTCGGAGCAAAGAGGAAACCCCGAGGGGTCGTCTTCAAGGTTCCATACCGCTTCCTTGCCTCTAAACCATATTCCTTTGATAACATGCACGAGCTAAACTGAGAGTTATCCAACTGGCCGTACTTGAAGGACCTGCCCGTAACCAAGCGCAGAATGACTCGGAATTTCCCGGGTGAAGGCGCTCTTAATCCGGGTATCCCATCGTCTCCAGCTCGGCGCGCTGGTACTCACCTGACTCTTTACTGAATATCAAATTTTTCCCAACTCACCACTTAGCAGGGCAGTTCCATGTCTAATTTTCTTGATATCCTTCAGTTTCGTCCGGGTCCAGCAGCGAGTTCCCCTCGGACTATATGGTGAATCCCGGGTAAGGTTCTCTTCCTGATGTTCTATCACTTTCCATAACTTTTTTCTAGTTGCATGCTAACTGCTTACTTATACTATCCATAGAGCCGCGGTCACTATCAGTGACCAAGAAAATATGGAGACCGATGACCCGGGTAACGAGAACCCCACTGACGATATGACGGCCGCAGCTAGCGGCGAAGAACAACAACAAGTGCCACCAATAAACCCGGCTGATCAAGAAGCCGAGTACCCAATAGCCTCGCACGCACGCGACGAGGAAGAAGCTGCAGCCTTGGGCACGGGAGGAGGGCCATCAGACTCCGATACTCGGACGACTCGGATGCCTTCCCCCGACAAGAAGAGAACTCCTTCTCCGAGTCTCCAAGATCCCGGGTCTTCCAACTTGGGTAACAACACCTTTGATCAAATGATGAGCGCTCTCCTTGCCATGAAGGCCTCAGAGAGCGATATGCTAGAGCGTATGGCAGTGGAGCACCAGGTAACGTTACTTGATATCTCGTAGTATCCATCTAGTCCCCAAGTTCCGAGTATAACTTTGTTGAAGTTGTGCTCGGTACTCTGTGCGATACTCGGCTTGCCATGATACCCGACTAATGCTTATACTTTTGTCCCTTACAGGCACAGGCCACCCGGTCTGATGAAATTTTACTCAAGACCGAACAACTTCTGCTTACCGAGGTAAAGCGGAAAGAGGCCCTTGAGGCTGAAGTGGAAACCTTGAAGAAAGATGTTTCCAAATACAAGAAAAAGTACACCACTGCTCAAACCGCACTGAAGAAGTTATCGGACCAAATTACCGATACTTATCGCATCTTGCTTAGTAAGATTTTTGCTGCTGATTGCTTTCATGACTCTACTTGTTACTTGATTCATGATACTTGGAATTATTGATGTGGCCTTTATTGTTTCAACTGCAGGCGCTAACCTTGCAGCCCCAGAAGAGGATGATGTTAAAAAAGCTAAAACTTTAAAGACTGTGCTCCGAACCTTCTTCGCCGTCACCAAGTGGATATTGGATGCCGTGCAATGGCCAACTGAGGCATATCCGGGTGAACAAAACCTTATCCAAGCGTGCTCCACTGTGCCTGCGTGGATCGAGCTCTGGAAACGCTCGGCATGCCGGGTTGGTATGACCCGGGCCTTTATGCTGGCTAAGGCTTACTTTCCTAAGCTTGAGCCGTCAAAGGTAACAGCCGGGTTCCCAGAGTTTAAACCGGATGGCTCCAGGTTTGGGCCCAAGGATTTCAAGGCCGTACAATCCGCGGTACGTCACTCGGCAACCACTTTGGCCGATAGTATGGACCTACGCACGTTTGTGAGTTCGTACGACGCTGAAGGCAAAGTCGTGAAGGAGGAAGCACCCCTGCCCTTCGATATTACGAAGAAATGGAATGCTGACTCAGCCAGGAAGATGGAAGAGACCGCAAAGAGGGAGGCCGAGTTAGGATCAGAGCCAACCACCTCTACGCCGGCTGTCCGCCCGCCTGTCCGTCCTGATGCTGAGAATCCGGGTGATGGTGCTGGGAAAGCTGAGGAGCGAGCCCAGGACCAAGACCCGGAGGGCAAGGGCAAAGATGTAGACCCGACCCAGGAAGCCGAGTAAACAGATGCCATTATGATACCTTGGTCATTCGATGCTTTTTGTTGGAACAAATATTCTTTTCGATGGTGCGTCTGTGCACCTTTGATAATGGTATCGAGATTTGTAATGCACTTTAATTCCTTGATATACCTCGTGCCTCTTCTGGCCTTTTGGGTGATTTTAATATTTATCTATTTATGAGCCCATTTGTTCTTGATATCCGACTTTCTTTATGGTTCCTTTTGTGAGACTCGGTTTCCGAGTCTCGTGGGTTTTGACAGGTGGACTTTTCTCTAAGTCCCCAAGTCCCCAAGACTCGGATGTTTGGGTTTTTTGAGCTTAGTAACTAAGCAACTTGTTTCTTGTTCAAAATCCCCAGTCCCCAAGGCCCGAAATTCCGAGTCTGGGATGTGTGGTCTTTCAAAGAGAACAAGTTGTTTTCTACTAAGTCCAAAAACCTGGAGCCGTTTCACATAGGTATTGAAGTTATGCTTAATAAACATTGAGTTTCCGGCTATTAGCCCTGTACTCTGCATAACTTGTGGTTTAGATGACCCTTTTGACTATCTTGTACTGTAAGCCGGCTTTCGCGTGGATATCATGTTGTTACATCTATACGAAAACAGGGTCAGGCAAGTCCCATTGGGCTTCATGGCTGATTGTAATCGTAAGCGAGCAAATCATGCTACTTTAGTGCGAGTCACATCGAGCTTAAGTAAGAAAAGTCAAGAAAATTTGGCTCCTTTGTCCGGTTATAAGATTGCAGCCGTACTCGTTTGCGAGTAATCGGCCCTTATAACATAGGCATCAAGGCTGGGTCTTTGAGTTTGTAACAGTGCTATTCAAGCAATCAGCCCCCAAGACCTAGATATATGCAACATACTAAGGAAACTAATATACTAAGAACGATAAATAATACTTACCTGGACGAAAAGTAAAACATATAACATAAGAATAAAACTTGATGGAACATGTGAGGAAGATATATCTCTTAATCATCTCTTTATTGATATGAGAAGGTTAGGTCAGCAAGCCGCCTCATTAAAAACCCTCCAGTCCCCTTAGGTACCCTGGATAGGAAAATAGTGCGTCTGAAACCTGCTGCCTGTTACATCGTGCAATTCCACTTGCGAATGTAGTCTATACTAGGTATAGTAGGGACGCAGCTGAGCCACGTTCCATGGTCTGTCTCTCTCTTGCATAGATGAAGTGGTATGAGCGGTGTCGTTAACCATAGCCGACTCTTCCCTTGCATCTATCAAGTAATATGATCCATTGTGCAGATTCCGGCTTATGATAAACGGTCCTTCCCATGGCGGTGATAACTTGTGTTTTCCTTCGTTTGACTGTACCAGGCGCAGAACCAGGTCTCCTTCCTGGAAGACCCGGGTTTTCACGCGCCGGCTATGATATCTCCGTAAATCTTGCTGATATATGGCTGATCTTTCCAGGGCTTGTTCCCTGTGTTCTTCTAACATATCCACGGCATCCTGCCGGGTCTTTTCGTTCACCACCTCGACGTAAGCTGATACTCAAGGCGAGTCATGAATAATGTCACTCGGCAACACCGCCTCCGCACCATAAACCATGAAGAACGGTGTCATCTGAGTAGATCTGTTAGGTGTAGTGTTGATACCCCAAACCACTGAAGGTAATTCTTCAACCCATGCACCAGCAGCTCTGATACACGGAACTCGCAATCGTGGCTTTAATCCACGAAGTAACTCTTGGTTTGCCCTCTCCACTTGTCCATTGGCCTGTGGATGGGCCACTGATGCTATGTCAAGCCGGATTCCATTGTTACCACAAAACTTCTCCATCTCACCAAGGGACATGTTGGTTCCATTGTCGGTAATTATGCTGTCACTAGTAGGGAAATGCCATTCTATGGAATGGATTCTGTGGCGCATCATGATCTGGTGCGCCACAGAAATATTATTTTGTGGCGCATGGCCACGGGTGCGCCACAGAAATACTCATTTTTGTGGCGCATGTAATGGATGTGCGCCACAGAAAGTGTGCGGGGCCCACCCCAATCATTGGGCTGGGTGTCAGAGGCTATAGTTTTATGGCGCATCCTAACCCGTGCGCCACAGAAAGGGCAACTTCTGTGGCGCACTGTCCTGGTGCGCCACAGAAACACCATATATGTGGCGCATCTTGCGCAATGCGCCACAGAATATGTTGTTTCTGTGGCGCACCAGTACAGTGCGCCACAGAATAGCATACTGGCGCGCCACAGAATTATGCGCACTGTGCACATAAAGATGGCAGCACCCTCTCTCTCCCCCCACTCACTTCATTCCAAGTGGATGTTGCTCACTCGCCCCCCCTTCTCTCCACTCCATTTTTACACATTTAGTTCTCCTTTTTAGGTAGGTGAACCTATTTATTCGATGTATAATTGTTGGTGAAGTTTCTTGTTGTTGGGGGGGCCTAATTACTTGCATCTATACTCCGATCCCTCCCTCTCCTCGCTCTTTTCGCGTGTCGGTATCGAATCTACTAGGTGAGTACAGTTGGAGGTGCATATGTCTCGTGTGGCCATCGATCGATGTGTATGGGTGTTTGTCATGCATGTGCAGGTGGACCGATCGATTGTCGCGCGTGCGGGCGCGGCATGGTGCATGGATGTTTGCCGAAATGTTGATTCACTTCCATTTCGGCAAACTTTTGCACCCCATATGTCCTACTTATAGGAGAGGTCATGCCGAATTTTTCCGGCGACTATGCATGCATGTTGTGGTTCTAATTTTCTGCTCTCTATGTGTCTGTGCAGGCAACCATGGTACTAGAAATGAGCTCTGCTCGAATCGCTAGATACAAAAAAGACGCGAAGGCGGACATGATTCGGTGCAACAGGCGGCAGATAAGATGCCCGTGTCGATCATGCAAACTCGTGCGCTGGATTGACCCTGATTCCGGACAATTGGAGGAGCACCTTCTCATGCGCGGTTTCTTTGACGACCGCAACCACGTGGCACCGCCGGCAGCAAAAGTTGTGCACGAAGAGGAGGGCGAGCGAGGATATGACGGCGAACAAGATCATCATGAAGAAGGATATGTCGGCGGAGAAGATCGACATGACGATGAAGGCGAGAACACGGAGACCCCGCTAATTTCGGCCTTGCGGGACCCCGCTAATAGCAAGTGGTAGATAATTGTGGCAATGGATTCTTTTGGTAATGTATGTGAAGGAAGTAAAGGCTTCGCCATCTTGGTGGTATTCTTTTCTTTCCCCCTCAATTAGCATACCTACTATGTATTTTGTGAGTTGCCAACACAAACCAATTAAAAAGATGACTTTTTCTCACATGATATCAGGGTTGATTATCTAAGGTTTTCTGTTCATGGTGAAAGCATCGCTGCAACCAGAGAGGCTAGACCAAATTTATACATGTTTTGTTTGGTAAACATACAGATATGTGTCAGCACACTGTAATTCTTCAGTTACATGAGCACTCAGAATGTAGTCATCACATTGTTGTTGGTTAAAGAAGGATGGTTAAATGGCCTTTCTTCGTTTCTGATTTACATGATTCTTGCGGTTTGATTGTATTTTTCCAGAAAACAGTAGCTGCTTCCCCTTAAGGCCGTTCACAGCCATAGTTAGGAATGCTAATCGACAAGATGCATGTCCATTGTCATAATTATGTTTTGCTTCATCACATAATTTCAACTGAGGTGTTCTGAATCGTCTATTTTTCAAGCTATTGTTACTTTTATTTTATTGATTCTCTACATTTACATGAGGTGTTCTGAATATTCTGATGTTTGTTAAGAACCAACACTAGCAGATATGATATCAAAATGGATTGTGAGTTCCCATACACATATTAAGCTCTTAACCAGTGAATACTCACAATATCAACACTCCTTTGAATTGAAACCTACTAGCAGCAGATCAGCACCATGAGATGAACATAGACACGATCATAAGGCATGATGGGCTTTATATATGGAGCAAAATAACACAGCATGCAGCAGCCAGCTCTACACAAAATTCTACTAGCAGCAGATACACACCAGAGGCCAAATAGTTTTTTTTAAGACATGCCAAATAGTTCGTCCCTAGTAAGTGGTATCCAACAGGAATGTTTGAACCATGCAGTAATAGCATGGAAATTCATAATTATCCACAACAATGTAGCCTTCAACACCTCTACACACAACCCTATAGCAGTAAAAACTGATATGACATAGTTCTGTTGCCACAAGTAATGCAACTAGCCAGCTTTACACTAGGCAGTAAAAACAAGCAGGAAATACCTATCACTCATCTGGCTCTTCCAAGCACGTCTATATTGAATAATTTAAAATCCAACTCAAAAACTCAAATTTGAATGTTATTACAGAAACATGTCTGGCTCTTCCAAGCACGTGTCCGTGCCCGAAGCCGGTGCCGAGGAAGAGGGCTGGGATGCCCACGCTGCAACCAGAATTGAGGAAGAGGACCGGGAGGACGTTGATTGGGGGTACTTGGAGGAAGAGGACCAGGATAAGAGCACCGATGGTGGTGGCACTGACCGCACGGCGGCTGGTGATAGCGGAGACGCCGCCCCGACGACCGATAAGAAGAATAAGAAGCCCTGGGCCCCAAGGAAGGATCGTAAGCCGCAAGTGGTCGTGAACGTCACCGATACAATCACCGAGGTCTCGCCGAGTGGCCTACCATTGGCGCCTCGATCTGTTACCTCAGGGTACGGCATGCAGCTAGGGTGCATCGTGCGGGAAAGCATGTCGATCAACACGATTGACCTTAGAAGCGACGACAACAAGGCTTTGGTCGAAATCCTTCTGAAGAAGCTTCACCAGCGATACACGTTCCTGGAGCCGTTCAACAAAATGGTGGAATCTTTAGCCATCACGAAGATGAGCACCGCGTTGAGCAGCTGGAAATCCCGGGTGAAGAAGAAGATTGAAAAAGGTAAAAGCTGGGAGGAGATCAGTCAAAAAGACCCGACGCTTGAGAAAGAAGATTTCGAGATATTTAAGGCGTACTTGAACACCGAGGAGTGTAAAAAATGGACAAAATGCGGGCAGGATATGCGGGACCAAAACATAGGGCACCAACATCTCGTAAGCGGTGGTTACCAAGGAAAACAGCCTACTTGGGAGAAGGAGGACCGCGAGATGGAACGTCTCGGAAAAGATAACCCCTGGCACAAAATCACGGATATACAAGTTAGGAACTTTGTCCGATCCCGGTACTTCTTAGACTGAAAGACGGGGGAATTCGTGACGAAAGACGAGGACGTGAAGGAATTTGAGAAACATTTGGTAAGGACACATATATCTCAAGTACATGTATATTGCATTGATCTAATAATTAGATAATGGGCTCACCTTAATTTCCTTTTGTCCGAAGGAGAGGGAGTTGCAGAAATCTGACTCGTCCGAAGGGTCGACGAGTCGGTGGGACACGCCTTTCAACAGAGCGACGAACGCATACAAGAAAAGGCCGTTGGATGCCCCGTCGACGTCAGCTGGCCGTATCTCCGGCTTTGGGCTAAACATGAAGGTAGCCGAGTACTACTCATCAGATGCCAAGTCAAAAAAGAAGAGGAAGACGACATCGACTAAGGATGATCATGAGGTCGCGAAGCTGAAGAAGCAGATGGCGGCTCTAGAGAAGAAACTTGAGAGCAGAGAGGTGGACCCCGACAGGCTCAACCGATTAGTGGATGAGAGGCTCAAGGAAGTCATCCCCCCTGGGCTGATGGAGGGGATTGCTTCCTGGAATGCGGGGGGTCAAATTGGACCGATCCATCTGCCCACCTTCGTCGGCAGCAACTCAAGCATGAACCAGCAAGTGCCGCCGCAACAGCTGACCCCCCAGACGCCGGCGCCACTCCTTCTGGTCACATCGCCGCCCCCTTCGGCAGCAATGCCGAAGAATGATGGGCCGGCCGCCGGCACCGTCGCCCTTGTCTCGACACCCGCCGAGCTTGACGCCATCACCAAGGTAACTAATTAGTTAACCGTGATCTAACTACGCCTTCTCAAGATGACTGTCATCTCATGATGCCTGGTATGTTGCCCAACAGGACGAACCTTGCGTACTCCTGCATCGTGTGGTGCCCGGCGGAGAGTTGGTGGATGTTGCTACCGGCACTATTATACAACCCATGCAACGCACTATGCACCACTCTCGAATGGACGAGAACGTGATGAAGGTGAAGTTGGCCAATGTAGTGCCGGAGTATCGCGACGTCCTCCCCCCCTTTCAACCTCCAGGCTGCGACGAGGAGGACAACTTGGTACTTGGAGAGTGCACGACTTGGGTGATGCAATGGACGAAGAGCCAGATTCGTCTTGGGAGGGGTCTTGTGATCAAGCGCAACACCGGCGCCACATCCCCTATGGCCCCGCAGAATAAGATCGTCCGGCCCACGAAGCAAAGAGCCCTCCAGACAGCACCCAAGGCCCCCGCCCCTCAGAAGGAAACAGTAGTCGTCGCCACCACCACCCAGAAGGAACCGGCGGTTGTTGCCACCACCACCCAGAAGGAACCGGCGGTTGTTGCCACCACAACAAGGCACAAAGTGGATTTGGGAAATATGCCGCAACGACCGGCCAAAAGATCATCAAAAGCAGTTGTGCCTCAACCGCCGGCATCACAGCCGCCGGCATCACAGCCGCCGGCATCACAGCCGCCGTCACCACCAAAGGACGTGGACAACCAGTTTGCTGGAGCCGCCGGTGTCGAAGACTATCATTAAGATGACAATGTCGACATCAATGCCTACCTCAACACGGGCTACAGCCAAGATAGGTACATGCCTGATATGAATCGTGACGATGAAGCCTTCTGCAGTCACGACGATCAACCTAGACGTACTGAAGTCACGCAACGCCTGACCTACCCGGAGGGTACAGTATTCAGCCCTAGCACACTGCATAAGACAATCGTAGGGTCGTCCCGAGCACCCGCACCCCCAGCTCCCTCACCCCCAGCTCCCGCAGCAGATCAAGCCACCGCCAGCAAGAAGATTAGGAAGAGACCTGCTAAAAAGATCCAGCATACTAAGATCTTGGCCGACGCCGTGGTACGACCCCGTAAGGATGGGTTGACCCGCTTGCATGAAGCTGGGAAACCGATACTGGGTCCGGACGAGATACAGGGGGCAACTGGACCAATGCTCACATTGCAGCACATTATCGTGATGCTAGAGGGCCTCCTTCTTAAAGACAAGTGTACAAATTACCCTGTGTTCACGGTCAAGGTGCCAGAGGGCCCGGACTTCGTCAATGAAGACCCCGCGGGACTGTTCTTCATAGCGTATGAGGATATCTTCAATCTGTTTCACTCGAGACGGCTGGACTATAACTTGGTCCGCCTATACGCGCTCAATGCTCAGATGCAGATCCAGCGAGAGTTACCCCCTAACGTTATGGTAGCGGATCCCTACTACATGCGTGATAGCCAGCTGGAGGAAGGATCAAGTACACGGACCAAGGCAGTGAAGTACCTCGAGAGCTTCATGTTGAGAAACAGTGAGAACAAGAGGGACATTCTTTTGCCTGTCTTCCCCGAGTAAGTCTCGCGATCGTCTTAGCTAATGTTTTTTTTTCTAGGTTTCATCCATTGCTTATCCTGGATTCAATTGCATGTGTTGAGCAGGGACACATACTGCACACTCATCGTGCTTTGCCCACAATATTCACTTGCCCAATACTTCGACTCGTCGAATGTGACGAAGAGGAAAGACTACACCAGAATAAGGGGTGTTCTCGATGAGGCTATCAATGGCTACGCCCAAAATGGAGGCACATTTGAAAAGAAACAAGAATGTATCAGGCCGGCTACTGGCAAATACGGGTTCAGGCACGTGACCGAGTTCCCCTGCATCAAGCAGCCGGCTTGGAGCACGAAAGAGGCCTTCTATGCCCTCCATCACCTCAAAGGGATTGTCCGCGATGCAAACAATTTGAATCATCCTTCTAGACTCCGAGACTGGTCCAACAAAATGGCGGGGGAAATCTCACAGGAAGATCTTATACAAGATTTTCATCGCATCAAAGTCAAGTTGTCGGAGATAATCATTGAAGGTGTCACCAAAAAGGGAGCGTCCTTGCACCAACCCATAGGGTTATGCCAGAGGGATATCCAGGAACGCCTAGAGCGGCAGGCTGATCGTAGGACGTGGATGACCAAGGACCTATATAAGCCGTTTCCGGCGCCGCTCCAGTTGAGGTATCGTTGATCGAGGTGTGCGTAGCTAGCTACTATTAGTTTGTTTAACAAAATTTGCTTAACTTATATAAGCCTAGCTACTATATTAGTTTAGCTCTAAACTTAGGCATAGCTAGCTACTATTAGTTTGCTCTAAACTTAGGCCTAGCTAGCTACTATTAGTTAGCTCTAAACTCCTAGCTAGCTACTATTAGTTTGCTCTAAATTAACTTAGGCCTAGCTAGCTTTATGTTTGTATATCTTTGATGTTTATTTTTTGTTTCCTTAGTTGTTTTTTGTGAACATATATGACTTAGTTGTTTTTTCTTTATACTTACTAATATGCTTTGTGTCTATCTATATAGATGACGTACTACGTGGTGTTCGAGGGTCGGGTTCCAGGAGTCTATGACGAGTGGAAGGACTGCAAAGCACAGGTCGACAAGTTCTTATGCTATAAAAGATACGAGACTAGACACGAGGCGGTTGCGAAGTGGAGGGACCACCAGTCAAAACAGAAGAACAAGATGAAGACCTCCATCAAGCTACCGTTCTTGCTCTCCAACGTCGCCGTGCTTGTAGTCTATTTCATCTTAGCTTAGGCATTTGTAACTTGACAACTCGAGTAACTATGTGGTGACAATTATTGTTCGATGATGTGTTTGACAACTCGAGTAACTATGTGATCACTTTGAGACAAATTCAATACTTTGCACTATGTATCACTATTGTGATTAAGTAACTTTGTAAAATATCAGTAATATGTTATATGTTGTCAAATATCACTGATGTGAATAATTCCTATATAATTCCTGTATAATTCCTGTATATTCAAACTGTATACACCAGAAACAATTTAAATTTCGAAATATTGCAGATGTTTCTGTGGCGCACCATGGGACAATTCTGTGGCGCACCTAATTCTATGGCGCACCAGTAGGGGATGCGCCACAGAATCGACTATTTCTGTGGCGCACGGGCTAGGTGCGCCACAGAATCCACTATTTCTGTGGCGCACGTGTTGGGTGCGCCACAAAAATTATTTTTGTGGCGTGAGTTCTGTGGCGCACCCCTGTGGCCCCAGGGTGCGCCACAGAAGAGGGTTTCTCTACTAGTGTGTGGGGATACCCAAACCGATAGATAATTCTTTTCAGGAACTTGACTGCTGTAACTGCTTCACAATTGGTAACTGGCATAACCTCAACCCACTTGGTAAACTTATCAATAGCCACCAAGAGATGTGTCTTTTTGCAAGGTGACATGTGAAACGGGCCAACCATGTCCATACCCCAAACAGCGAACAACTAAGTTAACGGAATAGTCCGTAATTCCGTAGCCGGCACGTGGGTTTGGCGAGCGTACCTTTGACATCCGTCACACCTTGCCACCAAGCGCTCCACATCTGCTAGGGCCGTGAGCCAGAAGAAACCATGTCGATAAGCTTTGGCCACAAGGGATCTTGTGGATGCATGATGCCCACAATCACCTTCATGGATTTCCTTGAGAATCTGTCGGCCTTATTCTGGTGCTACACAGCGTATAAAGACTCCTGTTGCGCTTCTCTTGTATAACTCCCCATTGATGATAGAATATCCCTTTGCTCGCCTCAAAATTTGTCTTGGTAATACCTCCTGCTGTGGTAACTCGCCCCATGATAGGTAGGCGAAGAACGGTTCTGTCCACTCGGGCACAGCGCGCACTGTGGCCACGAGCTCCAAATCCAGGTCTTGATTTGCCAGTTCTTCCTCAGACTCGGTTTTGACTGACGGTCGCCATAGCTCATCCAGGAAAACGTTGGGTGGAACCGGCTCTCTGCGCGAGCCGAGTCTGGCGAGTGCATCTGATGCCTCGTTTTTTCTTCTGTCTATGTGCTCCACCCCATATCCGGAAAACATCCGGCAACCCTATCAACCTCTCTGCAGTATGCTGCCATAGTTGCATCTTTTCTGTCCCAAGTTCCTGAGACCTGCTGAACTACAAGGTCCGAATCTCCAAAGCATCGTATCCTCTTGATATTCATCTCCTTGGCTACCTTTAAGCCGTGCAATAAGGCCTCATACTCGGCCACGTTGTTGGAACAATCAAAGTGAATCTGTAGCACGTAACTCAACTTGTCTCCTTTGGGTGAAGTTAGCACCACTCCAGCTCCTGACCCCTCGTATTGCTTGGAACCATCAAAGTGCATGATCCAAGACTCGGAGTTTGGAGCCATGGTGGGCATGCTTGTGTGCGTCCAATCGTTAATGAAATCGACTAGAGCCTGGGATTTGATTGCTGACCTTGGCTCGTAGTTGATATGATAATCCCCCATCTCTATCGCCCACTTGGCTATTCTTCCTGTTGCATCCGAGTTTCTGATGATATCCGACATTGGTATCGAACTAACCACTGTTATGGGGTGTTCCTGGAAATACGGCTTCAGTTTCCGGCTGGCCATGAAGACCCCGAAAACCAGCTTTTGCCAATGTGGGTAGCGCTGCTTTGCCTCTAATAATACTTCACTGACGTAATAAACCGGTCTCTGGACCGGGTGATCTTTCCCATCCTCTTTACGCTCCACAACAACTACTGCACTAACGGCTCGGGGGCCAGCTGCTACGTATAGCAACATAGGCTCTTTAGGACCCGGGGCCGCTAGAACTGGTGCCTCAGATAACTGCTTTTTTAGTGCCTCGACCGCCTCATCCGCCTCTTGATCCCAAATGAATTTATCGGATTTCTTCAAGAGCTGGTACAAGGGTATTGCCTTTTCTCCGAGTCTGGATATAAACCGGCTCAAGGATGCTACGCACCCTCTGAGCTTCTGAACATGCTTCAAATTTTCCGGCTTTTTCAGACTCTGGATAGCTTTGATTTTATCCGGGTTTGCCTCAATTCCTCTCTCGGAAACGATAAAGCCGAGTAACTTCCCAGCTGGAACTCCAAATACGCACTTTGTCGGGTTAAGTTTCATCTGATACCTCCTCAGGTTCTTGAACGTTTCCTTTAGATCATCGATAAATGTCTCCGCCTTTCTGGTCTTGATCACCACATCATCTACATAAGCATGGACATTGCGTCCAATTTGATCCTCGAAGCACTTCTGAATGCACCGCTGATAGGTTGCGCCAGCGTTCTTCAATCCAAATGTCATGGTCTTCTAACAGAAGGCCCCAAAAGGGGTTATGAATGATGTTTTCTCCCAATCCTCTTTCTTGAGCTTGATCTGATGATACCCGGAATATGCATCCAGGAAGCATAATAGGTCACTTCCAGCCACTGCGTCTATGATCTGATCTATCCTTGGTAATGCAAACGGATCCTTTGGGCAATGCTTGTTGAGACTCGTATAATCAATGCACATCCTCCACTCAATTGTCTTTTTTATCACGAGAACCGGATTTGCTAACCAATCCGGGTGAAACACTTCCATGATAAAGCGGACTGTCAGCAGCCGAGCAATTTCTTCCCCTATAGCTTTCCTTCTTTCCTCATTCATCTTTCTCAAACCCTGCTTCACAGGCCTGGATTTGGGATCGACGTGCAAACTGTGCTCTGCCAACTCCGTAGGGATACCCGGCATGTCGCTAGGCGTCTAGGCGAACACATCCTGATTCGAACGAATGAACTCCACAAGTGCTTTCTCCTGTTCGCTGTCCAAGTTAGATCCTATAGCAAATTGCTTAGAGGTGTCACCCTCGACAAAAGCCACCATCTTTGTATCCTGTGCTGCCTTGAACTTTGCTCTTTCATCTTCAGTATTTGGTCTTTTTAATGTTGTTCTGTCATCCGGATCTACTTGAGACCGATAATATTTGAGTTCCTCTTTTCTGCAAGCTTGCTCCGCCATGGCTGCATCTCCTTCGTCACACTCGGCTGCTATATCCCGGTTACCATGTATGGTGATGGTCTGTTTGGGACCCGGCATCTTCAGCTGTAGATACACATAACACGGCCTGGCTATGAACTTAGCATAAGCCGGCCTTCCAAATAGCGCGTGGTAAGGGCTGCGCAACTTAACCACCTCGAAAGTGAGCCACTCAACTCGATAATTATCCTTTGATTCTCCAAAAGCTACCTCCAATGTGATTTTTCCCTCGGGGCACGCTGAGTGACCCGGCACAATTCCATGAAAAACTGTTGAACTTTTCTGTAGCTGGGACTCCTTGAGGCCCATGCGTAGAAAGGTTTCCCAGTATAAGATGTTGATGCTACTTCCGCCATCCATTAGGACCTTTTTCAACTCGTAACCATTAACTTGTGGTGCAACCACCAATGCTAAGACTCCCGGGTGTTCTATCCTTTCCGGGTGATCTCTTCTGCTCCACGTTACGTCTTGCTCTGACCATCTCAGGTATCTCGGAACAGCTGAAGAAACCGAGTTTACCGCTTGCTTCAGTATCTTTTTGTCCTTGTTAGAAGTTCCTGTAGTATGCACATGATATTGTCCCAACTGCTTGGGGTTAGCTTGGAAACCTCCAGCTCCCCCTTGGTTGTTACCCGGATTTCCGCCTTACCGGCTGGGGGTGGGCTTTTGCCCGGGTTTCTACCCGGACCCGGTCCTCCTCCCTGACCTGCACCTCGCATGGCTCTGTTCACTTCCTCGTTCTTCCATCTCTGTAGGTCCGCGCACTGCTCCAGCGAGTGGTTAGCCGGCCTACCGTTCCTGCTGTGCTTAGGGCACGCCATTCTAAAGATATCCCAGTTGTTACTCGGCCTTGGCGGCCCTTAATAATTTCCTCCGTTGTGGTTTCCTCCATTGAAATTTCCTTCTGCTCTGGGTCTTGCAGACCCGGCTTCGGTGCTAGCGACAAACTCGGATCTTCCCTCAAACGGGCGCTTGTTCTGGTTGTTCCCATTGTTACCTCCATTATTACCCGGCGTTGATCCGTTGCGGGTTCTTCCATTGTTGTTGTTCGTATTTGCTTTCCCTTTCTTGTCATCGACATCCTCTTCTGTAGTATCCGTTGCGGCGTGTTTGTTGCATGCATCCATTAGCTCTCCCATCGTAACTTATGAAGCGTTCCGACTAGATTTCATGCGAGTTAACTTTTGCCCTAAAGGTGTGTACTTGCATGTCTTTGCCATAGCTTGCAGCGCATCCTTGGGCTGGATATCTGTAGATGAATGAAGTATCTCCATAACTCGGCGCACCCAGCTGCACGCCGATTCTCCCTTCTTCTGAACACATCGTTCCAGGTCATCAATAGTGAATAACTTTCTGCACGTCCCATGAAAGTGCTTGATAAACGCGGTTTTCAACTCCTCCCATGACTTGATAGATCTTTCCGGTAGATTAGTGAACCATGACTTTGCTGCTCCTTCTGACATCATCAAGTACATGAACTTGGCTTGAAGATTCTCGGATGCATTGCGAATCGACATAGCCATCTCATAACTGCTCAACCATGTTTCTGGATCCATAGTCGGCTCATAATTCACTACTTTACCCGGTTCCTTGAATTTATCCGGGTAAGGCTCAGCCCTGATGTTATCCGACAGACACTTAGGCCCAGCGAGATTAGTCGGAACCGGCCTTACTCGGGAAACATGCGATCCTGCGGGGGGCACGGCTGGACGCGGTACTGCTGGTGGTCCATGCATTGCAGACCCGGCCGCGGCTCTCCTGGCTCTGGAACTATCCATGATAGCTTGTGCTGCTGATGCTGCTGGTACTGCCTGAACGCGTGGAGGAGGCGGCATTTGCTGCTGCTCTTCCCTCCGCCGCGCTGAACTTGTCTGGATATTGCCGGTATTGCCTCGTTGCTGGCTGATATATGGTGTCCCATGCATTCCACTTCTGTGATCCGGGTAATTAACTTGCTGGGCCACCACAGTGCGCAATAAATCTATCGCCCGCCGGGTCTCCTCTGCGTGGGGTGACTCTCTCACGGGGATTTGATTCAATGCGAGTGTTGCTGCGTACACGTTATCCATGGGGTTCTTGTAATGACCTGCTGGTGTGCGAAATCGTGATGGTGGTGGTGGTAATGCATTGCCGGTTGTAACTCCAATCTATGGTAAGGTTAACCCGGCTTGCACGTTTGCCGGCTGTGTTCCCACAGTTGCGGGTTGAGGTACAGTTCCTTGGTTCACCGCTAGAATCGGCTGATCTTGAGGTGTGATAAACAGTGTAGCCGGGTTTATAACTCCACCCATCGCTGGTAATCTGGTTTGGTGCCTTTGATGTATTCTAGTTGTCTCTTCTCGGAGCCGGGTTTCTAGCGCATCCAGCTCACGTTGGCATGTGGCCATCCCTTGCCTTTCTGCTTCTACTTGCCTTCTCTGTTGCTCCAATGCACGACGGGCTACATCCAGGTCCCTAACACGTTCCGCCGCGTTTTCTGGAGTGATAACCGTGGCCCGAACGGTGGGATCTAGAATCATGTTGTTGTTGAACAGGGCCGGGTGTTGTGGATTGGAAGGACCCGCCCCTGGTGTCCGGTTTGCTAGAAATCCGAACGTGTTCGTGTGCAACTCGTTCTCCGCCGCTTGACTAGTAACCGATGCCGATTCTCCGTCAACCCGGACTAAAACCGGGTTTCCGTCAACCGGACCTTGCTACTGGGCTAATGCTTGTGCTGCTCCGACTGCGCCCGCGGTCACGTTCCCCTGGTTAAGATTGGTCGCAGGAGCCGTGTAAACCGCAACCTGGCGCACAATGCTTGGCGCAGATTCGTACTGTTCCTCTTCGCTGCTATTTTCCTCGCACCGGTCCTCCAGCAGATGCAAGATAGACTCGGTATCATCTTCTCTCTCGACCCGGCCACGCGGGGTCCATGCCGGCTCCTCCGGCTGTTCCCTCTTCGTGGTGGGCTCTTCTGTCGGATCTATCGTCCCGACCAACTCTTCCCCATCTGACTGAACGTAAGTGGCCTCCCCTGACACAGAATCAAATCCGAACTCGTCAGGGATTGAACCAGACGTACGTACCATGCCGATGAAGACGTTGATCTGGCCGATTGTCACGATAGATCCGGATTCGAGGTGATCCGACTCTGGCCCCCAGCCGGAATCGTCCACCATCTTCTCTCCTTCAGGGTCGGTGTAGATCTCGCCGATGACAAGGTTCTCCATGTTCTTCCGAGCTTCTCCCGTGATGTAAACACCCTTGGACGTAGGCCCCACGGTGGGCGCCAACTGTCGTGGGATAATCACGGCAGACGTTACCGGGGGTAACTTATCTTGGGGCAAATCGACTCTGGTGTTTGGGAGAGGGTTTAGCTCAGAGGAAGACATGATGATATGCGATCTGGTAGCCGGCAAGCAAGTCGCCGAGTCTCCGATCTCGATATATTAACTCAACTCTCGTGTTACACTGGATACTCGATACCTAGCGATATCGCTCGAACTCTTGGATCTCTCTAAACTAAACCTAGGGGCCGGCTTATATAATATCCGGACCCCCTGGCCTGATCTCCAAGGCGCACTCTGAATCCTACCCGGACACTGCATACAAAACCCTAAACTTCCTTACCGGAACCCACAATCCGGGTCACCAGGCCTACGATCTTGGTCCTTCTAGAAGCTCCTTTATCCTTAGCCGGGTCTGGCGCAGCGTCCTTTGGGCCGAGTTACTCCTTGGCGTTGGCCTACCGGGTTATCATCCCCCCATCAAGGTCCCCCCTCTCCCTCCTTATCTACTCCCCGCTCCTCCCCAAACCCTAACCCTTCTCCCCTCCATCTTCCTCCATCCGCTGCCGCCATCTCTCTCCCTCCTCTGCTACTGTCTTTTTATCTGAACTTACTGAACCGGGAGGAAGAGCCCTCCATGGCCGGAGATGGGATCTCACGGAGGCGGAGACTGGGTGGCTTCGACGGGCTTCCAAGGGAGGGAATGAAACCTCCTCGGGCTCCTCTACATCCTCGACACTGCAGCTGAACTCGAGGACCTCTAGATCGCTCGCGTCGACTTTGTCTTCAACCTCTGGTCGGTGGCAAAACCTTCCACGAATCCGGCCATCTTCATCCTCTACCGGCACTCCTCGGTGAGCCACTGCCTTAGGGACCCCGCCTTTCCTTCCCCCTGCTCTGTGTGCTTGCCCTCGAGCAGCACAGCCGTGCGCCTGAGAGCGCCACCGGCCGCACCGTCTATCACGATTCCGTGCAGTTCCGTTCCTGTGTTTCAGTTTCGTCAGGGAACCTCTGCATTTTGTCGGCTCTTATCGGCTCAGATCCGTAGCTTACACAAACACACACAGCAGCCCAGTGTCTTGGTACCCTGGCCGCACTCCCTGGAGCCCCGAGTTCGAATCCCACCCGTGGCAAAGCCACCCCTTTTTTTTGTCTCCATTTTCTTTTATTTCTCGAAATCCAGAAAAACAGAACTAAATCTTTATTTGTAAAATCAATAACAAATTGAAAAAATGCTCCAATTTCAATGATTCAAATTTCTATGGATTCAGCATCTTGTGCTCCTTCTGTTAGTAACAAAGTTGCAACATGTTTCTGTAATAAATTTTGCACTAAATAATTAAATACAGAAATGGCTATTAAAATTTGAAACTTTGGAAATTCATAACTTGAGTTCTGTTCACCCAAATTGAGCAAACTTGGGCTCTAAAATTTTGTATTAACAAACTCTACACAGTGGTATTTTATTTGGTCACAATTGAATTAAATTTGAACATGTATTCTTCTGTTTACTAAAAGGGGCAGAATAAAAATGCTTATGGAAAAATGCATAATAAATTCAATAATGATCCAAAAATTATGTTTAATAGCTCAAAATGTTCAGTGAAACATTTGCTACATGTTTTCAACCTTTTCAATACAATTTGTTTACTGTTTTTACTAATTAAAGTGGTGCAATAATTCAATGCTTTAATTAAACCTTTTAAATTGCAAAAATTCATAATTAAATATTTAAAAATTCCAAATTTGGCAAATGAGGTATCAAATTGAAGCTAATGTTGTTTACCTTCTGTTTCCATCAAGTATGGGCGTCCCCTGCAATTCTGATTCGATTCGCATCTCGTCCAAATCGCCACACTTAGTTCGGGCTTTCCATTTGATGCATGCATATGCAGGTGCGAGCCCTTGGCGCCAGGGTGGAACTTTTGTAGTCGGCATTTAGGGCGGCGTGGTCTTAGAGTGCTATGAGGGCCCCCTTTTCTTCGTGGGGGCTCGATTAGCCGCGCACGCACAACACGTGCTTCTTTGGGCTTGATGCGAAGATGAGTTGGGTTGTGTTGAGTGGCCTGCTTGGTGGGTTTGCTCCCCGCCTGGTGGGTTATTCTTACGTGTACGGCCAAATTGGTGCATCCCTGCAGGGTTAAATCTTCTCGAGAAGCCGTGTTGTCCGCGGTTATGGATGACTTGGTGAAAGTGCTGGCTAACAAGTACTCAGACAACTTACACTTAACGATGATAACTTGACTAGTAATATAGATTACCTCCACCATAAAAATGAATGTCACCTTAATCAACCGTGTGAGTTTCCTTGGGTTGCTTCCTTAGTAGGGGGTAACATTGGATGGGTATTGTTTGGTGAGTAGTTGTAGTTGGTTCATATATGCTATCTTATCCCTTTCTTTTAGCCGGATGTTGTAGCCCGTCTCTGTAGTTAGTTAGTGCAGCCCGCTGCCGCTCCTTTGCAATAATCCCTTCCTTTCTGTTGTACCCAAAGTATTTATATCTTGTGATGATTGGTTACGCTGGTATCTTGTGAGTATGGTTTATCCACTTGCCAGTACTTCATAGTACTGACCCACGAATCCTTTTCGTGGCTGCATATTCCACATTGCAGTCAACAGGTTTGAAGTCTGACGATATTAGCTTGGGAATCCCTTCGGCTTGGCCTGGGCAGGGATTGGACGCCATCGGTTATCTTCAGGACTCTTAGTCAAATTTGTATCTTGTCCGTAGTCGGAAACTATGTTGTTTCTTCCGCTGTCATTTAGATCTTTGTATTGTATCAGTTGTATCCTTGACTCGTTTGAGTCGTCTTGTATATACCTCCTCTGTTGTTGTTGTGGATTATTCGTGAACTGTTGTAATGTTATCACAAGTGACAACCTGGAATCGGTTATTATGCGGATTCGGGTGGAAATGCCGAAATCTGCATAGTGCCCGATCCCGGGGAGCACAAATGGTATCAGAGCATGGTTTCCGATTCCCGATGTTGTTTCAATACGAATGGTTATCGAAGCAACGGGTCCGCAAAGTCTGTAGGATAACCTCGCTAACGGTCGTTGTTTCTAGAGTGTCAAAAACTATTTCTGCTAAACTATTTTGGAAACATCTCAATAGGATTCTTGGTTTCTCCTTATCTCTATTCTATTTCTCCTCTCATCTTATTTGTTTTGGAGTCTCTCTTCTTCTCAATCTTTCAAAGTTCTAGGATCCTACGTGGGTGGACGTTTTCTGAGCCTTTAAACCTAATAGGTTCGACCTCCAGAAGATCTCTCAACGGAAGAGCACCATCATCAACAACGAGCAAGAATCTCTTGTTAGTGGTGTCGAGAAGATCAACAAGGTGACCGAAGACTCGATAGCTCCGACTGCTTCCCTCCCTCGTGGTTGTGAGCGGATTGCGAGGGTGCAATCCGTTGTTAGTGGTGTCGGCTGTAACACCCGGGGGATTTCCCCCAATTATATTTGATTGTTTTCCTCTTTGCATCGCATTGCATCATGCCTCATATGCATTGCACTTGTTTTCAAACCAACCTAAAAATTCAAACCAATTTAACTTCTCAAACAAAGCACCTTTGTTATCAACTCAACTTGTTTTCATTAAGAATTTGAATTGGAATTAATATTTGTTTGGTTAAATAAATTCCTTTTATTAAAACCCTAATTTTAATTTCAAATTCAAATTCAAACAACAAATAAATATTTGAAATTTTGAAAAAACCAAAGTTGGTGCACATGGGAATTACATATGCCGAGTGCCAAGAAATCAACCCCATAATTTTTGGAACCCCAAAACCCTTCTATTTCTCTCTCTTTTTCATCTTCTACAAAAAAAAAATTAAAACAAAAAAAAATCAACTGCTGGGAGAGGCAGGCCGTTTGGCCCACCTACCACCCCAGGAGGCCCAGCTCCCACCGATCCAGCCCGCACCCCTTCACCCTCCACCTCCGTACGACAGAGAGCACGCAGCGTGCGTGAGCACCCCTGTCGTTGTCCTCCCCCACCTTCGAGGTCCCCCTCTCCCTCCTTATCTACTCCCCGCTCCTCCCCAAACCCTAACCCTTCTCCCCTCCATCTTCCTCCATCCGCCGCCGCCATCTCTCTCCCTCCTCTGCTACTGTTTTTTTATCTGAACTTACTGAACCGAGAGGAAGAGCCCTCCATGGCCGGAGATGGGAGCTCAAGGAGGCGGAGACCGGGTGGCTGTGACGGGTTTCCAAGGGAGGGAATGGAACCTCCTCGGGCTCCTCTACATCCTCGACACTGCAGCTGAACCCGAGGACCTCTAGATCGCTTGCGTCGACTTCGTCTTCAACCTCCGGTCGGTGGTGAAATCTTCCATGAATCCGGCCATCTTCATCCTCTACCGGCACTCCCCGGTGAGCCACTGCCTTAGGGACCCCGCCTTTCCTTCCCCCTGCTCTATGTGCTTGCCCTCGAGCAGCACAGCCGTGCGCCGTCCGCCTGAGAGTGCCACCGGCCGCACCGTCTATGACGATTTCGTGCAGTTCCGTTCCCGTGTTTCAGTTTCGTCAGGGAACCTCCGCGTTTTGTCACCTCTTATCGGCTCAGATCCATAGCTTACACAAACACGCACAGCAGCCCAGTGGCTTGGTACCCTGTCCGCACTCCCTGGAGCCCCGAGTTCGAATCCCACCCGTGGCAAAGCCACCCCTTTTTTTCTCCATTTTCTTTTATTTCTCGAAATCCAGAAAAACAGAACTAAATCTTTATTTGTAAAATCAATAACAAATTGAAAAAATGCTCCAATTTCAATGATTCAAATTTCTATGGATTCAGCATCTTGTGCTCCTTCTGTTAGTAACAAAGTTGCAACATGTTTCTGTAATAAATTTTGCACTAAATAATTAAATACAGAAATGGCTATTAAAATTTGAAACTTTGGAAATTCATAACTTGAGTTCTGTTCACCCAAATTGAGAAAACTTGAGCTCTAAAATTTTGTATTAACAAACTCTACACAGTGGTATTTTATTTGGTCACAATTGAATTAAATTTGAACATGTTTCCTTCTGTTTACTCAAAGGGGCAGAATAAAAATGCTTATGGAAAAATGCATAATAAATTCAATAATGATCCAAAAATTATGTTTAATAGCTCAAAATGTTCAGTGAAACATTTGCTACATGTTTTCAACCTTTTCAATACAACTTGTTTACTTTTTTCCCAATTAAAAGTGGTGCAATAATTCAATGCTTTAATTAAACCTTTTAAATTGCAAAAATTCATAATTAAATATTAAAAAATTCCAAATTTGGCAAATGAGGTATAAAATTGAAGCTAATGTTGTTTACCTTCTGTTTCCATCAATTATGTTGCATTTAATCCACTTTAACTCAATGTTTATTTGTAGTTCAATTAATCAACTCTTAAGGCATATGGGATTTTCCAAATGCAATTCAAATTGCATATGGGCCCATTTAAATTGTTCCTTGTGTCCTCTAGTTTATTTTGATGCACCCTTTAACTTGTCATGCATATAAAATAGGATCATGCTGAATATTTTGCCGTAGTAGTAATTGTTGCATCCGGTGTTTGTTCTAGTTTGTTGCTTCTTCGCGGATAGGACGTTGAGATGATGTGAGCAACGACAAGTTCTGCGGATGTACCTCTACTTGCTGGATCTCATGCAAGTATACTCACTTGCTACCTATGGCTGCCTTTCATCACTTGTTACCGATTCTTTCCGTTGCCTTTATTCTAGCCTTATGATTCGATGCTTGTGTCTCGATCCTATCATATGTTTACCTTGCAGCCATGATATAGCCTTCCTTCCACTTCCCATAAATTGTTGCTTGTTTAACTTGTTGGCGCTCGTGTCGTAGTTGCATGCTTAGGTTTGTTTGCGCTCGAGTCCTGTTGTCCTTTGTTCTATCACCTGTTTAGTTGATAGTTGGGTTTCAATTTAATCAACAACATGTTAATGTTTGGGGTAATAATAATTTGATGATAAGGCACCGACAGGAGGCCCGGCGTGGTTTTGAGGCCTGCTAGTGTCGAACTTAATTAGGAAAAGGGTCTTGTCCTCCGATCCATGATGAGCGCACTAACCGCATGTGGGAAGCGAGTATGGGCGCCCCCCGCAATTCTGATTCGATTCGCATCTCGTCCAAATCGCCACACTTAGTTCGGTCTTTCCATTTGATGCATGCATATGCAGGTGCGAGCCCTTGGCGCCAGGGTGGAACTTTTGTAGTCGGCATTTAGGGCGGCGTGGTCTTAGAGTGCTATAAGGGTACCCCTTTTCTTCGTGGGGGCTCGATTAGCCGCGCACGCACAGCACGTGGTTCTTTGGGCTTGATGCGAAGAAGAGTTGGGTTGTGTTGAGTGGCCTGCTTGGTGGGTTTGCTCCTCGCCTGGCGGGTTATTTTTACGTGTACGGCCAAATTGGTGCATCC
Organism: Alopecurus myosuroides; assembly: GCA_028641055.1. Classification (NCBI taxonomy): domain Eukaryota; kingdom Viridiplantae; phylum Streptophyta; class Magnoliopsida; order Poales; family Poaceae; genus Alopecurus; species Alopecurus myosuroides. Next base: position 229,671,888 of record CM054063.1, on the reverse strand, counting down.
CTGCAGGGTTAAATCTTCTCGAGAAGCCGTGTTGTCTGCGGTTATGGATGACTTGGTGAAAGTGCTGGCTAACAAGTACTCAGACAACTTACACTTAACGATGATAACTTGACTAGTAATATAGATTACCTCCACCATAAAAATGAATGTCACCTTAATCAACCGTGTGAGTTTCCTTGGGTTGCTTCCTTAGTATGGGGTAACATTGGATGGGTATTGTTTGGTGAGTAGTTGTAGTTGGTTCTGATACGCTATCTTATCCGTTTCTTTTAGCCAGATGTTGTAGCGCATCTCTGTAGTTAGTTAGTACAGCCCGCTGCCGCTCCTTTGCAATAATCCCTTCCTTTCCGTTGTACCCAAAGTATTTGTATCTTGTGATGATTGGTTATGCTGGTATCTTGTGAGTATGGTTTATCCACTTGCCAGTACTTCATAGTACTGACCCACGAATCCTTTTCGTGGCTGCATATTCCACATTGCAGTCAACAGGTTTGAAGGCTGACGACGTTAGCTTGGGAATCCCTCCGGCTTGGCCTGGGCAGGGATTGGACGCCATCGGTTATCTTTGGGAGTCGTCTTGTATATACCTCCTCTGTTGTTGTTGTGGATTATTCGTGAACTGTTGTAATATTATCACAACTGGCAACCTGGAATCGGTTATTATGCGGATTTGGGTGGAAATGCCGAAATCTGCATAGTGCCCGATCCCGAGGCGTCACAGTTATCCTTGGGGTAGTGCTTATTTAACGACGTGTAGTCGATGCACACCCGAAGGATATCAGTGTTCTTTTTGGGGACCACCACTGGGTTTGCTAACCAAGTGGATATCTTGATCTCCCTGATGAATTTTGCAGCTAGCAATCTGTTTACTTCTTCTCCAAGTGCTTTCTGCTTGGCTTCCGAAAATCGTCGAGTAGTCTGCTTGATGGGTTTTGCGTCCTGAAAGACTTCAAGTGAGTGCTCGGCGAACTCCCTGGGTATTCCTGGCATATCTGAGGGCTGCCAAGCAAAAAATTCCCAGTACTCACAGAGGAGTTCGACGAGCGAGCTTTCCTATGCTTGCGAGAGGGTGGTTGAGACCATCGCTGTCTTCGCAGAATCTGTCGGGTGCACTTGATGTTTTCGGGTGTCACTGTTGGCGCTGAACTCCAGCTCGGGCGCGTTTTTCTTCGTGAGGGGCATCACGGAGTGATCCGTGGTTTTTGCCAGCTCTTGCAGTTCTTCTTGCATCCCGAAAGATTTTGCGATCTCATTGAATTCGATGTCGCACTTGTTGGATTTCTGAAAATCTCCGTCGATGGTGATCACCCCATATGCTCTAGGTAGTTTGAGCTTCAGGTATGCGTAGTGTGGTACTACCATGAATCTGGCGAACGCTATTCGACCAAGAATGGCGTGGTACTGTGAGGGCCAGTCGACTACTTCAAAGTTGAGGAATTCTCTTCTGTAGTTGCTTTGAGTGCCCAACACAACTTCTAAGTTAATTGTTCCGAGCGGACGGATTGCCTTTCCTGGAACTATCCCGTGGAAGGATGTTTCTGATTCCGCCAGGCCATCCAGGTTCCTGTTCATCCGACGGAGTGTATCCGTGTAAATAATGTGGATGCCACTGCCACCATCCATGAATACGCGGGCCAAGTCGTAGTTGCCAATCTGTGCTTGGATGACGAGGGCGGCGTGTCTTGGTCGATAGACTCGTGGTGGGTGGTCTTTCATCGAGAATGTGATCGGTTGGTCCGCCATCTTCAAGTATTCGGGCTTTGTTGGCGGTGTCTGCACAGCCATGCACAACTGCCTCGTGTTAGTATTTTGAGCTCTGCGAGATGGACATACCTTCTGGATCATTGCTAGTTGTCCTGCCGGGTTCGGGTACGCGTTGGCTTCGGCGTTTTGTGCAGGTGGCGCAGGCAGTGCAGCTAACGCCATGTTTGGATTTGCGGGTGGAGGCAGGGGTTGTGGCGGCTGGATTCCTTGGTGTCCTGCTCCTGGAAGCGGTGGATAATTTTGACTGGCTGCCGGTCTTTTCCTCGAGAAGGCCTCCGAGATTTCAATAAACTTTCGGCAGTCCTTAAGAAGGTGTGTTGCCTTAGTTTTGCCCGTGCGCTTATCTGTAAATAGATGTAGCGAGCAGTATGCATCGAGGTCCTCCTCGGGAGTTTTGTCTTTAGCCTTTGGTCTCCACTCGCGACTTCCACGGCGGCCGGTGTCGTGACTTCGCGTGAATTCCGCCGCTACCATCTCCTCTCGATCTTCATGATCGTAGTATTTCCTCCTCTTCCTTCGGCCATGACGGTCTTCTTCGTGTGCAGGCGATGATGCTCTCTCACTGCGTACTGCGTCTTCTCCGTTAGCCCATTTTTTGGCTATGATCATCAGCTCCCCAATAGTTTTGGGTGCGGCTCTGCATAATTCTTCTCTGAAAGCAGTTCTTCGGGCGCCTTTTGCGAATGCTTCAATCGCTACTTCTTCCGAGATGGTTCCCGCGGTGTTCCTGAGCGTGGTCCATCGCTGGATATATTCGCGGGTGGACTCGCTGCTTTTCTACTTGCAGGCTCACAATTCTTCGATGGTGGCCGGCCTCTTGTAGGTCGACTGGAAGTTTTTGCAAAAGTCGCGGTGCAGGTCGTCCCACGATGCGTAACAGGATCTTGGTCTCCTTTTCAGCCAGCTACGGGCCGCGCCAACGAGATGTAGATTGAGATATTGCATAGCTGTGTTCTTGTTCCCACGTTGGCATTTTACTGCTATGAGGTAATCGCTTAGCCATTGAGAGGGCTCGAGTGAGCTGTCGTACTTTGTCACTTCTGTGCTAAGTTTAAATCTTTTGGGTAGAGGCGCTTCGTGGATGCTACGGGGCAAAGCAGAGCGCACCGCAGGTTTCGTTATCCGAAGAGCCGGACGAAGAGCGCTCGCGATATCGCGATGCCCTTGCCTTGTCCACCTTATTTTGTGCGATGTCAGATCGCGCGTCATGTCCTTTTCGGTCGCGGTCAGTGTCCTTCCTCGGCTCCTTGCTTCGTTTTCGCGAGCGGCTGCTGTGATGTCGCGAGCTTTTTTCTCTCGGGCTGCCTTTGCTGCTGCTTTGACTGTCGTCGCGACGTCGGGCTTCTTTTCCTCGACCACGACGTAGTGACTTGTCCCTTCCTGGCGAAGATCTCCTATGTCTGCGGACGCCTCTTTTTTTTTCTCCTTCTCCTTCTCCTGTTGCTCCTTCTCCAGCTGCTCTGCGGCCTTCCTGCGGTCGTAGGAGGCGAGCCTTGCGGCTGCCAGTCCTAGCCCCTTGCGCACGTGTTTATAATGTTCAGCCCGAGGATCGCTTTCCGTCGGCTGGTTCATCTGCATGTAGGTTGCTGCGGCCAGGACCGCGGCGGCTGGAGTTTGCGGGTAGACGTTCCCGTCGTCATCAACCCTCATGAGGGATGGTGCGACTGACCTGCTGGTCCCGCCTAAGGACTCGATGTCCCTGGATGTTGATGCGTATCCCTTCCTCGCGGGTCGGGTACCGACCGAGGGTGCTAGGGACAGCTCAGCTCGTCGTTGACTCGATTCATCTGCCGCTCTTCTTCGACGGGCAGATCTATTCGAGCGTCCTTGATGGTTGCGGCTGCTCTCACTAGATGATAGTGGTAGGCAATCAAGTCTTCGTGTGGCGCTCCCGCTGCGGGTGGCTTGCTCGTTCGCATGGCTTCCTTGGCTCGGTCTCAAGCTTCCCGTGAGACGCCGATTATGTTGCGCTCCGCCGCGCTATGTTCAGTTTCCTGAGGTTGCTCTGATCCTGCCATGCAGACTTGAGCCAGTCCACTACTAGGGAAAAGCTTACCCGTGACGCACCAAGTTTCTTATCCGTGACGCACCTGGGCGCGTCACGGCTAACACGCCGCGCCTATGGATTTATCCGTGACGCACCAAGCTGGTGCGCCGCGCCTATTTATACCCGTGACGCACTGGGGTGGTGCGCCGCGGCTAGTGGTATAGCTGTATTTATTAAAAAAGGTGCGTCACGGGTACTCGTTTTGGTGCGTCACGGCTATACTATGCTGTAATTTAAAAAAAAAAAGCAGTACCGTATTTATACAGGTATATATAGCTCAAATACAGAAGAATGTCAGTAGACAGAATACAGAAGAATATCAGTAGCTCAAATACAGGTATGCAATTGACAGAATAAATTTTCATAGCAGAAATATTACATAGTCTCGAAAACAACCATATATACTACTAATAAATCCAGGAGTTAGTCTCGAAAATAACCATATTACATAGTCTCGATCATCACCACATAGTTCACCTATCTAGCGGGCGCTGATGTAGTCGATGACCATCATCATGTCCAAGTTGGGGATGTCACTATTCTTCATGGTGATCAGAATAGCTCGGCCAGCCTCCATACCAACTCTTGCGGAATGGAACTGCCTCCATGCTTGAGAGTTGAGGATGACGCGACCATCAGCATTATCCCTGGTGATCGGAACTGCGGTGACAGGTCCTGATTCTCCACGGCGTACTCCAATGGTACCTTGCTCCATGCCAGCACTGTCCGCTACCGCCATCGGTATTTTCTACAACACACAATTCCAAGAAAGAATAAAAGCACAATGTCAAATACTGGCCACATTATAACATAAGCAACTATAGGAATAAGAAAGTGTTAAGAAACATACCATGAAATGTCCATTGGAGATGTTTGTGTTGGTGATGCGATGCACGAAAGGGGACCCGATGTAGCTATCTATCTGGGCAAGTTTCTGAAGGACACGGTCCTTCTCAAACTCGCTAAGATTCGCTCTTTGAGCAACCACCACATGTTTCCATGGGTCCTCCTCGTCCATATCATCCTCAGTGTCCATATCATCCTCGGTGTTTCCAATTTCCTCCTCACTCCCGCCATCCTAGCTCGCAATCCCGCCCATATACAGAATTTTGATACGAGGTTGCGGTCCTTCCATAGAGAAGTGAATGTAATCACCTCCGCTTAAATTGTACGTGGCGATGATAGACTGCAATTGTTCCCCGCAGAAGTAGGTCTTCGTTCTTTCTTTTTTCACTCGAAGAATGTAGGTGGTCCCGTGAACATTGAAATCCACGTTATTGCCAACTAACTCGTTGAACTCTTCGCGAATATTGCATGGTAGAATCTAAAAAAGAAATATAAAGAATCTTTTGTTAAGAAACACAAGTCTAAGGCTAGATAGTAAAACGAAAGAACAAGTTAACATAAAAAGAATTGTTAATTACCAACGAATCAACGTCACCGTCGTGGAGCTGAAGCATAAAAGAAGTCCCAGTGAATCGTCCTTGGGCACATCGGGACCGACATACTTCGCAAGCCATGTTCTATTAAATTAAGAAAGTACACATAGAGGTTAGAGGAGCATAGCTATCACAAAACAAAGACAAATGGCAGAACCTACCTATCACAAAACAAATGCTAGGTAATAACTGTAGATTAGTAAAATCTCTACGTAAAATGCTAAGTAATAACTGTACCTTTGCATGCATACAGGTCAGTCTCGGAGTTACTGCAATACATACTCTACAATTCTCTTTTTGTTGAATATTTTCACCATGGCCACATGGACAGGGATACATGATTTTCTCTTCAAAAGATTTTGGGCAAATGTTTGCAGAACAAAGAATAAGGACCAATTAGCCAAGCTGGTTAACGAAACAAAGCAGTATAATGAGTTCCATGCCTTGATAGCTGCATTCGTTTGAGAAGTTTTTTTTTACTGTCTACTCTATAAATTTGGACATGACAAACTCTACAAAACTAAATATGCGCAGGAGGAAGCCTTAATGTTTTAGTCAAAAAACTAAATATTTTTCCAATTGCGAAGAGATAATATTTTCAACCACGGTTGTGCACAAAATTAAATTCAAGTCTTACATATACCTCAAGGTTTGAGTACATTGAATGTAAGTATATCAAGCAAGTAGAGAAAAATCGACCATAAAATTCATGTGCTTTATCTCTCTGTTGCCGTGAGAGTAGGGGTTAGCTAGCTACCTCCCGTTTCTGGCATCTATTCATCGATCGATTCCATGGCATAATCATAGTACACATATGCATGCATTCCAATCTCCAACCACCCAAAGAAATCTCGACGGCCAGATATTATATTAAGCTAATAGCCCTAGAAAAATCTCCAAGAAAGCAGCTTATAGTACTGTTGCTTGTCATCCCAAGCTCCCAGAAATAGCATACTAGTCAAAGTCAGCACCTCCTGCCCCATCGGCAATCCGGCTGCCATGGCACCCTCCTCTTCACACAGTCCAGCATGGATGTGATGCCCACACCACCTTCACATGCTCCGCCGCCGCCGTCTAGAGATCACCATCCGCCCTTCCACTTAAACTGAGACGATATTAATTCATCGTGTCTAATAAAATACTCCAGCTAATCACCATCTTAGTTCAGAGCAGCAAGCCTGTCTGCTACATACAAGGGAAATTTGGCATGCAGAGACTGCCGGACAAGTTAAGCAGGTGACTAATAAACACACACATGCTAGCTAGCATCATTATCCTCTAGCTTGGTGGAAACCAAGCACAACATTTGCATTACGCTACCTAACATTTACCTACTCATGGTTTGTTTTATAAACAACACGTGCATCTCACCAACAAAGGTTCTGCATGTTCAAGTTGGATCTTAAAATTCAGAGCAGAGCCAATTAGCAGCGCGTGGGCTAGGGATTGAGGGATTAGCGGTTCCACAGCATGGAATCGAGAAAGGAGCTCGAGAGATTGGGAGCTAGCGCGCCCGGTCCATGGAGTTCCTACCAATCGGCGACGAAGGAGGTCGAGGCTAACGGCGGTGGAAAGGGGATGGTGCTGAGCTTCGAGGACCGCGCGGGGAAGGCGTGGCGGCAGCTCCATCCCCTCGGGTGCAGACACCGGCAAGGAGGCGGGCGCGGCGGACGGCAACGGCTCCTGACACTATACCGCGCGCGAGGGAGAAGAGGTACCGCGCGAGAGGGAGAAGAGGGGGCTTACCCTTCAAGGCAGACGGCCGGTGTCGATGCAGAAGGGCGGCGCTCCTCGTCCTCCTCCCCCGCGGCTCCTCCTAGTCGATGCAGAAGGGCGGCGGCGCATCGATGCAGAAGGGCGGCGGCGCGTCGATGCAGAAGTTCTGTTGGTGTGTGTGGTGTGGAGAGAAGGAAGGAGGGGAACGGCTGATACCTGTACTCCCCGTAGCCGTGGCGCACCACCCGCTGGTGCGTCACGCCTATCTAATCCGTGGCGCACCGCCGGCACGTGCGCCGCGCCTTATACCACATAGCCGTGACGCACCAGAGGTACAGTGCGTCGCGGGTATGCCTCGGAGGCTCGCTACCCTGGCCCCACACATAGGCGCGACGCGTCTTCTGTCTGGTGCGCCGCGGGTAACTCTATACGCGCGACGCAGAGATTTGAGGTGCGCCACCGCTATTAGGCGTGACGCACCATTTGCCTGGTGCGTCACGGGTATCATCACTCCTATAGCTGTTTTCCTAGTAGTGGTCGTGGATCATGTGTCCTAGGCGTAGATTGGAAAGCCCTCTGAACTCGAGAAGGTTCCTCTGTCGAGAGGGTATGGTAATCATTCGTGTTGAAGCGGACGGATTCGCCGCTTTTCTCTAGATGAAAGCGCGAGTCGACAACTCCTGATTCAGATTCTGATTCTTCCGGGAAGTGGAGGATTATGTCCCTGCTGGTCACGAATTTCAGGCTCCCGAACGTCAAGGTGACGCTCCTCTCCAGATCTTCGAATACCGAGCGTGATTCCGGCAAGTGAGGTGTGACCACGACAGACCCGAGCCGTATAGGATTGTTCGGAGCCATAGTCGATGGTTTCCAACGAGAATTGGTTGTCGATGAAGCCGAAGATGCCGGTGATCCAGCGCCCGCCGTTCCCACAGACGACGCCAATTGTCGAATCTCTGACTCTACAAATCCCCTGGGTGAAATCATAGGGTTTCGAATAGGAGAACCCATGAGCGCTGGTGGAATCGTCGGCTAAACAGGGGGCAAGATTTACCCAGGTTTGGGGCCCTCGTAGAGGTAAAACCCTTACTCCTGCCTCTGTCGATCTGTATTAACGAGTAGATCGGTTACAATGGTGGTTGCTCAAGTCGAGAGTATGATCTCGAGCTAAAGGCTTTGGTGATGCGGTATTGCTTGGTCCTCCTCCGGTGGCTCTCCTGGCCTTATGTAGGTGGCCAGGTCACAAACCCTACCCGGAGAGGACTCGAACTCTAACCCTAGGTCGGTTACAGCTTTCCTAACTTAACCCGCAAGACAGTGCGGGTGGGCTTCACGTGGGCCTTCTGGAACACTCCAAGGGCTCCTCTTCTTGGGCCTTAACCTTGGGCCTGAGACGGGATTTCCTTACCAGCAGGGTCCAGGATCCATGTCTTCGTCACCCGTGCTGTCAATAGAAATCAAGAGACCACAGTGGTCTGATTGTACTGTTTGAATGTGCCTCAATTCGGTATTGCCAAAGGATTCCAGAAACCGATTATCGCCAAAACCCCTATCGAGCCGAACTTTGGTGTTGGCAGTACCCTGTTGCCTGTTGTCCCATGTGTAAGGAAGTCCATAGTTCCCAAGTCTGAGAACCTACAGAAATCCACCACATCTCTAAAACCCTCCATCATTCTGTCATCTCTATTATTGCCTCCCAGTTGCTCAGTTTCATGAAGAGTTTCATTGAAATCACCCGCGCATAGCCACGGTCTGTCATACTCACACCGCAAATACTCTAGTAATTCCCAGCTCTTCCTCGTCTTTGATCTTGACGGATCTCCATAGAAACCCGTGAACCTCCACTCAATCGGTCCCAAGCTCTCATCCTGGATCATAACATCAATGTGTGTCTTACTAAAAGATTTCAGACTCACAATTGAATTATTGTTCCAGTAAAGCGCAAGACCCCCGCTGCGACCTTCAGATTTAACCGCAAAAGCATTCTGAAAGCCAAACCCGAACCTCAAATCTTGTGCTCTCGTATCTGACATCTTGGTTTCTAAGAGAACAAACAAGGCGGGGCGATGCAGCTGAATCAAGCTGCTGATTTCCTGAACTGTCTCGAGCCGCCCGCAGCCCCGACAGTTCAACGCGAATAGATTCATTGCTCCCGGCGGTCTCCCTCGGAGGGAGCCGCCGATATGCTACTGTTTGATTTCGAGCTCTCGGTACCTGTCTTTTTTGGCCTCTTAATGTCTCTAGGTCTGGTCTATGTCGGTGGTGGAGGGGGAATCCCACCTCCACTCCCTGAACCATCCGCCTCAGCTTCAGCTCGGATAGCTGCTGTCCGTGTCTCGAAGTTAAGCTTTTTGTCCGTCGAACGTATACCACCAATCAGTTCATCAACATATACCCCGTTGTGTCTGCATCTATTTTCTTCAGAGGGCTGGACACGGTATCACTAAGCTGATCATCTTCTTCCATCTCCTCTGACCCTCTCTTACGGGCAGCCGGTTCCCAACCCCTTCCACGTCCTCTACCCCCCATTCGTCCAAGAGCACCCCCCACTACTAGGAAAATGGCTATAGGAGTGATGATATATGTGACGCACCAGAGAAACGGCGCGTCACGCTTATTACCCGTGGCGCACCACGGTTTGGTGCGTCACGCCTATAGACATACCCGCGACGCACCAAACAGAAGGCGCGTCGCGCTTATGTGTGGGGCCGGGGTGGCGGGCCTCCGAGGCATACCCACGACGCACCTAGGCAGTGGTGCGTCACGACTATGTTGGATACCCGCGGCGCACCTGCCACTGGTGCGTCACGGCTATCTGTTCCACGGGTACCATCTATAGCCGTGACGCACCGCTGGTAGGTGCGCCGCGGGTATCAAACATAGCCGTGACGCACCACTGCCTAGGTGCGTCACGGGTATACCTGGGACGAATTTAAGTGGTTGGGACCACCCCCCACCTCCCATCCCCCCATATCTCCACACCATTTTAGATCTGGTCGCCCCCACCCCCTCACCACCCCATTTCCCCCATTTTCCCACCATTTAAAACTTATTTAACCTATTTTATTTGATATATATGTGAGGGGAATCTAGTAAACACTTCTCTCCACCCCCATCTCTCACTTTATTACCACTTTCCCTTTCATCTTTTTCACTCCCTATAGCCACATACACACGTACTCTGTCGGTCTCGAGTCGGCAAGATATATAGTTGGTGAGTTGTTGGAGGGATATGTATATGTGTTGTATGTATGTGTGTTGATCTCGCTAGATCTCTCTCATAGATCTCGCTCGGTATCAGCCAGTGCGTCGTCACAAAAGATTCATATGGTTTCATATATACATATGCGAAATTGTGTTGCGTATTTTTGATGAAATTTGTGGATGTCTTAAAAATGAGTTGACATGTGTTGTCAAAATGTTGATTCATTTCCATTTCGGCGACCACGCACTCCGAGAATGTCCTATTTTTAGCATAGGTCATGCCGAATTTTTCCATCGACGACCATGCATGCATCATCCATATATTACGTAATTTGATTCTAATTAATTTATCATTTGATATTTTTTTACTATGCAGGCAACCATGCATATAAGCACATGCACCGTGGCTAGATTTATGAAACATGCGACGGCCGAAATGTTTCAAAATAGCATGACGGGGATAAGATGTCCTTGTCGAAGATGCAAACTGAAACACTTGATCACATACGATTGTGGTGACTTGGAGTCGCACCTTATCCGTCGTGGTTTCATGGATGGCTACACTCTTTACCCGACAAGTGATGAAGATGAAGAGTCGCCCGGACATGATGAAGGGCATCATGATCAAGATGAAGGACATGATCATAATCAAGACGAAGGACATCGTGTTGAAGATGTCGGACATGATCATAATCAAGACGAAGGACATCATGATGAAGATGTCGGGACATCATCGTCGGACTGGGTACGGGACCCTCATGTCCAAGCTCTGCTTCTCAAGGAGACTAGCAACACCAGAGCTGCTGCTAGAGAGAAATCGAAGCTGTCGCAACTGGAGATAGACGCCGTTACTCCATTGTATGAAGGATGCATGAGCGAGGATACCCGTCTGAACGTAACGTTAAGGACCCTCGAGATGAAGACAAAACACCGATGGACCGATGCGAGCTACGATGAGAACATGGCATTCTGGCAGGGCCATCTTCCCACGGGGCACAAGTTTCCAACGAGCATCGAGGAGGCCAAGAAAGTCGTGTGCCCTCTGGATTTACCTCACGTGAAATATACCATGCTTGCATTAATGACTGCATCATCTATCGGGGCGCGGACGCGGAGAGAACCATATGCCCGGTGTGCGACGCAACTCGATACAAGACAGGGAAGAAGGCCTCTCCTCGAAAAGTGGTGTGATACTTTCCGATAAGTTCCCGTCTACAGCGGTATTTCGCAGACCCCACACAGGAGAAGCTCATGCGATGGCACGCGGAAAGGAAGAAGCCAGAAGAGCATGATGGAATTGATCCGGAGAAGGATGACACGATGCTGACACACCCTCAGATGCTAGCCAGTGGAAGGCGCTAGACATCGAATACCCCGAATTCGGTGACGATCCAAGGAACATCAGGTTGTGCATGAGTACGGATGGATTAAATCCTTTTGGCAACCAGAGCAGCACCCATAGCACCTGGCCCGTGTTTTTATGTATATACAACCTACCCCCTGGTTGTGCTTGAAGAGGAAGTACATACAGATGAGTATGCTTATTCAAGGGCCGAAACAACCAGGTAACGACATCAATATGTATGTCCAGTTGTTGGAAGAGGAGCTAGCCACGTTATGGGACGAGCCAGCCAATACGTGGGACGCCTATGGAGAAACGTTTTTCCCAATGAGAGCCGCGCTCATCATGACGGTGCATGACTACCTCGGTTACGGATATGTCACGGGGCAGGTGGCGCACGGATTCTGTGCATGCGTTAGGTGCATGGATGACACTACGTATCTCCAGCTAGAGAGAAACCCCGGGTCTTCGAAAACCGTGTTCTTGGGGCATCGAAGGTGGCTTCGCAAGGATGAACCGTGGATAAAACGCAAAGATCTGTTCAACAATGAAGTTGAGATGCGAAGAGCCCCACGTCAAAGGAGCGGAGAGGAAATCAACGAGCTCTTGAAGAACTGGAATGAGTGCCCTGCGCCGGGAAAGAAGCGAAAGGCGTCGACGCCGTTGGAGGGTGTATGGAAAACAAGGTCTGTTCTCTGGGGCCTGAGGTACTGGAATATTCTCCGCACGCCCCACTGCCTTGACCTCATGCATATCACGAAAAACGTGTGCGAGAGTCTGCTTGGCACCATGCTCAACATGCCTGAGAGGACCAAAGATGGGCCAAAAGCAAGGAACGACTTGAGATTTTTGAATATCAGGGGCGAGCTCCACGGAGGAAAACCGGATGATGATGACGACGATGATGATGATGTGTTAGATGGGACGGAAGGTCGCCGCAAGGGCAAAAAGGCCAAGAAGACGAAATATTACTGTCCCCCTTCGTGCTTCACGCTATGCGAGAAGGAGATCGACCAATTCTTCAAGTGCCTCCTTGGAGTCAAATTTCCTTACGGTTATGCGGGGAAGATAAGCATATACATATACGTACCAAAGCAGAAGTTCAGCGGGATGAATTCCCACGACTGTCACGTGATGATGACGCAGATACTTCCAGTTGCAATTCGAGGGATAATGGAGGAGCATGTCCGTGAAACGCTGTTTGGACTCTGCAACTTTTTTGACGTCATCTCTCGAAAGTCGATTGGCGTGAAGCAACTCGCAAGGCTACAGGAAGAGATCGTGGTGATACTATGCGAGCTTGAGATATACTTCCCGCCCGCATTCTTCGACATTATGGTGCATCTCCTTGTCCATGTCGTGGATGATATCATCCAGCTCGGGCCGCCGTTTTTACACTCCATGATGGCGTTCGAAAGGATGAATGGTTCCATCAAAGGATACGTCCGCAACAGGGCCCGTCCAGACGCAAGCATTGCCAAGGGCTTTCTGACAGAAGAGTGCATCTCTTTCTGTACGAATTTTCTAGACAAAGATGAGAACCCTGGTTTGCCCGTAAATAGGCACTTTGGCAGGCTCGCTGGATGGGGACACCGCGAGGGCCAGCACGAAATGAATGTCGACTTTCAGGGCCGACGCAACGACTTTGACAGAGCAAACCTAGTCGCGCTACAACATCTATCAATGGTCGATCCTTGGTTGGAAAAGCACAAATTGCTAATCGCGAAGTATTATAGTGATCGGGGACAACATAGGAACGAAGCAGAAATAATCAGAGAGCACAACATCCATTTCACACAGTGGTTCAGGGAGAAGATTATGAGCGATCACCCGGAGACGCCTTATTCTGAAGAAGAAAAACTCATATTCACATTGTCACAAGGCCCCGCACATAACCTCATGACATATCAGGCATACGATATCAATGGTTACACATTCTACACGGCAAATAAGGACCGGAATTGCGAATACCAGAACTCGGGGGTAACGATGGAATCATTAACAGGTGACGTCAAGGAAAGATACTATGGTAGGATCGATGAGATATGGGAACTCGACTACTGTGGAGAGAAGGTGCCAATGTTCCGTGTCACATGGGCAAAGAGCGTCAGGAAAGAAGGACAATATTTCACCAGCATGGTGATACCTGAAGCCAAATCCGGCATGAATGTCACCGCAAAAAATGAGCCATGGGTCTTGGCTAACAAAATGGACCAATGCTTCTTCATTACTGACCCGACAAGGCCTAGCCGTGTTGTCGTGCGGAGAGGCAAAAGAAGCATCATCGGAATGGATGGAGTAGCCAACGAGCAAGACTTTGACCAGTACGGCGACACGAAAATGGAAGATCACAACGACGATGGAACGAAATACACAACAAGAAGAAGCAGGACAACGCTACCTACAGGTCGCCCATTCCACCGAAGAAGTCACGGTGTTCCGGGACTGAATTACTCAACCACGACAAAGAAGGGAAAGAAAATTGTAAAACGCTAGCTCTAAGAACAACGATATATGTGTCGTGTGTTTGCATGCATTCGAGGAAGTGATGACAATGTATGATGATGTATTTTATATGCATGCACTAAGATATGATGTTTAAATTAATCAACACATGAATTGAGATTTTATTTTGAAAGTTATATTGATTTATATGAATTTATGTTGATTTATATTGTGTTTTCCAAAACTATTCAAAAAATGGGGTGTGGGGGATTCGAACCCGGGTGCTGGGGCACATGACAGTATCAACCACTGGGCTAACGAAACAGTTGTGATATTGATAGGCAACACAACCTTTTGAACATATTATGCGAATAGGCGTGGCGCACCAAGCCGCGGTGCGCCATGGTTTAGTAATGCGTGGCGCACGGCAGTGATGTCCGTCGTGGCTATCTAATGCGCGGCGCACCTTCCAGTAGTGCATCACGCCTATCTAATCCGCGGCGCACCTAGCCTCGGTGCGTCACGGGTATAGCTGATATAGATCGAGCTAGGGCGCCCGACCGTTCCTTCTTCCTCCCTTTCTCTCCATCGTGACCCCGTTTCTCCAATCTCTCCGATCGCCGCCACCGTCCCCTCCCGTCTAGCACCTCTGCCCGCACGCCCTAGCCACCGCTGCCCGCATCGCCACCACCGTCCCCTCCTTGTTGGCCCACCGCCCCTCACATCTGCCCCCTGTTCTAGCCTCGATCCGCTGCCCGCATCGCCGCCACCGTCCCCTCCTTGTGGCCACCGCACGCACGTCTCCGCTGCCCTAGCCACCGGATCCTAGTGCCCTAGCCCTAGCCACCGGCTCCCAGTGCCCTAGCCCTAGCCACCCACCGCGCCTCACATCTGCCCGAGGGGGAGGAGTACAGGAGGAGGGGAGCCGCCCGCGCCGTCTTCCTCGATACCATCACCCGCGCCGTTGCAGCGAGAGAGGAGGAGGGAGCCGCTCGCGCTGTCTTCCTCGACACCATCCAGGACCAAGGCCCCGGCGTGAACAACTACACCGTGCCCCAGGTAAGCCCCCTCCTCCTCCCCTCCCTGAATTTTCTCAGTCTATTAACTGTTGAAGAATGCTCTCTGAATTTTCCTGTTCATGGCGTCGTTTCTTGGGGATTCCCCTGTTCCCGTGGTCTTCGGCATCCTCACTGCAGAAAGCCCTTTTTTTTTGAGAAACCACTACAGAAAGCCTTGTGGATTGGAGTTATCTACTTGTGGATTTTATCATCCCATTGATACTTATAAGAACAGTTATCTACTTCATCTTGCTGCCCCTGGAATTATTATCTGATAGGAATAGATACCTACATCTTGATTATGTCCCTGGCTAGTGATGCAAAGTCTCAGGCCCTTAATTTTCTTGTGAACATGTGCTTGTGGATTGGAGTAAACTGAACCTGCTTGTGCTACTCTTGCTTATGCTTCCTATGCTAATCCTGCTTGTGCTACTCCTGCTTCTGCTTTTGCTGTTTGCTGTGCTTGGTTGTTAACTGATAACATAAAAAAAGTCAAGAACATGTAGATTCTACCATCAGCTAGCCTGTTATGATCATATCTTCTTAAAGTTAATTCATGACTATCCTGAAAGTTAATTCTTGAGTAATTTGTTGTAAACTGAACCTGCTGTACTCTTGGTTTTATTTTAGACTCCTATGGTGTTTGTGTCTCTGACTGGATGTCGGGGGGTTACCCTCGAGTAGGGTAAAGGCAAGTGGTAAAGGCAAGGTCAGAAGAGATGTTTGGTCGAGTAGCCGCCTACCCGGTAACCGCTACCCGGTCGACTGCTACTCGGTCTTACGTCAAAGATGACCAGAAGAAGGAATCAAGCAAGTTATGTTTGTTCGAGTAGAAGAGGTGGCCCGAGTAAAACTGGCGGGAACCTACTCGGGCCAGAAGTCAAAGGAGCCGTTCTGACACAGGATCCCGCGTATCCGGGGTCCGTACTTGGCACTATTCACACCACTGTTCATCTGGGGCCGGCGTACCTGACAGCGATAGTGTGGCAGCAGGCCGTCGCAGGATAGGGGGGACCTACTCTGTGTTAAGCGCAGTGATACCAGACTGTTCACTTGGTTTTGCCCAACGACTTTCCGGACAGGACAAGATTAGGAACCAAAGCTGTCAGCGGGAACTCGGAAGAAGGACGATGTGCACACAATGTCGACACTTGTCTGTATTTGGACGTATCCGGCTGGGCACCGTGTATATAAGGTGCCCCGCCGCCTCCTGCGCGAGGGATCGAACACACGGCGACCTAATTCACAGACCGGTAGCATATTCGTGACCTAGTTCATCACGTAGAGAGAGGAGTGGCTACTCGGTAGCAAGAACCATTGTACTGTGGCTACTCGGTGAGACATCAGAATACACAAAGAGAGGCAGGAGTAGGGGTTTTGCCTCCTCACGAGGGCCCCGAACCTGGGTAGATCGTGTTGTTTGCAGTGTTTAGTTCTTACTCCACGCGGCTACTCGTCGCGTGATCCCTCCCCGAGCACCTCCAGTGTCCTTCGTCCCCACATCTTTAGCCATCCCATGGCATCTGCCGTGACACCACCACGACAGTTGGCGCCCACCATGGGGCAACCAGCGGCGCTGGTAGGAGTTTCTGTTCGGACGGGATCTTCTTCAGCGGAGCGCGTAGTCTGTGGCCTTGTCCACAGATTTGGCTCCTTCGACTTCGTCACCAACAACGCAGGCGACTTCGGCGGCAGAGCCATGCCGGAGGGCGGCTCGGTGATCTCCTTTGGCTCGCACCTCGTCTACGTCGCCACCGCCGTCGTCAACGAGTTTCCGGAGGAGGTGTTGGTGATAGAGGATCCTCCCGCTGTCATCGCTGCTCGCGGAAGGCCTACGCGCTTTTCTGTGAACAGCGCTGAGGTGATGGTGGCCGGCCTGGCTGCGAACACCGGCAAGGGTGCTGCAGGCGCTGCGGTCATCGTCGACGATCCTGCTGGCCCGAGTGCTGGCGGAAAGACCCACAAGCCCTACGAGAAGGCCTGCAAGCTTCCTCTTTCCACTACTCCGACCATCCCTGCGTCCGCAGGAAGAACTGGCATGCCGCCTCCCACCAACCTCGAGCTCTTGAACATGAAGGAGCAGCTCGACCGGCAGCGCCAGGAACTCCTTGCCGAGCAGGCGAAGTTAGAGAAGGTTAGGCTTGAGCTGCGGTCCCACTCACGGCTTCACGCCAGTCGCTAGGAGAGCTAGCAAAGTAGGTGCTACTCGGCGCAACTTAGGCGCCAAGATGGCGACCGTTGGAGAGGTTCCTAGTCAGTCTTCCACCGCAAACACTTCCACTAGGCCTAGGTACAGCACCCCCGCCAAGACACTTAGAGCTGCAGAGGCCGTAGCCGCCGAGTTGCCTCGTCTCGACGGCGACGCGCGCATTAGGCAGCAAGAAAGTCTCAACGAGTTGGTGTTGGAGGCCGCTAGGCAGAATGAGGAGTTCCGGAAGGCCAACCCGGGTGCTGGCGGCTCGCAGGTGGTGCATTCGCATGCGGCCAGATCTGTCGATCAGGCCTCATCTCCGCACCCCAGTCGCGAGAGGGACCGCAGTGGCACCTCGGGCAAGAACAGGCAAATGCAGGTGTACGACCCGACTGCCGCCACGAAACAGCTCGCTGTGCCGCGACAGTCCGGCCAGAAACACAACTCTGCTGGAGCAGGCATTCAAGCCCATAAAGCTCATAGCCAAACTCGAGGAGGAGATCGTCCGAGTCCTTCTCGGCAGCATGCTGCTCAGTCTACTCGGCGGAGGCCTCACCAGGCAGTTGCTGTTCAGCCGCGTGCGGTTGACCGAGTAGCCAACCTGGTGGAGCAGCCTGTGGCCATGGAGGAGGACAGGTACGATGACGGCAACTCGGCTATGGGGCTAGACGGGTACGATATCTTGGACCGCGTAGGAGAGCGCGTGCTGGAGCCTGCTGATGTTCGGTACAAGCTGGATCGGATCAACCTGTCCGCGCGGCTAGAGAACAAGGGGCCTCCCGGCCCTGACTGTTTTGGCCCGCGCATCATGAACGAGCCATCCGTGAAGAACTTCCAGCTCGCAAGGGGCACCAAGAGCTACAACGGCAGCACCAAGCCAGAAGACTGGCTCAACGACTACGTCACTGCAGTTCACATCGCGAGCGACAACAGAAGATGGGCGGTGCGGTATGTTCCACGGATGCTTGAGGGTCCAGCTCGCACTTGGCTCAACAACTTGCCCAAGAACAACATCAATTGCTGGCTGGACTTCTCGGAGGCATTCATCAGCAACTTCACCAGCACGTACAAGAGGCCGAATAGGCTGCAGCAGCTGTCAGCCTGCAGGCAGCGAGAAGACGAGACGGATCGCGAGTATCTTACTCGGTGGAGCACATTGCGGAACACCTGCGAAGGTGTGAACGAGGCGCATGCCATCACTTGGTTTGCGCAAGGGTGCAAGCACGGCAGCATGTTGTGGCAGAGGTTGCAGAGGGAGATGCCGAACACTCTGGCGGAGACCATCAAGATCGCGGTTCAGTACGCGCTTGGTGATCCTACTCAGCCACTGATGGACTCCTCTGAGCCGAGAAGAAATTTCAAGTGCAATGAGTTCCGCAACAAGCGTAGGGGTGACCGAATAGATACTCGGTATGACCCTGAGGAGGTGAATGCTGTGGGAATTGGAGCTAGGAGCAGCCAAGGGGAAAAACCTGTTGGAGCCCAGTACGGGCGCAACCAGAACCAGGGCCAAGGCAACAAGAAGCCATACCGAGCTCCTCAGTCGGGTAGCGGCAACCCGGAGCCGGCTAAGAAGCTCGTCTTTGACGACATGAAGGATGGCCCGTGCAGCTTCCACACTAATCACCCTTCAAGGCCAGCCAACCACACTACTCGGCAGTGCGAATGGTGGGAGCTGATCAGGAATGAGGGCCTGCCTCCTCCTCCTCCCCTGCCAGTCGCGAATGCTCCTATTCAGCCTGTTCGTGCACCTGCAGCTCGGCCTCCTGTCTTCAACCCATTTTTCTGTTATTTCATAATTCAATTAAATAGCAGAATTCAAACCAAACTTCAAAATTCAATATCTTTTGCTCTGTAATTCCAATAAATGCAAACTTTATATGTTTTCTGATCCAAATCTTCTAATCTTTCCAAATATTTAATTTGTGTTCTGTTTTGAATTTTCAAAATGCAATTTAAACTCAAATTCAAATAATTCAAATGCCCTTTGTAATAATTCATAACTAATTATTCTTAAGTCCAAATAATTCAAATAAAATATGTTTTTCATACCCTTTTGAATACCCTATTCAACTATAAACTTTGTTTTCTGGTTTGAATAATTTAAATTGCCTAAACCATTTAATTCCTGTTTAATTCAATTAAAAATTGTTTAAAATTGTTTAATTCATAATTAAATAATCCAAAGTCCAATTTCAAAATGTGAAACATGTAATCCAACTAAAATTTGATAACCTTTTCAAATATCAACTTTGTTATTTGTTTTGAACATTTTAAATGGGTGAAAACAACAAGTATTTGTGTGTCACCTTTAAGGCACCCAAAATTCCCTAAGTTAATAATAAAATTCTAAATTGCTACACCCTATTTTAATTTAATTCTAATGTTGTTATTTTGCTGTTTCCCTTTTGCATGCATCATACTAAACCACTAGCACCTGTTGATTAGTTGGAAAACAAATAATTTAACCATAATTCATGGGCTTTTCCTATGCAACTCAAATTGCATATGGGTCCATTTAAATTTGTTTAACTTGTCAACTAGTTTATTTCTATGCATCAATTAAATTGTCATGCATACATATCTTGATCATGCTGGATCTTTTGCCGTAGTAGTAATTGTTGCATTCCGGTGTTTGTTCGAGGTTCGTTGCTTCTTCCCGGATAGGACGTTGAGATGATGTGAGCAACGACAAGTTCTGCTACCTTGCGGGATCTCAGGCAAGTATACTCACCTGCATGCCACATGGCTGCCTTTCATCACTTGTTACCGATTCTTTCCGTTGATTCTTTTCTGCTAGCCTTAGTGGTAGTTGTTTCTGTTACGAACCCATCACATGAATCCCTTAACCCTGATACTGCCTCACCTCCCTACCTATAACCATTGTTTGTGCTTGTGTCTTACTATCTTGCTTAGGGTTGTTTTGCTCGAGTCTGTTACCCGTTACTTTCTGCTATTACTTCTTTATGTTCTGGGGGCTCGATGTTTAATCAATCAATCAATCATGCTAATGTTACTATTAATAATAAATTTGATGATAAGGCACCGGCAGGAGGCCCTTTGTGGTTTTGAGGCCTGCTAGTATCGACCCTAATAGGAAAAGGGTCTTGTCTACTGATCCATGATGAGCGCACTACCCGCATTTGGGGAGTATGGGCTCCCCCTCAGTTTGACCCGATTCGCATCTCGTCCAAATCGCCTCATTTAGTTCGGGTTTTCCATTTGCTGCATGCATGATCTTGCGAGCCCTTGGATCCCGGGTGGAACTTTCGTAGTCGGCATATAGGGGGACACGTTCTTAGAGTGCTATGAGGGTCCATTTTCTTCTGGGCTCGATTAGCCGTGCGCCCAAGGTGCTTTGGGCTTGATGCGAAGAAGGGTTGGATTGTGTTGAGTGCCCCGCTTGGTGGAGTGGCCGCTCCATCTGGCGGGTTATTCATGAGTACGGCTAAATTGGTGCAACCCTGCAGGGATAATCTTCTCGAGAAGCCGTGTTTTCCGCGGTTATGGATTACTTGGTGAAAGTACTGGCTAACAAGTACTCAGGACAACTTAAACCTAATGAATAACAACCTTTCACCCAATGATTAACAACTTGACTAGTAATAGGCTTATTGACACAATAATCTGAACCATCATTAACTCAACGGTGTGAGTTATCCTCGGATTGCTTCTTCGGATAAGGGGCGAGATCCAGGATGGGTTTGTTTGAAGTTATCTTTCAGTTGGTTACAAACCTCGATCTTATCCCATTTCTGATAGTTGGAAGTAATAGAATCTCTATAGTTGGTTAGTGCAGCCTGCTATCAATTATTTGCAATAACCCTTTCCTTCCATTGATCCTAAAGTATTTGTATCTTGTGATGATTGGCTACGCCGGTATTCTTGTGAGTATGGGTTTTATCCCCCTTGCCAGTACTTAACCGTACTGACCCACGAATCTCTTTCGTGGCTGCAAATTCCAAATTGCAGTCAACAGGTTTGAAGTCTGACGACGTTAGCTTGGGAATCCCTCCGGCTTGGCCTGGGCAGGGATTGGACGCCTTCGGTTATCTTCAGGACTCTTAGTCCAATTTGGATCTTGTCCGTAGACGGACGTACGCTTCTTCCGCTGTTATTTGGATCTTTGTATTGTATCAGTTGTAACCCCGGCTCGTTGAGTCATCTTGTATCTATCTGTTTCTGTTGTAACTGTGGAATATTCGTGAACTATTGTAATGTTATCATAAATGGCAACCTGGAATCGGTTATTATGTGGATTTTGGCGGGAATGCTGAAATCTGCATAGTGCCCGATCTCGGGGCGTCACAAATGGTATCAGAGCCTTGGTTCCGATTCCCGAGATTGTTTCGATACGAATGGTTATCGAAGCAACGGGTCCGCAAAGCCTGTAGGATAACCTCGCTAACGGTCGTTGTTCCTAGAGTGTCAAAAACTATTTCTGCTAAACTATTTTGGAAAACATCTCAATAGGATTCTTGTTTTCTCCTTATCCCTATTCTATTTCCCCTCCCAATCTTATTTGTTTTGGAGTCTCCCCTCTGGTCTATCTTTCAAAGTGTTAGGATCCTACGTGGGTGGACGTTTTCTGAACCCTTAACCTAATAGGTTCGATCATCGGAAGATTCCTGGTGGAAGAACATCGTCATCAGCCCGAGCAAGAACCTCTTGTTAGTGGTGTCGAGGAACCCTTGTTAGTGGTGTCGAGGAGATCAACTGGAAGCCCGCAGAATCGATAGTCGAACTTCTTTCCCCTCCCGGGTTAGCAGGTGGATTGCGAGGGCGCAATCCCTTGTTAGTGGTGTCGTCTGTAACACCTGGGGTGTTACCTGTTTGTTTGATTGCATCATATGCATCACATTGCATTGCACCATGTTTGCCTCACAACTGAAAATTTCAAAACAATTTAAACTTTTAAGCTTGCTCAAAAACTTCCAATTTCAAACTTGCAATTAAAACCCCTAAATTTTTTCTTCCACTGGTTAATTCTGTTTTAATCACTTGTCTGTTACAATCTTTCAACTAAAGAATTGCAATCAAAAACATCTTTTGCTTCCAATCAATTCCTTGATGTTTCAACTAATAATTTGTTGCTTATTTCAATCAATCACCTTAATCTTTTATTTTCAAATCAATTCAAAAACTCAAAACAATTCTCAAATCATCAATCCTTTGAATCCATGAAGTTCAACACAAATTGGTATTCCTTTAAACATTCTAAAACCCTAAGGGACACCCTATGGAAAACACCCCATTTTCTAAATATTAATTAATATGGCAAAATTCAATTATTTTGGTTCAATTTCAAAACAGCAATCAAACCTTTGAAATTTTGAAAACCAAAACATCCAAGTGGTTGCATTTCACCTAAAAAGCTTATCCAAATTTTTCCAAATTTTTATCTAACCAAAAAACCCCTGTTTTTTTTTATCCAAAAGCAAAACTACAAAAAAAAATAGAAACAGAAAAATAAAACAACTAACTAGCAGGAGGCAGGCCTTCCCTTTCTCTTCTTTCCAGCCCAACTTCTTTCCCTCAAGCCCAACTTGCTCTGGCCCAGTACCCCCCCTCCGTTTTGTCTTCTTCCTCGCGATGACGACATCCTCTGTACGAACCATGGCAGAACCGCTCGATCAACTCCATCCCCCTCCAGATGCTTGCCGTACTGGCTCCCATCCGCCTTAAGTACCTACCCTCAACCCTAACCTCTCCCCTCTAGCCCTAGCGCCGCCACCGCTCCTCTCTCGTTCACCTCCCCTCTGCCTCTTCTGAACCTTCAACCACCATTGCTGCCATGACCGGAGGAGGGCTCACACGGCGGCGGGGAAAGGGTATAGGCCGCGGGCCGCTGACGGCGGGAATGGAAACGGCGCGGCGTCCTCTCCATCGCCGTGCCCTCCACCTCCCTCGAGGACTGCCGGAGCCCCGCCGCCATCGCCGGAGAAGGACGTCGGCACCTGTCCGCAGCTCGAGCAGCAGGTGATCGCTCCTCGCCTCCGCTCCCTTCCCCTCTCTCTCGCACGGCCACCGCACGCCCACACGCCCTGGACACGCACCATCACAGCCCCGCACGCACACGGCCTGCGCCAGCACCCCGCACTCCCGGCGCGGCCGCGGCAGAGGGCCATCGTCCGCCCTGTACCTCGCCCGAGCAGGTATCTGAACTTGTTTCAGATTCGACAGTGTAATAACTGTCGGGAGTTACAGGTTAACCCTCCCCCGTATCCTATACCTGACAACAACCGCAAGCCACCGCAGTGGTATTGGCTCTGTGCGCGCGAGCCACAGCTCACGGGTTCGAACCCCCCGTGGAGCAAAGTGCTCCACCTTTTTTCGCGATTTACCGCGCGGTGGCGGGTCCACCCGTCGGTGACCCCTCCCGCCTCGTCAGCATCGCGTGGCCCTCGGGCCCGCGCGTCAGTGGCCGCGGCTAGGGTGCGGCGCGGTAACTAAATCGTTTAACCCATTTTTCTGTTATTTCATAATTCAATTAAATAGCAGAATTCAAACCAAACTTCAAAATTCAATATCTTTTGCTCTGTAATTCCAATAAATGCAAACTTTATATGTTTTCTGATCCAAATCTTCTAATCTTTCCAAATATTTAATTTGTGTTCTGTTTTGAATTTTCAAAATGCAATTTAAACTCAAATTCAAATAATTCAAATGCCCTTTGTAATAATTCATAACTAATTATTCTTAAGTCCAAATAATTCAAATAAAATATGTTTTTCATACCCTTTTGAATACCCTATTCAACTATAAACTTTGTTTTCTGGTTTGAATAATTTAAATTGCCTAAACCATTTAATTCCTGTTTAATTCAATTAAAAATTGTTTAAAATTGTTTAATTCATAATTAAATAATCCAAAGTCCAATTTCAAAATGTGAAACATGTAATCCAACTAAAATTTGATAACCTTTTCAAATATCAACTTTGTTATTTGTTTTGAACATTTTAAATGGGTGAAAACAACAAGTATTTGTGTGTCACCTTTAAGGCACCCAAAATTCCCTAAGTTAATAATAAAATTCTAAATTGCTACACCCTATTTTAATTTAATTCTAATGTTGTTATTTTGCTGTTTCCCTTTTGCATGCATCATACTAAACCACTAGCACCTGTTGATTAGTTGGAAAACAAATAATTTAACCATAATTCATGGGCTTTTCCTATGCAACTCAAATTGCATATGGGTCCATTTAAATTTGTTTAACTTGTCAACTAGTTTATTTCTATGCATCAATTAAATTGTCATGCATACATATCTTGATCATGCTGGATCTTTTGCCGTAGTAGTAATTGTTGCATTCCGGTGTTTGTTCGAGGTTCGTTGCTTCTTCCCGGATAGGACGTTGAGATGATGTGAGCAACGACAAGTTCTGCTACCTTGCGGGATCTCAGGCAAGTATACTCACCTGCATGCCACATGGCTGCCTTTCATCACTTGTTACCGATTCTTTCCGTTGATTCTTTTCTGCTAGCCTTAGTGGTAGTTGTTTCTGTTACGAACCCATCACATGAATCCCTTAACCCTGATACTGCCTCACCTCCCTACCTATAACCATTGTTTGTGCTTGTGTCTTACTATCTTGCTTAGGGTTGTTTTGCTCGAGTCTGTTACCCGTTACTTTCTGCTATTACTTCTTTATGTTCTGGGGGCTCGATGTTTAATCAATCAATCAATCATGCTAATGTTACTATTAATAATAAATTTGATGATAAGGCACCGGCAGGAGGCCCTTTGTGGTTTTGAGGCCTGCTAGTATCGACCCTAATAGGAAAAGGGTCTTGTCTACTGATCCATGATGAGCGCACTACCCGCATTTGGGGAGTATGGGCTCCCCCTCAGTTTGACCCGATTCGCATCTCGTCCAAATCGCCTCATTTAGTTCGGGTTTTCCATTTGCTGCATGCATGATCTTGCGAGCCCTTGGATCCCGGGTGGAACTTTCGTAGTCGGCATATAGGGGGACACGTTCTTAGAGTGCTATGAGGGTCCATTTTCTTCTGGGCTCGATTAGCCGTGCGCCCAAGGTGCTTTGGGCTTGATGCGAAGAAGGGTTGGATTGTGTTGAGTGCCCCGCTTGGTGGAGTGGCCGCTCCATCTGGCGGGTTATTCATGAGTACGGCTAAATTGGTGCAACCCTGCAGGGATAATCTTCTCGAGAAGCCGTGTTTTCCGCGGTTATGGATTACTTGGTGAAAGTACTGGCTAACAAGTACTCAGGACAACTTAAACCTAATGAATAACAACCTTTCACCCAATGATTAACAACTTGACTAGTAATAGGCTTATTGACACAATAATCTGAACCATCATTAACTCAACGGTGTGAGTTATCCTCGGATTGCTTCTTCGGATAAGGGGCGAGATCCAGGATGGGTTTGTTTGAAGTTATCTTTCAGTTGGTTACAAACCTCGATCTTATCCCATTTCTGATAGTTGGAAGTAATAGAATCTCTATAGTTGGTTAGTGCAGCCTGCTATCAATTATTTGCAATAACCCTTTCCTTCCATTGATCCTAAAGTATTTGTATCTTGTGATGATTGGCTACGCCGGTATTCTTGTGAGTATGGGTTTTATCCCCCTTGCCAGTACTTAACCGTACTGACCTACGAATCTCTTTCGTGGCTGCAAATTCCAAATTGCAGTCAACAGGTTTGAAGTCTGACGACGTTAGCTTGGGAATCCCTCCGGCTTGGCCTGGGCAGGGATTGGACGCCTTCGGTTATCTTCAGGACTCTTAGTCCAATTTGGATCTTGTCCGTAGACGGACGTACGCTTCTTCCGCTGTTATTTGGATCTTTGTATTGTATCAGTTGTAACCCCGGCTCGTTGAGTCATCTTGTATCTATCTGTTTCTGTTGTAACTGTGGAATATTCGTGAACTATTGTAATGTTATCATAAATGGCAACCTGGAATCGGTTATTATGTGGATTTTGGCGGGAATGCTGAAATCTGCATAGTGCCCGATCTCGGGGCGTCACAAATGGTATCAGAGCCTTGGTTCCGATTCCCGAGATTGTTTCGATACGAATGGTTATCGAAGCAACGGGTCCGCAAAGCCTGTAGGATAACCTCGCTAACGGTCGTTGTTCCTAGAGTGTCAAAAACTATTTCTGCTAAACTATTTTGGAAAACATCTCAATAGGATTCTTGTTTTCTCCTTATCCCTATTCTATTTCCCCTCCCAATCTTATTTGTTTTGGAGTCTCCCCTCTGGTCTATCTTTCAAAGTGTTAGGATCCTACGTGGGTGGACGTTTTCTGAACCCTTAACCTAATAGGTTCGATCATCGGAAGATTCCTGGTGGAAGAACATCGTCATCAGCCCGAGCAAGAACCTCTTGTTAGTGGTGTCGAGGAACCCTTGTTAGTGGTGTCGAGGAGATCAACTGGAAGCCCGCAGAATCGATAGTCGAACTTCTTTCCCCTCCCGGGTTAGCAGGTGGATTGCGAGGGCGCAATCCCTTGTTAGTGGTGTCGTCTGTAACACCTGGGGTGTTACCTGTTTGTTTGATTGCATCATATGCATCACATTGCATTGCACCATGTTTGCCTCACAACTGAAAATTTCAAAACAATTTAAACTTTTAAGCTTGCTCAAAAACTTCCAATTTCAAACTTGCAATTAAAACCCCTAAATTGTTTCTTCCACTGGTTAATTCTGTTTTAATCACTTGTCTGTTACAATCTTTCAACTAAAGAATTGCAATCAAAAACATCTTTTGCTTCCAATCAATTCCTTGATGTTTCAACTAATAATTTGTTGCTTATTTCAATCAATCACCTTAATCTTTTATTTTCAAATCAATTCAAAAACTCAAAACAATTCTCAAATCATCAATCCTTTGAATCCATGAAGTTCAACACAAATTGGTATTCCTTTAAACATTCTAAAACCCTAAGGGACACCCTATGGAAAACACCCCATTTTCTAAATATTAATTAATATGGCAAAATTCAATTATTTTGGTTCAATTTCAAAACAGCAATCAAACCTTTGAAATTTTGAAAACCAAAACATCCAAGTGGTTGCATTTCACCTAAAAAGCTTATCCAAATTTTTCCAAATTTTTATCTAACCAAAAAACCCCTGTTTTTTTTTATCCAAAAGCAAAACTACAAAAAAAAATAGAAACAGAAAAATAAAACAACTAACTAGCAGGAGGCAGGCCTTCCCTTTCTCTTCTTTCCAGCCCAACTTCTTTCCCTCAAGCCCAACTTGCTCTGGCCCAGTACCCCCCCTCCGTTTTGTCTTCTTCCTCGCGATGACGACATCCTCTGTACGAACCATGGCAGAACCGCTCGATCAACTCCATCCCCCTCCAGATGCTTGCCGTACTGGCTCCCATCCGCCTTAAGTACCTACCCTCAACCCTAACCTCTCCCCTCTAGCCCTAGCGCCGCCACCGCTCCTCTCTCGTTCACCTCCCCTCTGCCTCTTCTGAACCTTCAACCACCATTGCTGCCATGACCGGAGGAGGGCTCACACGGCGGCGGGGAAAGGGTATAGGCCGCGGGCCGCTGACGGCGGGAATGGAAACGGCGCGGCGTCCTCTCCATCGCCGTGCCCTCCACCTCCCTCGAGGACTGCCGGAGCCCCGCCGCCATCGCCGGAGAAGGACGTCGGCGCCTGTCCGCAGCTCGAGCAGCAGGTGATCGCTCCTCGCCTCCGCTCCCTTCCCCTCTCTCTCGCACGGCCACCGCACGCCCACACGCCCTGGACACGCACCATCACAGCCCCGCACGCACACGGCCTGCGCCAGCACCCCGCACTCCCGGCGCGGCCGCGGCAGAGGGCCATCGTCCGCCCTGTACCTCGCCCGAGCAGGTATCTGAACTTGTTTCAGATTCGACAGTGTAATAACTGTCGGGAGTTACAGGTTAACCCTCCCCCGTATCCTATACCTGACAACAACCGCAAGCCACCGCAGTGGTATTGGCTCTGTGCGCGCGAGCCACAGCTCACGGGTTCGAACCCCCCGTGGAGCAAAGTGCTCCACCTTTTTTCGCGATTTACCGCGCGGTGGCGGGTCCACCCGTCGGTGACCCCTCCCGCCTCGTCAGCGCCGCGTGGCCCTCGGGCCCGCGCGTCAGTGGCCGCGGCTAGGGTGCGGCGCGGTAACTAAATCGTTTAACCCATTTTTCTGTTATTTCATAATTCAATTAAATAGCAGAATTCAAACCAAACTTCAAAATTCAATATCTTTTGCTCTGTAATTCCAATAAATGCAAACTTTATATGTTTTCTGATCCAAATCTTCTAATCTTTCCAAATATTTAATTTGTGTTCTGTTTTGAATTTTCAAAATGCAATTTAAACTCAAATTCAAATAATTCAAATGCCCTTTGTAATAATTCATAACTAATTATTCTTAAGTCCAAATAATTCAAATAAAATATGTTTTTCATACCCTTTTGAATACCCTATTCAACTATAAACTTTGTTTTCTGGTTTGAATAATTTAAATTGCCTAAACCATTTAATTCCTGTTTAATTCAATTAAAAATTGTTTAAAATTGTTTAATTCATAATTAAATAATCCAAAGTCCAATTTCAAAATGTGAAACATGTAATCCAACTAAAATTTGATAACCTTTTCAAATATCAACTTTGTTATTTGTTTTGAACATTTTAAATGGGTGAAAACAACAAGTATTTGTGTGTCACCTTTAAGGCACCCAAAATTCCCTAAGTTAATAATAAAATTCTAAATTGCTACACCCTATTTTAATTTAATTCTAATGTTGTTATTTTGCTGTTTCCCTTTTGCATGCATCATACTAAACCACTAGCACCTGTTGATTAGTTGGAAAACAAATAATTTAACCATAATTCATGGGCTTTTCCTATGCAACTCAAATTGCATATGGGTCCATTTAAATTTGTTTAACTTGTCAACTAGTTTATTTCTATGCATCAATTAAATTGTCATGCATACATATCTTGATCATGCTGGATCTTTTGCCGTAGTAGTAATTGTTGCATTCCGGTGTTTGTTCGAGGTTCGTTGCTTCTTCCCGGATAGGACGTTGAGATGATGTGAGCAACGACAAGTTCTGCTACCTTGCGGGATCTCAGGCAAGTATACTCACCTGCATGCCACATGGCTGCCTTTCATCACTTGTTACCGATTCTTTCCGTTGATTCTTTTCTGCTAGCCTTAGTGGTAGTTGTTTCTGTTACGAACCCATCACATGAATCCCTTAACCCTGATACTGCCTCACCTCCCTACCTATAACCATTGTTTGTGCTTGTGTCTTACTATCTTGCTTAGGGTTGTTTTGCTCGAGTCTGTTACCCGTTACTTTCTGCTATTACTTCTTTATGTTCTGGGGGCTCGATGTTTAATCAATCAATCAATCATGCTAATGTTACTATTAATAATAAATTTGATGATAAGGCACCGGCAGGAGGCCCTTTGTGGTTTTGAGGCCTGCTAGTGTCGACCCTAATAGGAAAAGGGTCTTGTCTACTGATCCATGATGAGCGCACTACCCGCATTTGGGGAGTATGGGCTCCCCCTCAGTTTGACCCGATTCGCATCTCGTCCAAATCGCCTCATTTAGTTCGGGTTTTCCATTTGCTGCATGCATGATCTTGCGAGCCCTTGGATCCCGGGTGGAACTTTCGTAGTCGGCATATAGGGGGACACGTTCTTAGAGTGCTATGAGGGTCCATTTTCTTCTGGGCTCGATTAGCCGTGCGCCCAAGGTGCTTTGGGCTTGATGCGAAGAAGGGTTGGATTGTGTTGAGTGCCCCGCTTGGTGGAGTGGCCGCTCCATCTGGCGGGTTATTCATGAGTACGGCTAAATTGGTGCAACCCTGCAGGGATAATCTTCTCGAGAAGCCGTGTTTTCCGCGGTTATGGATTACTTGGTGAAAGTACTGGCTAACAAGTACTCAGGACAACTTAAACCTAATGAATAACAACCTTTCACCCAATGATTAACAACTTGACTAGTAATAGGCTTATTGACACAATAATCTGAACCATCATTAACTCAACGGTGTGAGTTATCCTCGGATTGCTTCTTCGGATAAGGGGCGAGATCCAGGATGGGTTTGTTTGAAGTTATCTTTCAGTTGGTTACAAACCTCGATCTTATCCCATTTCTGATAGTTGGAAGTAATAGAATCTCTGTAGTTGGTTAGTGCAGCCTGCTATCAATTATTTGCAATAACCCTTTCCTTCCATTGATCCTAAAGTATTTGTATCTTGTGATGATTGGCTACGCCGGTATTCTTGTGAGTATGGGTTTTATCCCCCTTGCCAGTACTTAACCGTACTGACCCACGAATCTCTTTCGTGGCTGCAAATTCCAAATTGCAGTCAACAGGTTTGAAGTCTGACGACGTTAGCTTGGGAATCCCTCCGGCTTGGCCTGGGCAGGGATTGGACGCCTTCGGTTATCTTCAGGACTCTTAGTCCAATTTGGATCTTGTCCGTAGACGGACGTACGCTTCTTCCGCTGTTATTTGGATCTTTGTATTGTATCAGTTGTAACCCCGGCTCGTTGAGTCATCTTGTATCTATCTGTTTCTGTTGTAACTGTGGAATATTCGTGAACTATTGTAATGTTATCATAAATGGCAACCTGGAATCGGTTATTATGTGGATTTTGGCGGGAATGCTGAAATCTGCATAGTGCCCGATCTCAGGGCGTCACAAGGAGCCAATCGCAACTTCAACAATGAGGGTTACCGCAACAACAACAACAACCGCAACCGCAACAACAACAGAGGCAACAACAACAACTTCCAAGGCAACAACAACGACAACAATGATGATGGGGGCCGCAACCAGTACCAAGAGCACCACGAGAGCTACATGATCTTCACTTCCGAGCCTGTCGACAAGCAGTCGCAGCACATGCGTGCTATGGAGGTCAATGCTGTGATCCCTGCCGTCCCTCACTACATGCATTGGTGCAATGTAGAGATCACGTGGTCCCGAGCTGACCATCCCAAGGTGATGCCCAATCCGGGTAGCTACGCCTTGGTTCTGGATCCTACTTTCCTGGGTCCCGAGAAGAACGTGAGGTTCAGCAAAGTGCTAATCGACAACGGCAGCAGCATCAACATCGTGTACAAGGATACACTCGAGAAGCTTGGGATCGGCGAGAACATGCTGCTACCCAGCAAGACCACTTTCCATGGCATTGTGTCGGGGATTTCTTGCTCTCCGATGGGCAAAGTGTGGATAGACGTGCTATTCGGCGTCCGGGGGAATTGCCGCACAGAGAGGCTGCAGTTTGAAGTAGTGGACCATCAAAGCCCTTACCATGCTCTAATCGGCAGTACTGCTCTGAGCAAGTTCATGGCTTCTACTCACACTGCATAGTTGAAGATGAAGATCCCTGGTCCTAATGGTGTGATCACCATCGCTGGCGATTACAAGAAGTCCATAGAGTGTGCCTCTGCTGGTTCTCAGCTGGCAGAGTCGATGGTGATTGCTACCGAGAAGAAGAAGATACATGAGGTGGTGGCCATGGCGCAGGCTGCGCAAGGTGTTGTGCCCGGGATGCCGACTCCCAGTACGGCACCGCGTTCCAGGCTTCTCAGGAAACAAAGAAGATCCAGGTCGACCCTGAGTTCCCTGACCGAGTTGCCATCATTGGCTCCGGGTTGGCGGAGAAATAGGAAGGCGAGCTCATCCACTTCCTCCGTGAGAATCGGGATGTGTTTGCCTGGTCCAATGAAGATCTGCCAGGTGTCCCGAGGGAGTTGGTTGAGCACTCTTTACATGTGCGTCCAGACGCCAAGCCGGTGAAGCAGGCTATGCGCCGCTTCGGAGATGAGAGGAGGAAGGCTATCGGTGATCAGGTCACTAAGTTACTGATAAGCAATTTCATCATGGAGGTACTGCATCCGGATTGGCTAGCCAACCCGGTCATGGTCGAGAAGAAGAAGGAGGACCCCAAGGCTGCTACCGCGTGGCGCATGTGCGTCGACTACACCGACCTGAACAAGGCCTGCCCCAAGGATCCTTTTCCGCTACCTCGCATCGATCAGGTTATCGATTCCACTGCTGGTTGTGAACTTTTGTCTTTCATTGATGCCTACTCGGGTTTTCATCAGATAGCTCTCAACCCTACTGATTAAATAAAGACTGCTTTTATTACCCCGTACGGGGCTTATTGCTATCGTGTCATGTGTTTTGGCTTGAGGAATGCGGGTGCAACCTATCAGAGATGCATGCAGAAATGCTTGCACGATTAGCTCGGCAAGAATGTGCAGGTGTACATAGATGACATTGTCATCAAAACGAATAAAACACATACTCTGCTTACCGACCTTGAGGAAACCTTTGCTAACCTACGCAAGTACAAAATGAAGCTGAATCCGAGTAAGTGTACCTTTGGTGTACCGGCTGGCAAGCTACTCGGCTTTCTAGTTTCTAGTCGGGGCATTGAGGCCAATCCGTCAAACATAAAAGCTATTGAGAGCATGTCTTTGCCAAGATCCTTGAAGGATGTGCAAAAATTCACTGGTTGTTTGGTATCTCTGAGCCGTTTTCTTGGCCGAATGGGCGAGAAGGCCCTGCCTCTCTACCAGTTGATGAAGAAGAGTGATAAGTTCGTCTGGACTCCGCAAGCAGACGTGGCATTCAATGAGCTGAAGGCAATGCTGGGTAGCGCTCCCATCTTGGCTAGTCCGCTACCCAAGGAGCCAATGCTGCTGTATATTGCTGCTACTAACCGGGTAGTCAGCGTGGTGATTGTGGTGGAGCGAGAAGAAGAAGGCAAAAGTGTGCAGCGCCCCGTGTACTATCTGAGCGAAGTGCTGTCTAGCTCCAAGCAGAACTACCCGCACTATCAGAAGATGACCTATGGTGTGTACCTGGGCGCCAAGAAGCTGAAGCACTATTTCCAGGAGCATCCTATCACTGTTGTAAGCTCTGCTCCCATCTCGGATATCATGGGTAACAAGGAGGCGAGTGGCAGAGTAGCCAAGTGGGCGATTGAGCTAGCCGCGTACGCTCCCGCGTATGCGAGAAGAGAAGCTATCAAGTCTCAGATTCTGGCGGAGTTTCTGGTGGACTGGGCCGAGGTGCAGTATGAACCTCCTGCTCCAGTTTCCAACTATTGGAGGATGCACTTTGATGGCTCGAAGGTGAAGGAAGGGCTTGGCGCTGGCGTAGTGCTTACGTCACCCAAGCGAGATCAACTCAAGTACGTGCTGCAAATACACTTCAAGGCATCAAACAATGTTGCTGAGTACGAAGCCGTGGTGCACGGCTTGCGAGTAGCCAAGGAGGTTGGTGTGCAACGCATCATATGCTATGGTGATTCCGATCTGGTGGTGCAGCAAGTTTCTGGCAC
The DNA here is from genome assembly GCA_028641055.1 of Alopecurus myosuroides. NCBI lineage: Eukaryota > Viridiplantae > Streptophyta > Magnoliopsida > Poales > Poaceae > Alopecurus > Alopecurus myosuroides. The sequence continues at coordinate 229,638,346 of CM054063.1, read as the reverse complement.
TTGGGATGCTTTGGATGCCAACATGGCATCGTATCGCTTCCTAGTGCAGTCTATGACTGGATTCTTCGAAGGCTGCGAGTTCCAGCACATCCACCGAGCAGAGAATGAAGCAGCAGACGAGCTGTCCAAGTTGGGCTCTACCCAGCAATCCATCCCGGCGGGAACTGCCTTGGAGCATTTAAGGAATCCATCCATCAAGCCATCCCCCAACTCGGAATCCATATTTGTTCTTTCTCTTCCAAGTGAGGAAGCTGAGCCCATGGAGATTGACTGGGAGAATGCAACACAGAACTCGGGGACTGCCGTTCCCTACTCGGGGACTGCCGTTCCCTACTCGGGGACTGCCGCTCCCTACTCGGGGACTGTCCTCCCTTACTCGGGGACTGCCCCTCTCGACCCGGAGTCTTTCGCATTCATTGAGGAAGTTCTCGCTAACCGATCAGGGCTTCAGAGAAGTGCTCCTAGCCCTCAAGAGCAGTCAGAAGTACCCGTTCCAATGGAAGTGGACGAACCAGTGTTTCCTACACGGGAGACACGGAATTGGGCTATGCCCATATTATCCTTTCTAAAGGGCGGTACCCTGCCAGAAGACGAAGTTGCTGCGAGACAGATTCAGAGAAGATCCAAAGGATACACCATATTCCGAGATGTGCTGCACAAGAGAAGTGCCACTGGTGTGCTGCAACGCTGCGTGGCACCAGAAGAAGGAGAAGAAATTCTGGTGGAGATACACCAAGGAGAATGTGGGCATCACGCCTCTTCTCGGGCATTGGTCAAGAAAGCTTTTCGGCATGGGTTCTATTGGCTCACTGCCTTGAAGCAAGCTGAGGATATCGTGAGGAAGTGCAATGGCTGCCAAAGATTTGCAAGTAAGATCCATTTTCCTGCTTCCGAGTTGAAAACCATTCCTATTACTTGGCCATTTGCTGTCTGGTGCTTGGATATGGTTGGTCCCTTCAAGCCGGCTAGAGGCAACATGACTCACATCTTGGTCATGGTTGACAAATTCACCAAGTCGATAGAAGTGAAGCCAATTCGGAAGTGCGATGGAGCCACAGTTGTGAGTTTCTTAAAGGATGTGATCCTGAGATATGGCTACCCGCACAGCATCATCACGGACAATGGCACAAACTTTTTTTGAAGGAGCAATGGTGCGATTCTGCAGAGATAAGCATATCCGACTAGACGTTGCGTCAGTCGCGCATCCCGCCTCAAATGGGCAAGTTGAAAGAGCAAATGGCATGGTGCTAGCCGGCATAAAGCCAAGGCTGATTGAGCCGTTGCTGAAAACACCTGGGTGTTGGCTAGACGAGTTGCCAGCGGTGTTGTGGAGTCTAAGGACTACCCCTAACCGGTCAACCGGCTACACACCATTCTTCTTGGTATATGGGGCTGAGGCCGTATTGCCAATAGACTTAGAGCATGACTCCCGTGTTGGCTAGACGAGTTGCCAGCGGTGTTGTGGAGTCTAAGGACTACCCCTAACCGGTCAACCGGCTACACACCATTCTTCTTGGTATATGGGGCTGAGGCCGTATTGCCAATAGACTTAGAGCATGACTCCCCCCGAGTAACCCTCTACACTGAGGTGGAGGCGAGAGAAGCTCGAGAAGACGACGTTGACCTGCTTGAAGAAGCAAGAGAGCTGACTCTGTCACGTTCGGCTATCTACCAGCAAAACCTGCGGCGTTATCATAGCCGAAAGGTGAACCCAAGGGTTTTCCGAGAAGGAGACATGGTCCTTAGGCTCGTGCAACGCACAGCCGGGATGCACAAGCTCTCTCCTCCTTGGGAATGACCTTTCATTGTGAGCAAGGCTTTGCACAATGATGCATACTACCTAGTCGACGTACAGCCATCCCAGAAGAACAGGGTAGACAAAGCTAGAGAGGAATCCAAGCGTCCCTGGAATGTAGCTCTACTCCGTCGCTTTCATTCGTGAGCAAAAATGTGTATGTACTCGCAATTCTACTTTGCAATCTGAAATTGAACTCGGGGACTGCCCTCGTCCAAAATTGCTCTAAGTGTTTCTACTCGGCTTTACTCTTTGCCTACTCGGTTGCTCTGCTTCAAAGTTCATAAGTACATTGAGTAATGTGTTTAAACCTACATGCCAACTCTTCGACTCTGCTGCTGTCCGAAACCCGGCTTCATGGCAAGCAAGAGAACAAGCAAAAGGTGAATGAGCACAAGAAAAATTACTAAGACAAGGAAGAGTGCAGGAACCGAGTAGGGTGCGGTTCCTTACCTTTTCTTTTCGGTTAAATGGTGGGCTGCGTTACTATGATTGTTTCTAAGTGGCTAAGTATTTGCAACTCTGCCTTTGGACTCTTGTGACTCGAATACCAATAAAGCAATAAGTTGCGGGTAGAGCTGAGACGAAAAGAAAGAATGAATAAGAAACGCAACTCGGGGACTTGCATGATAACGCAACCCGGCATCAAGCCAGGACTGCTCAAATTGACTAAGTTGAAAATAACAAGTGTGGATAAAATTGAGTAGCAAGCAAAAATAGTTTGATACATCTGCACCCGGCATACCGGGGATCTGATAAGTGTTTGAGTGAAAAGATTGCAGGGGGAAATCATGTCGAGGTAGCAGCGTTTTCGGTGCTCGCCCTGGCTGCTTCATCTTCAGTAGTGGCCTTGGTCGCGTCCGCCTCCGAGCTGGCATCAACAGTCTTTGTGGCTTCGTTTTCGGCGCTGGCATTGGTCACGTCCGCTTCCGAGTTGACGGGGACGGTCTTCGCCAGCTCGACGTCAGACTCGGTGGCTACCCGGTCTGAAGTGGCCGTGGCCACCGAGATGGGCCCTGCCGCCGAGGAGGAGCCAGAGGCTTGGGCGCGAAGGCGGAGCGTGTCGTCGAGGGCAGCTCCTGACGATGTGCCGAACTCGAGCGCGGCGGTGTCGATCGAGATCTTCTCGCTCTCGTCCTCCTCGTCGCTACCTGCGACGACTGCGGCCTTCCCCTTCCCGGCCTTGCCAACAGGAGACTCGAAGCAGCTCAAGTCCAACTTCTCCTAGTCCGACTCTTCGTCTTCGTCCTCCTCCTCGTCCTCCTCCACCTCGGTGTCGGGCTCGGTGAGGGATGAAGGTCGCCGTGTCAGCATATTGGGCAACCTCGTGCGCAACCAGCTTCCGAATAGCCACGCAGTCGGGGTTCGTTTCCCACCTGGAGTCTCGGCGCATCTCGCGGACAATCTGCATATTAAGGTTTTCGTACCAGCTGGTGATGAACAGCAGCATCATGTCCGCGCCTGCCCGAGCTCCCGAGGCGCACCATTTCTTCAATTCGGCCTTCACGCCACGCAGCTTCAGGGCAAGCCCGCGGATGGTTGTTGGCGCGTTGTCCTGTGGCCAGAAGAGATCGTGGAGCTGGAAGCCGACGCGCACCAGCTCGGTGCCCATGCCGGCTAGGCGTTGGAACTGCCCTTGCATGACCAGGATGCTCTCCTCAATTTCTGCTCGGGTATCCGAAGGCTCGCCCTTCTCGACGCGAGCTGCTCGGGCCTTGGCCAGGGCAGGCGCGCAAGAAGATACGATATCAGGGAAAACTTCTGCAAAAGCTATTGAGAAAATCAGAAACAGAAGCAGAGAAGGAAAGTAGAACCAAGCAGAAGAGATGCAGAAAAGAGAACACTTACTATTCAAATCGTAGCGCAGTCCTTGCAGCTGGTTCTTCCACGATTCCTCGTTGGTTAGGTGCCTTTCTTCGATCCGGCGGAGCCCGTCCATCTGAGCAAAGAGGTCAGCGTTGGCTTTCTTCAGCACCTCGCACTCCTGCTCGAGGGCTTTCTCCTTCGCCTTGGCTGCTGTTTTGATCTTTGCCTTCTCGGCAATTGCTCTATCCTTCTCGGCAGCAAGGTCGATGGCATCTTGGAGCGCAGCGCGCAGCTGGATTTGGAGCTTCTCCATCTCGGTAGCATGTTCCTTCTGCAGCGCTACGGATTGGCTTGATAGTTGCTGCTGCACCTCAGCAGGTTGGAGGCAGCTCTGGTGCTCCTCAGCAAACTTCTTATGATCTTCTGCGGATAGCCAAGCACGGTTAGCAGAGTAGCGAAGAAAGAGACAAAGAACAAGCCGAGAAGACGACAACATACCTTCCAGTCTCTTGATGGTGGCCTGGCCATTCTCAACGAAGGCACGGCAGTTCTCGTGCTCGTCGGCCAGGGCCTTCAACTTCCCTGCAGAATAGGATCGGTTAGCGCAAAAAGCAGAAGTGGGCGTAAACAACAAACGCAAGAAACCGCGTAGCTAGAAGCGTACCTTCAACTTCAGAAAGCCTCAGGGTGCTATTCATCACATCCTTGTCAGCTGCCTCGGCGGCTATCTTCTCTTTTTCCAAGGCGACAATGCGTCTCTTGGCAACGGCATGGTTCCAGAGTAGCCGACGATGCAAGTCGGTCCGCTTCAGAACGCTATTCTGAGAAGCAAAAGAAAAAAGAATCAGGCAAAGTAGTAGAGATTCAACCCGAGAAGGCGGCTACTCGAGAGAGTATCCGCCTACTCGGCCAGAATCTCGGGGACTGGGTGATGGATAAGGAAAGAAGAAGAGTAAAAGTAAAGTGAAAATGCAACTCGGAGAGGATGAGTAGAAGCTTACCGCATAAGATTGCTCGAGGTCTTCTGCATTCTTGCGGTGGACAAACATCTTGGCGGCAAGCGTAGCAGAGTTGGAGGAGATAGTCATGGGTTTGTAACCCAGGTCTACCTTGTTCCAATCGACACGCATATGGTCTATGTCGCCCAAATCCGTGCCGTTCCAGTTCGTGTTGCCAAGGGCCTTGCTGTCCCACTTGGCATCGATGAAGCCAATCAAGTCAAGCACTTGCTCAAGGCCCTGGGACGTTATCGCCTTATCCTGAACCCCACGCGAAGAAATCGAGAGGGATTTGTCCTGATTTGGGGCCGGGGGTCTGGAGTCCACTGCCACGGCCTTCTTCCCTTTCTGAAGAGCAAGCCTCTGCTCCTTGGAGGAGAAGCCAACCTGGTGCTGCTGGCTGACCTTCACCATATAAGGAGGGTAGCCGGGTTGATCTGAGACGCCGGATGCAGCATCGGCGTCAGCAGCCGCGCCAGACTCGCGGATAGCCAGCTGACCGGACTGGGCGGTTGACGTTGGCGGCGGCATCTCGGCAGCCCGTTTCTTCGTAATCTCCTTCTGGGCGGTTGGCTTCTCGGAGGGGGCTTCTCGGTGATTGGCTTCTCGGTGTTCTTCTTCTCGGCGGCCTTCTTCTCGGCGGCCTTCTTCTCTGCAGCATCCTGAGCATTTTTCCTTGTAACCGGCCTGGCCGGAGGGCTGGTTACAGCCTTGGTTTTCTGCACCAAGGAGGAATCTGGCTGGGCGCTACCTTGATCAGTAGGCGGCGCCACGGGCGCGCTACCCGGCACGGCATCCGGCTGGGCGCTACCCTGCATGGCGTCTGGTTGCGCGTCGCTCAGAGGGTACTGCTCCGTCGCGTCTTCTACCCGCTGCTCGGCAGCGGGATCCGGCTATGAGGCATCCATTGCTTCTACCCGCGCCTGAGACGCGGGGTCTTCTTGTTCAACAGCCCCTGTGGCTGGCTGCTCCTGTTCTGTTCCCGGCCGCTCAAGGGCGGCGTCGTCATGCATCTCTCGGTCTCGATCTTGATTCTCCTCGGCGGTGTTGGCCGGAGGAGAAGGAGGTCTCTCTTGGCGAGCAGCATCCTGCGCTTCCTGTTCTGCGCGGGACTGCTGCTCCAGCTCGACATTCTGGGCATCAGTGCCCTCTAGTTGTGTGTTGGCGGTGTCGGTCTCGTCGCCGTCGAGGTCGATAAGCTCATCAACGTCGATGGCGGCCTTCTTCTTGGTTTCGGTGGACGCAAGAGCGGCGTCCGCATCCAAGGGAGCTCTGGTGAGAAAATTGTGTTCAGAAATAAGAAGAGGGCAGAGGAAATTGAGAGGAAACATCAAAGTACAGGATTGGGAATCAACCGAGAAGGAACTTACCCCTTGCGGGAAGGGATCGCTGGTCGCTTTCTCTTCACGACCTTCTTGGTCGTCTTCTCGGACGGCTTCTTCTTCTTGGCGGGGGGCTCTTGGGCGCCACTGCCTGTCCGCTTGCGGGTAACAGGAGCGGCGACTGAAAGAGGATTGACGGTCAGGGATCCCTCGTTCTCGTCTTCATCCTCATCCTCGTCCTAAGCATCAGCATCATCTATGAATTTGAGAAAAAAGAGAAGCAACTCAGAAACAGAAGGCTATTGGTTTGTGCTTCTCGTGACCAGACAGAGTAAAATTCAGTTACCCTCAGCTTCATCTTCAGACCAATCGCGGAGAGACGCATCTACGTGATGCTTCTCCGTCATGGGGGCATGAGGAAGGTTAAGCTTGTCCGCGGTCTCGAAGGAGGCCTCGTCATCTTCCTCTCGGTCATCCGACCAGTTGCCCTCGAAGCGCTCACAGCTCTCGGCAAGCTGGCGGTCAAGGACCTGAAGAACAGAGAAACATCACAAGTTAGCCGAGTAGCATGAAGGCACTCTACCCGAATAGGCGTGCAAACACAAAGCACACTAAGCCTAGGGAAACTTGCTAAGTGTCCTACTCGGCAAGGCGTGCAAACATCAAGCACATTAAGCCTAAGTGTTTCTCCTAAGTGTGCTACCCGACAAGGCGTGCAAACACCAAGCACACTAAGCCTAAGCAGTTCTGCTAAGTGCTCTACTCGGCGCAGAATGCAATTGCTAGTCGCAGCAAGGAGAGAAGGCTATCTACTCGGATTGCATATACAGGAAGCAGAGTAAGAAGAATGTACCCGTGGAATCGGCTTCGTGCGGCTGAATGGGACGAAGCCATACTGTCAGTTGTCTCTGAGGCCAGTGGTCAGGATGGACCTTGCGTGCGCGGCGACGTCCGCGTTGCTGAGCTCGAAGGTAGTCGTCCGAGTGCAGTCGCAGGGGCCGCCCAGGTAGCACATGGGGTGGGAGCGCTCATGGAGAGGCAGCACGCGATTGCGGATCCAGCAGGCGACTGGATCGTCACTCTTGAGCCCCTGTCCGATTAGGAAGGCGAGCCGCTCCTCCATCTGCGTTGCGTTGCGGTCGTTGGACGGCTTCGTCTTCCAGTTCTGCCCGGATGGAGCTCGGTTGCTCCAAGCGGGCAGATTGATGCGGTCTTCCACCTTGGCCCCCTTCGTGGCGGGGATGTTCTTCACGTACAGGAAGGATTTCTGCCACATGCGGACAGAATCCAAGCCCTTGATGCGAGGGTGGTTTGTTCCTGTCCGCTGCACCATCATGGCGCTGCCGGTGTCGGTGATCCGGCTGCTGGTGGCCGCGCCGTCCTTCTTTCCCTTTCTCTGTTGGCGGAAGAAGAAATACTTTGACCATGTGTCCGTCGTGGGGCGAACGCCGAGGAAGGCTTCGCACACCACAACATGATAAGAGAGGAAGACTACTGCATTAGGAGGAAGGTGATGCATCTGAACACCGAAGTGGTCCAGGAGGGAGCGGAGGAAATCGGAAGCAGGAAGGCCGAATCCTCGCGCGAAGTGCGCGAGGAAGACGACGTGTTCGCCCTCCTGCGGGGCCGGAACGATCTCACCGTCAGGCTGCCGGCACTGAACACCAGGAGGAACCCTCCGGGTATTCACGAGCCACGTGCAGTCGTCGGCGGTGACATCGGAGCCAGCCTAGCCGGCGCGAGCACTGTCGCCGCGAGCCATGGCTGCGAGTAGGAAGTGCTGGAAAATTGGAAGAGTTTGGTGGAGTGGGTGAATCCGCGGTGGCGCAGAGAGTTGCGCGGCGGCGGAGAGCTCTGCGGCGGCGGAGAAACAGAGAGGCAGAAGAGGAAAGTGAGGCGGAAGGAGAAGAGGAAGTTACCGAGGGGGTATTTATACCCCTCCTCGGATTACCGTTACGATTGGAGTAGTGGGATCGATCGTGGCAGTAAATCGTGTGTCGTGGGGTCTGTGGCCGGTTAGAAACGCACACAGCGCGGAACGCGCGCGTAACGGCCGCATTCGATCCCACGACGAGATCGTGGGTAATTACTGCGCGTGATGGGACATAACGAGCTGGTGGGCCCACTCCGTGAAAACTGGGCGCGTGGCCTGTCGTGTCCTGGGCAGCGAGACGTCGGGGTCGCGGATGCGTGACACGTGTCCAGTTGCAGCGCGGAAGGCCGGATTGTGCTCTGCGCTGCAGAGATTCTGTTTGAGAAATTCCCTAAGTCTTTTTACTCGACTACAGAGAAGAAGACTAGCGCTATTCGGAAGAGATTAAACTCAAGGTATTTTCCAGAGTGTTACTCGGAGGTTTTATTCGGATCTTGAGGTTCAGGGGCGGTGTTGCAAAGGTTGATTTTAAGCTGGCAGAGCCTAGTGAACAAAATTCGCAAGACTCTACCAGCTTCGGGGACTAATGTCGGGGGGTTACCCCCGAGTAGGGTAAAGGCAAGTGGTAAAGGCAAGGTCAGAAGAGATGTTTGGTCGAGTAGCCGCCTACCCGGTAACCGCTACCCGGTCGACTGCTACTCGGTCTTACGTCAAAGATGACCAGAAGAAGGAATCAAGCAAGTTATGTTTGTTCGAGTAGAAGAGGTGGCCCGAGTAAAACTGGCGGGAACCTACTCGGGCCAGAAGTCAAAGGAGCCGTTCTCACACAGGATCCCGCGTATCCGGGGTCCGTACTTGGCACTATTCACACCACTGTTCATCTGGGGCCGGCGTACCTGACAGCGACAGTGTGGCAGCATGCCGTCGCAGGATAGGGGGGACCTACTCTGTGTTAAGCGCAGTGATACCAGACTGTTCACTTGGTTTTGCCCAACGACTTTCCGGACAGGACAAGATTAGGAACCAAAGCTGTCAGCGGGAACTCGGAAGAAGGACGATGTGCACACAATGTCGACACTTGTCTGTATTTGGACGTATCCGGCTGGGCACCGTGTATATAAGGTGCCCCGCCGCCTCCTGCGCGAGGGATCAAACACACGGCGACCTAATTCACAGACCGGTAGCATATTCGTGACCTAGTTAATCACGTAGAGAGAGGAGTGGCTACTCGGTAGCAAGAACCATTGTACTGTGGCTACTCGGTGAGACATCAGAATACACAAAGAGAGGCAGGAGTAGGGGTTTTGCCTCCTCACGAGGGCCCCGGACCTGGGTAGATCGTGTTGTTTGCAGTGTTTAGTTCTTACTCCACGCGGCTACTCGTCGCGTGACCCCTCCCCGAGCACCTCCAGCGTCCTTCGTCCCCACATCTTTAGCCATCCCATGGCATCTGCCGTGACACCACCACGTCACTGGTGTAATTCTATAAGTGCAACTGACAACATAAAAAAAGTCAAGAACATGTAGATTCCCTCCAAATACTATTTTTGCATCATCCGAGTAAGCACGATTATTAAATCACATCAAAAGTTTTGCATCATCAATGATCCATGAATTGCATCACATCAAAAGTTTTGCATCACACTGTCATGATTGTCACACAATAATGTGTAATATGGTGGGTATGTTTAGGTCCATTTCTATGAAATTGTTATCTACTTCATCTTGCTGCCCCTGGAATTATTATCTGATAGGAAGTGCCCAGGTTTGATTCATGCTATTTACTGATAAGAACAGACTACACATGATTAACATGTCTAACAATTATTTGTGTTGATGGTATAAATTTAAGAATTGCTACTTTGTCCCTGTTCTGGCTATTTACTGATAAGAACAGACTACACATGATTTTTATTGGCCTAATCCTATGATGTTGTGCTGAGGCAATTTGTTTTAGATACGAAAAAATATTATGCTTCCTTTTAATTCCCTCTGATGTGTTTAGCATAGAAACTCTATGCTAGGCTGAGAAAAATTCCCGCCCACTGTGGACTTGCTTGTTGTGATTTGTGGTGAAGGTTTTTGTTGTGTGTGCTTGAGCTGTGTAGCTCGAGCTGTGGTGCAGGAGAAGAAATGGACTTTGGAAAAATTTCTTGTGTTGGTGATGGTGCTGGTGAATCATGTTTTGGAAATCTGTCCGGCCATCGAGCCGTTTAAAACTTTGCAGGGAATTCAAATGAGTTGCCCATTTTCGCCGAAATGTTGATTAATTTCCGTTTCGGCGAGAATCGGGCACTCTAGTGTTAGAAAATTAGCAAAGGTCATGCTGAAATTTTCCCGTGAATTTAGGACTTAGCCATTTTCCGGTAATCGAGTAGTATGTCGATTTTTTGTTTCCTTTAGATTAACCAATAATTTCCCCCTTCAGAACATGGCACACGACGACGAGGCTGGCGGTTATAAGCCGTTCTGGCAAATCCCCGACAAAGAAGATGAGCAATACGACCCGACGGCGGATGCCGGGGCTGACGCAGACACTAGCGGTGGCGAGGAGGATGACGCCACGACTAGTGGCGCCGGTGATACCACTAGTGGCGCCGCCGGCGGAAATGACACCAATGATGTCGTCGGTCAGACAGATGGTGGTAGCAAAGCCAAGAAGAGGACATCAACGAGAAAACGGAAAAGTAACAGTCTCCGCACCTACCGTGAAGAGATCACGGAAATTGATAGGAGTGGGTATCCAATCGCGCCCGAGGCGGTGGTCAGAGGATTCAGAAACCAAATTGGTTGCATTGTCCGGGACACTGTCAGGATCTTAACCGATGATCTAAGGAAAAAAGAGAATGCCCATTATCGGGTTCTTCTCTTTAGAAAGCTGCACGGACGATACTTGTACCCGCATCCGCCAGACGAGACGTTTAAGTACAATAATGACAATCTGGAGGGGAATAAGGTCAACCATTGCGCCATTGGTAAGATGAACACCGCCTTGGCCAACTGGAAACACCGGGTGAAGGTTAAGGCCTTGAACCCCAAAAAAAGCTTGCAGGATGTTTTAGCGAGTGAGCCGAACATCACCGAAGCTGAACTCTGGGACTTCAAGGTACTTTGCCAGAGCGAAGTCGCCAAGGCTAACGCTGATTGGGGGCAGAGGATGCGGCAGTTGAACATAGGTACCCATAAACTGGGATGCGGCGGTTACAGAGCGGCGATTCCCAGTTGGGAGAAGGAGGATACCAAACATGCAGCAGATGGCATCCCTGACCCTCTCGCAAGGTACTCGCCGCAGACAAAAAACTTCATCAGGGCCCGGTTTACATATGACCCGGTAGCTAATGAGTATACTACCGATGATGAGAAGGTGAAGAAGTTGTATGAAAACTTGGTAAGTAAATACACCACCCTAGTTAGTTTGCTCTCGACGATCTAGTCGATTGCATTATAGTGTACTGGTGGAATTCTAAACGGTTCATGCTAATTGTGCAGAACGCAGAAATCGAAAGTGGTGGAACCTCGTCATCCATGCCGAGGCTGCACGGCCCGTGGGACGACAGTTTAAACAGGGCAGTGAACGTGACGCAGGGGAAGGAAAAGCACAAAAGGCCGTCACGTGGCCGAGTTTGTGGCCTGGGCACGACGACGAAGCTCAGAGAGTACTTCAAGGAGCCCAAGGAGGCGAGAAGGAATAGAAAGAGGACCATCAAAGATATCCAACGTGAAGAAGCCCGCGATCGCGAGATTGCAGACCTCAAGGCCAGAGTTGCCGATATTCCTAATATTATCAAAGAAGCTTTGGCAGAACAAATGGGCAGTGTTTTTCCTACCATCTACGATGTGGTTACTCGATGGAATGAAGGAGGTCGAGTGGGGCCGTGCCCGGTGCCTAGCGTGTAGGGCAGCAACTCAAGAGACTTGTCCAGAGTCTCGCCGGCCAACGCCACGATTGCGGACCCACTGGTGACTCCGCCCGCCTACAACACGGCGCTGATAGTGACTCCGCCCGCCTCTACCCGCCTGACCATCCGTTGCGCGCCCACAGTTGGCGGTCCTCCACCGAATGAAGAGCGTGCACCAACGAACGACCGCCGCCTGGCCATCGGTTGCATGCCCGCCGCTGGTTCTCCCTCGCCAGTCAACAGTAGCACGCCCGCTGTCGTTGGCCCCTCGCCACTAGAGGAGCTCGACGCCCTCGCCAGCCAGGTAAATAGTTAAGCGTTGGAGCGTCGATCTTCCTTTGCCTTAGACTGGCATCTCTGACGCCCTTCATGTTTTCCGCAGAACGACGACGTTCCATGCACTCTCCTACACACAGGGGACGGCGTGTTGAAGGATGTTGCTGTGGGTATGATCGTTCAACCGTCAACCTGCAGGTTCCACAACAGGCCGATGCGCGAAGACGTATATAGAGTTCGATTGCTTCGGGTGCTGGCGGGCTACGACGACTTGTTGCCTCCCATTCAACCCTACCAAGAAGAAGATGACCCCGATACCCTGACGCTGCTCTAGTGCCTACCTTGGAACATGGAATGGCCGAAGAGCCAGATTTGCCTAGGGAAGAGGGGCGCCACCCCGCAGACATCGTCTCTAAAACTACCGGCGCGAGGCACCACCTCGAAGACAACCCCTCTAGAAGCTCTGGAGCGGAGCCATGGCAAGACCGTCGCCGCGCCGTCGCCTACCCCTGACATGGAGATGGCACAACACCCGGAGAATGACGTTGATCTTGATGCCATGGATTTCATCGCTGATGACTTTGATGGCGGAGATTATGTTGCTCCTCCCCCAGAAGAACCCTACCATAGCACAGAGGCTCGTGGTGAGGCTCCTCCCGCGGATAAATCCAATTGCAAGCGTCTATTCGGTTCTCAGGAAGACACGCCTCCAGTTGTCGCCCCCTGCACCGAGACTCAGAAAAGTGCGAAGGGAGGAGTTATTTTCAGCCCTAGCACAATCCGTAAGGCGGCTAATAAGGAGATTGAGAAGGAGATCATTCCGAAAGCGCCGAAGCCGCGGAAAAGAGGACCTAGATCCAAGGCCGCAAAGTCCGCGAGCCAGCCTGCTAAGATGCCGCTCCGTGTTCAGGATGGCCCACCTACATCTAAGCATACGAAGATGCATGTGATTGGTCAGCCTATGCTTAGCCAGAGCAAGCTCAAGGCCGCAAGTGGGGATATGCGGAGTTTGCATGACATCATTCTTTTTCTTGAAACGCGCCTTGTTCAAACCAAGGATCCATCATACCCAGTTTTCGTTGCCATGGTGCCAAAGGACTTGGGCTTCGTCAAATCAACCGGCGCGGATAGGATAGTACTGTGGTTTTCGGACATCTTTGATATGTTCGATAGCAATCCGCTGCACTACTCCATGGTCCGCCTATACTCGCTCAGTCTGGCGGTGCAAGTCAGCAGGGATAGTACACCGGGCATCGCGATAGTGGACCCCTTCTACATGCGCCACGACGTGTTGTGCTCCGTTGGGAACCAGGCAGTCGCGTCGACATATCTCCGGGACTTCATGCTGGCGAACCAGACCAAGGATTACATCCTCATGCCTTACTTTGCCGGGTAAGTCAATATTCTTAGCCGAATCGAAAGTGATTTTCTTTAGATTTTCATCGCTCCTTTCCAACACTTTGTTTGGATTGTTCTGCGCAGATATACACAATGCACACTCATCTGCATTTGTATCAGTCATTCGCATGCGACGTATCTCGACTCATGGAGTGCGGTGAAGAAAGACTACTCCACTGTGAAGAAAGTTTTGGATAATGCTCTCACCGGCTACCACGCAAGGGGGGCATAATCGTTAGGGAGAAGGTCGTTCAGGGCGCTCGGGTGTTCACCCACACGACGAATTTCGCGTGCGTCAAGCAGCCGGCAGGCAGTAACCGAGACACCTACTATGTCCTCCATCATATGCGGGCGTACGTACGGGATCAACAGTTCCTTACCCTGCCTAGTCAAGTCCAACAATGGGCCTCCCGCTTGTCGATGGTCGGCGATGACAAGGTTAGAGCAGAGATATATGATATCCAGAAGTGCTTTGCCACGAAAATCGTTCATGAAGTGGTGAACAAGAGTGGGACATTTTACTGCCGGTTCAACATGCCGAACCGCGACATAGATACCTACCTAGCAACTGCCTGTGACGACAGGCCCTTCATCACTTAGGAGGGCTGTCCCGTTGTAATCCCTGGGACGATGAGTCAGAAGGAGTGAGAACTATTGTAAGGCTTGCTACATTTTCCGAAATTAGTCGAACTCAATCGTTAGGGTTATGAATCGTCCATCGTGTAACAGATGCTCAATTATGTCAATGCTTAATTATCTTTTTTTCATTATTGCGGTCTTACTTGTGATGGTCGTTCGATCTTTTGAATAAGTAAATGCCGATGATTAAAAGAGTTGGTTCACACTCAGATGGCCTAGGTGGTCAGCTGCGCCTTGTGATTTTCACAAAGTTAGGATCTTGTGCATCCCACTTGGCGCAGCTGCACCACTTACGGCCGCTTGTATGTGTCCACCCTAAATATGAGGCACACATCGTTACGGTTATGAATCGTCCATTCTGTAACTGATGCTCAATTATGTCAATGCTTGATTATCTTGTTTTTTATTATTGCGGTCCTACTTGTGATGTTCGTTCGATCTCTTCAATAAATGCCGATGATTAAAAGAGTTGGTTCACACTCAGATGGCCTAGGTGGTCCGTTGCGCCTTGTGATTTTTCACAAAGTTAGGATCTTGTGCATCCCACTTGGCGCAGCGGCACCACCTACGGCCGCTTGTATGTGTCCACCCTAAATATGAGGCACACATCGTTACGGTTATGAATCGTACATCGCTTGATTATCTTGCTTTTTATTACTGGAGTTTTACTTGTGATGTTCGTTTGATCTTTTGAATAAATATACCGATGATTAAAACAGCTGGTTCATACTAAGATGGCATGGGTGGTTCGGTGCGCCTTGTGATTTTCACAAAGTTAGGATCTTGTGCATCCCACTTGGCGCGCCGGGTCCACCTAGGCTGCTTGTATGTGTCCACCCTAAATATGAGGCACACAGACCGATGACCATCTTGTTCCTGTTAAGAGATACTATAGGCGGTGGTGATCCGGGGAAAGGAGGAAGATGAGGGTTTCTGGAACTAAACAACGTTAGGTATGTAATGTCGTGAGATCCGAACGAAGTTGAACCCTTTTGTCCACATACGTAATGGTGACATTCCCCAGAAATCCCTGCCGGGGTTACGAAGAATGTCCCCATTATGTACGTGGACAAAAGGTTCTAACCTTGTTCGGATCTCACGATGTTATATATATGACTTTGTTTAGTTTCAAAGATTTCCAGAAACCCCTGTCTTCATCCTTCTCCGGACCACCATCACGTGGACTACCTCGTAGCAAGCACAAAATGTGAAGGTCCAACTTCACATCAAGGCCCGATGACCATCTTGTTCCTGTTAAGAGGTACTACAGGCGGTGGTGATCCGGGGAAAGGAGGAAGATGAGGGTTTCTGGAACTAAACAACGTCAGATATGTAATATCGTGAAATCCGAACGAAGTTGAACCCTTTTTTCCACATACGTAATGGTGACATTCCTAAGAAATCCCTTCCGGGGTTACGAAGAATGTCTCCATTATGTACGTGGACAAAAGGGTCTAACCTTGTTCGGATCTCACGATGTTATATATATGATTTTGTTTAGTTTCAAATATTTCCAGAAACCACTGTCTTCATCCTTCTCCGGACCACCATCACGTGTACTACCTCGTAGCAAGCACAAAATGTCCAACTTCACACCAAGGCCCGATGATCATCTTGTTTCTTTGTGTTTAACTTTCATCTTATTTATGTCATATTTCTCCACTTACTACTTATTGCAGACATGTTTAAAACAATTGTTTTTGTTTTTCTTTCTTGTCATTATAGATGCCGAGGTGCTACGTGGTGTTTAGAGACAGGGTTCCAGGAGTCTACGATCACTGGGAAGACTGCTTCGAGCAGGTGAACAAGTTCAAAGGGAATGCCTACAAATCCTACAACAGAAGAGTGGCGGCGGAAGCTAGGTGGTTCATCCATCTCGAGGAAGAATAGAAGAAGAAGAAGAACAACAACAAGTGGATGAAGACCATCGCAGCCGCTCTTGTCGCTGTCGCCTGGCTCGTCATGCTATGGTTCCTAGCTAGATGATTAGGTTATCGACGACTAGATAGGTCACTTGTCCCGATGATGAAGCATCATCAATCGATGTAATCGGTCCCGATGATTAACCGTGTGATGTAGGTCATTTGTATCTATTTGACTCTGATAAACACTTTGTATTCATAATCAACTGTTTGATGTAGCTATTCGGAATTCTAAGCAGTATGATCAACTATGATATATAACTTGTTTGTCAAAGAACTGTTTTGATACATTTTGTCTACTGATATTCTTCTGTATATGAGATGTATATACGTGTATAAATACGGTACTGCGTATTTAAAAAAAATACAGCATAGTATAGCCGTGACGCACCAAAAAGAGTACCCGTGACGCACCTGGGAGGATAGCCGTGACGCGCCAAAGTGGATACCCGTGGCGCACCAACGAACTTTGCCGTGGAGGCATTACTTAGCCGTGACGCACCTGAATTCATAGCCGTGGCGCACCTCCGGAGTTAGGCGTGACGCGCCCCACAGTAGCCGCGGCGCACCTGGCCGTGCGTCACGGGTATAAATAGGCGCGGCGCACCATCTAAGTGCGTCGCGGCTAAACCCATAGGCGCGGCATGATAGTCGTGACGCGCCCTGGTGCGTCACGGATAAGCTAATAGGTGCGTCACGGGTAAGCTTTTCCCTAGTAGTGCCCTCTAATATTGAAAGAACCACTCTGAATTCTTCTCGTAGCCAGTAGCCACTTGCCATACCGAATTGCAGACTCCTCATGAACCCCATCCCCGCACTCTTCGAGGTCATGCCCCATTATACCACATACTCGCAGAAAAACCGATCTTCTCATATTTAACATGGAGAAGCTCCCTCTTCCCTCCAACATTCAAAGGGACAAATCTGATTAGGGGTGTTCCTACCTCAATGCTTGCCCTCACTCTAACATAGTCACCCTCAAAATATCTGATAGGTTTCATCTCTACGCTTTGAACTTTACCAATTCTTCTAGCCAACTCATCAACAATCCTTGGAATACGATATAATGCTGGGATCGCATGGATTTGAGCCCACACATTCGTTCTTCCAAGGGGGACATCCTTTGGGTTGCACAGACCATCGTACTCAGAGATTACCACAACCAATTTCTTATACAGCCACGGGCCTTGCATCATTACCTTATTACAATCCCCTAGGCAGAAAAATTTGAAAGTAAACAAGTTGTCATCAACCTCTCTCAATTCGGGATCATGATCTAAACCCCAAACCCCCCGCAGCGTGTCGAAGACTGCCTGAGCCGAAATCGGCTTCCTGGTATGGACTTTCGCCATGGCCAGCCATCTAGCCTGTTTCTTCAAGTCCACAAGATCATCAGTTCCAATAAAAACATCATCTAACTCGCCTTCCCGCAGTTTCAGATTCTTCATCGCCCTCTCCAGAGCTTCCTCTCCCGTCCCCTTCGATCTAGTCGCCATGCCGATCGAAAGATCCTCACGCGGTTTAGAGATCGGAAGCGCAGTCTTCCGCCCTTGCGAAACCGGAAGTACAGGGTTTAACACTACCCGAGACTCCTCCCGATCGCCTCCAGGAGAACTCTCCACGCCGAACGGAACAGAAACGGATCCCAACTCGAAGCAGCCTCGGAGAATCTCACCCTGGCGAAGGAATCGCCAGAGGAGCCAAAACCCTAGCGGACTAGGTTTTCACTAGTTCACACAGAAGAGTCAGTAATTAGATATTAGAAGTACTACTAGTTTACTAGACAAGTAACTAACTAACTTGATCCACTAATATCTCCACTAGCTATTTGCATGCACACACGACTCAGCACTTGTGCAGCCAGTCCTCAACGGCCACACGACCAGGCCAACCCAATCCATGCATGCAGCCTCAAATAGACTCCAACCTGACCACAAACTAATTGTACGACTCACGGCCACGCATCTCCTGGCTTGCCGACGACCAGCTATATGTGCACACACTCTCTCTTTGTGCTGCTAATCCGGCCGCTACGCCATGTTGTCGAAAATACAATCAGCTAGAACTTACTAAATTGACCCAACTAAAACTATGCAAACACTAATAACTGTTAGGAATTTAGGAAATTTACAGATTAAATTAATCCAAGTGTAAATCACGAGCATGACGTAAACATACTGATAATTAACCATATTCATGCATACTAGATTGACAGTAGACACATCTACGTAAACTACTAGTATCGCACACATGGAAATAACAAGGGCAGGGATAAACGTGTTATACCCTGAGACCGGCCAGTTGGCAGTAGACGTAGCAGTGGCGGCAGCCGCGGCGGCGGCGGCAGCAGCGGCGGCGGCCTCAGCAGCAGCAGCGGCCTCGGTGGCAGCAGTGACGGCAGCAGCAGCTCGTTCGGCTTCGGTGGCCATGTTGACGATGAGGTAGTAGTCGAAGTAGACGTACGGCAGCGAGCAGTCGCGTAGGAGACGCTCCCCAAAAACCTAATCGCCCCTCTCCCGTACAGGATCTGGAGAGGCGGGGTTTCGGAGGCCTGCTCTCCCGTCGGCCGTGTACGCGGTAGACGGGATGAGATCACCGGCGGCAGCAACAGAGAGAAGAACGACAATGGGTGCAGAGCGTATGAGTTGTGTATCTGTGTCCTCCACGACGACCTCAATATATAGGCACGGTCGGGTAGGAGAACAGTCAGCTCACAAATTAATTTGGCGTTTACTACAGCCGTTACCACGTAATCAATGCACCGTTTTACTGCGCGCGGTTACCACGTGATCAATGCGGCCATTTTACTGCGCGCGGCTGTTACCAAAATAAATGTGACGTAATAGACAGCAATCAATATGACGTCTCATATTATTGGCGTGTCGGTTGACTCTACGTTTCCAACTGCCAAAATAAAGGCATCGGCTCGGCTCATTCGTGTCGTGGCGGGCGACGGAGGAGGAGCACGCGTGTGGAATATCTCCACTACTCCTCTCTCTTCATACCAACTCACACTAGTGAGCTCACCTTATAAACTGGTGTAAAACTCTCCCAACTAGCAATGTGTGACGAAACTTCCACTATTTTCTATGACAGCATGGGCCTTTAGGATTAAATGGAAATTGCGTAATGGGCTCTACAGCCCATCCGAATTTCAGCAATAACAAGATTAGTTCCAACACTGGGATGCCGAGGAGCGAGACCTTGGAGGCGGAGCTGTAAGCGGAGGACAGCCATGCCTTGGTGGTTCCTCAGAGGGCACGCAGCAGTCCTTGGAGACACGCGGGCTCGAGGGAATACTGGAAGCTTCATGATGTCGTCTGGATGAGGACGAAGCGGTGGAGGAGATCGACGATAGGCCGGCCGGTCACTGGAGGCGCATCAGACGAATAGGACGACAACTACAGAGATCCTCGCACGTTATTACTTTCATCATAGAGCATCAAGACGACAAGGCGGAGCTAGAAGACATTGGAAGGGGCGAGTAGCCGAGTACTAGAGTTCTACAACGGCGGGAGGACAGAGATAACTACGCCGGCGCGCTCTGGACGGCGTGCGTGTTCTCCACAAACAGCGCACGGGAATAGCAGAGTGGAGCACAACGGTGGGATTTCGGCGGCGATCGGCCGGATGATGATTCGTCTGTAGTCTATACGAATCGCAGCGGTAGGCGTACTGTCTGGTTTGGCTCAACGAGACGGTGACGTATCGCTCAGATAGCAATGACGATGTGGCCGAGCTCTAAACAGGTGTTCAACCCGCACCTTTTTGAGATAGAAGACATGGCTGGTGCGTTGCTGATGGTTGGCTTTTATGGGTTGACTCGGTTTTGCTGCATGCATGGCCGCATGGGATGATCAGCTTGCTGATTCCGATCCCTTCAGCTCTGTCACTGATGTACATGTTCTGCTTTAGCGAGATGTTGCGCGCTGATCTGCAGATGAAGGACATGTTCGTGCCCTTACCTGTTTTTTCTTCACAATACTCTGGTTTTTTGGGAGGCTCGTGCTAAATTGTTGATGATGACCATCCGTGGAATTTGATGCTGCTTGCTCCAAGGCGGTTCCTGCAATTTTTCTTGATCAAACTTCGGCGACCGCCGACAAAGGAATGGTATCCATGAGTTATGTGCAAGTTGGAAGCCGGGTCAACAAGGCTATAACTCTGCTGGCCAACTATAAGTGTCAGCGACAACACCAGAATCGTCTACAAATTTAGGTAGCACATGTCATTCTCTACTTGATGGTGAATTGGTGATCATAGCAATTTAGCGACGATCTGTTCAGGTTGAATCGTCCGAGGTGGTCAACAACGCCTTCAAATTATTCCACTATAAAGGACTACTCAGATTTTTAGTTCCATGGAGTACTCGTATTTTTTTTTACTTCCATGAGCTTGTACATCTCATAGGAGATTTGATGCTACTGCTCTAAGTTTCTTTATCAAAGAGTAATTCACTATAAAACTTGAACATTCATATAACAGTGTGCCTATGGTTAACTTGAATCCATGATCTTCCATGACCAAAGCTTGATATTATTTTGTTTTCTCGCCTCCCCCCACCCAAAATATTGTTCATTTATTGAGTTATATAATTATGTCGATATGTGCAAAATTATTAATAATTCACTCTTTTTTATTTAAATCATCACTTCAAAATTTATCGGTATGTTTTTATAAGAATTTTCTCTATATTATTTACATTATTAGCCGTAGAAACGCACCGTCATATTTACTATAAATATAATTAGCATAGCTAGCCTCGTGCAACTCCATTGGACCTTGATGTCACTCGTGCTTTGTTGAAGGACATAAAAGA
Organism: Alopecurus myosuroides; assembly: GCA_028641055.1. Classification (NCBI taxonomy): domain Eukaryota; kingdom Viridiplantae; phylum Streptophyta; class Magnoliopsida; order Poales; family Poaceae; genus Alopecurus; species Alopecurus myosuroides. Next base: position 229,617,599 of record CM054063.1, on the reverse strand, counting down.
AAGAGGGCGAACTAGGGATATGATTACACATGTCGACTGATGTTTGAGAAAAATCTCTGTCTCACAAATGTTTTCTTCCAGAAATTACATATGTTTTCCTCTCCCGCTGCAACGCACGGGTATATTTGCTAGTAGTACTAAAATACGTAGATTCAATTGAATTTTTTCATAAATTTCATTTTGAGATATCTAGTATTTAATATTGAATTATATTAAAAATGATAAATAGGTATAATTGATTGTGGTATGAGATATATTGAACGTGAGAGTATGTACGACTCGGTGTACGTTGCTACGGGGTGTTTTTTCTTTAATATTTTTAATCCATGGACACAATTCAAGTGTTACACGGTTTATACCCAAAAATGGTGAATTTGTTTGTTTGTTTATGTTTCCCACCTTATGTTGTAAGCGTACAATAATCTGAAGCGAATATAAGGTAAGATCTTGTAGATTGCTCATATATACCAAACCCACAGAGCTAGAGTAGAGGCGACCATGTAGCCATGGTAAAGAATAAGGTGCCAAAACAGATATGAATTCTTGATTCAGGTTCGTAAATCTTGAATTTTGCTGATATACACATAAATTTATTTTTCCTGTTATCCAGTGCACCACGCCTTGGGATCTGCCCATGCTGGAGAGTGCATGTCGCGCCACACCAGAACCGGTTGGCCTTGCGCACATGACGCAACTCATCGTTGAACTATGATGTATCTCCTTGTCAGGCGCGCTAAAACATATCTCTAGGTGCCTCATCTCGTTGGGCACGCCCGTCACCCTATTGACTAAGCCGAAGCACCGGCTCGAGGATGTTGGGGTGGTTGGTAACGCCGATGACCATGACATGTGCATGTCGTCTGCGGCTGTCCATGAGTGTGTCTGTGTAATGTTTGTCACATCCCTCATAGTAAGTGATGATACCATACGACTATTTAGTTGCAAAAGGTGAGCTAGAAATGTATGAAGAAATTTATAAAAAAAGTCAAACCAGAATAAAACATGGTTTAAATGCATAATTAAATACATGCCAAAATAAAATAGCATTGTGTAATAAGGTTTCAATTTTGTTCCTAGTTTTTTTCTCTGGCAAAAACTTATTTTTTGACAAAAGCAGATAGCCGCTATATTCATTTGATAATAAGAAGAAAAGAAGTAACAGTTTCAAAGACCCAATTACAGACCAAAGCAAATAAATACAAAATGCAGCGGGAAGCTAGCGATAGTGCAGTCGACCAGAGAACTTTGCTCTTGTCAGGCAAGGCATGATCTGCAATTAGTCCGGTTCCCGTGGTCTGTGAGCAAGCAGCCCAGCATTTGATCAACAACAGTCCTACTGAAGAGAGCAGCAGGAGAAGAGTGCAGATTATTGAAGATCCGGGCATTAAGCTCCTTCCAAATCGACCGCCGAACGAGCATGATTTTTAGTTGTCATTATCAGATAACTAAAACCAGCACTAGTAGAAAAAAGGCCTACAGTCCCGGTTCGCCAGGCCCATTAATCCCGTCCAGGCAACCGGGACTAGCTACGCGCGACTAAAGGCCCCCCCTATAGTCCCGCCACTTACGGACCGGGACTAAAGGCCCGTCCACGTGGGCGGGTGGCGGAGCCGGGGGGCGGAGGACATTTAGTCCCGGTTGGCCACATGAACCGGGACTAGATTTATTTCGTAATTTTTTTAATTCATTTGGTTTCTAATTATTTTTCTCACCTTTTTTCACTCCTTTTTTTTCACTCCTTTTTTTCACTCCCTTTTTTTTTCACAATTTGTATTATTTGCTTAGTCTAACTAAGATTATCTCTAGTCAAATTACTTACTCATGGTCAAACTTCCCGCTCGGTCACCCATCCTCCCACTACTCTAGCACTAGCACGCTTAACTTCCGAGTTCCATCCCGTCCCGAATCCAAGTGTTTCTCACGCATGTATGTGATAGTAGTATCATATCAATCTTATTAACATGTTGGTCGAAGCCACATTTCTTTATTGTTTGAATTTCAAATAAATCTTTTAATAAACAAAAGTAATGATGTAATTAATAATTTTGACTAAATAAATAATCATTAACTTTTAATTTGTATTATTTCTAAAAATACAAATAATATATCAAAAAATTAAGAAAAATAGAACTAATTCATTTTAAAATCTTAAAAATACAAATAATATATACAAAATGAAGAACAATAATTCTAATTCATTTTAAAATCTTAAAATACAAATAATGTATCAAAAATGAAGAACAATAATACTAATTCATTTTAAAATCTTAAAAATACAAATAATATATCAAAAAATGAAGAAAAATAATACTTATTCATTTTAAAATCTTAAAATGAAAAAATATATAAAAAATGAAGAACAATAATACAAACAATATTCATTACATGCATAGAGTCGATCACACATATATAACACAAACATAGAGTCGATCACACATAACACAAACATAGAGTCGATCACATTTCATAACATATATAGAGTCGATCACAAAAGATATCCATTACATATATATACTAAGATACCCATTACATGCATAGATATCGAACGCATACATCTATGGTCCCGCCGAGTAGATGCGGAACAACTCGTACTAGACATATGCATCTATGGCTGCATACTTGATGTTCGTCAAGTCGAGTGGGGTCTTCTCCCAATAGTAGTGATTCTCCCGGCGGAAATCAGTTTTCATCCTTTCATAGCCGTGGTGGATGAAGGTAGATGCCATGACAGCCATCCCGGTCTTTGGCCCGGTCAACTGGATAAGATTCTGAAGATCAATGTAGTGATCTTCAGGTATCATAATACCGATGCGCATCAACTTCACACGGTCTTGCGTGATGTCAACGCTGCAAAAGTCAAACCCCATGTTGACAAGAAAATCAACAAGGGCCAGACAATGCTTTGAACTACTGCAACAACAAAAATAGGATATGTGTTAGATATGTTGCAACACATGTATTCTTCACATGCAACAAAAAAACGAAGATGCAAGATTGTACGTGTGCTTTTACCTTGACCATTGGAAGACCAACACCGACTGCTTGAACGCAATCTGGATGACGGCAACATCCCTCTGATTCGCCGTGTACTCCAGATCGAGCCCAAAGAACCGGTGTTCATCGGGAGATGCAAGATAGAGATCGGTCAAATGACCCAGAGCTTCGTGCAGCCTCTCGGCACTGTTGGTGTAGAGCACGTCCAAATCCTTGCCGCATGGTGAGGGACCTAGGTATTGCGCCCAAACTTGAGCCATTTGCGTGCGTGTGCTTGGTGGATCGAGAAGAGATGAGGAGGAAGAAGAGATACAGTACAGAGAGCGAGAGGAAGAAACAGAGAGCGAGCGAGTGGAATGGCGCCCTTCTGCCTCGCTCGCGAAATAAAAACCGCCGCGGGGGAGGCGAGAAGATTGATCTTTAGTCCCGGTTGGCCACGGGCACGGGGAATAAAGGACCTATGGTCCCGGTTGGCCACGGGAACGGGGAATAAAGGACCAATAGTCCCGGGCGGCCAGGTCAACCGGAATTAATTCCCTCCACGCGTCGCAACGCGCTTCCCAACCCGCGACGTCTGACCTTCTGTCGTGGGTCTCCTCCCGACCCGGGACTAAATCCTCATTAGTCACGGTGCGCGACGTTTGGGGACTGATGCTGGCATACCGAAGGCCTTTTTCTACTAGTGCAGATGCGGACTCCAGAACGCAAGAATGCAAACACGCACTCTAAACGCATATTGAGCTTGTGATTTCTGATTCAAAATCAACCCGTTTTTTGCCAAAAAATCTTTCAAGAGTTCTTATACAAACTTGACAAAGCTGTACTATTATACCCACTAAAAAACAGTGTGAAAGCAGGAAAAGTTTAAGCAGCATCATCAACAGCACAACTGTACTTTGGTAATTCTTGCTTCCGAAAAGTATGGATTGCCCACTTGTATCCATGAAGCTATATGGCATGAAGAATTACATAATTATGATGCCAAATCTTTGAGCGCGTAGATGGTGGTGGCAGAGCCGTACTTGCTCCTGGTCCTCGGGAGGAGGCGGATCGTGGGGCAGAGGCAGGGTAAATCCGCGGCCAGCAAAAATATTCAGTATAAGCAGCGTCTCCATTTTTTCAGCAGCAATTGTTCTCTTGTACCCCTTCTTAGAAAAGAGCCACTATTTCTTGGTATGGGCCAATAGATTTGATACGCTAGCTTGGGAGCTGGTGAACAAAAACATAAGAAAAGCAGGCCTCGAGCTCGACGAACACAGAGCAGGGAAGTTCCGTAAGGCTGGTCTGGACATGCTCGATCCCCGAATCCCGGTACCAGTGGCGCTCGTCCTGGACGCCACCAACCCCACCAGCGACCCATGGAAGGAATAGGGAGGGAGGGGCGCTGAGGATTCCCAGGGCGGCGGTCCGGGCAGTTTCCCCATCGTCTGAGATGGTGTAGCACGGACGGACATGCCCACGAGGAGGGCGCTGTGTTGAAGAGACCCGGGGCGAAGCTCAGGGTAGTTCTCCCTCTCTATGAGCTCATCTCATGGACGGCTTTGGAGCAGGGTAAGGAGCACGGAGGCGGTGGCGCCGCTGATTCGAGTTCGTGGGAGATAGGGGAGGATAGCGATGTATGAGCAGGTTTTTTGGATAGAGGGGAGGCGCAGAGACCACGGTGGAGAATGTTCTGGTGACTTGTTGGGGAAAAAGGCTTCAAAGGAGTTCCGTTCCGGTTGCTCGCCCTGGTCCGCGACGGTGGCACGAGCAGGTCATTTTTTTAGATGCACGAGCAGGTCTTTGGTCTCGAGTGGAAGAAGAAGGTTACAAAGAAATATAACAAAAGAACTGAATCGGTACGGTGGCACGGGGTGTATTACGGGATTTGGTGGGAGGGCAAACAGGTAAAAACGTGTTGGACGAAAATTTTGCAAGAAACCTTAACGCTTTATTAGTATATAAATAAATAAATAAATATATATATATATATATATATATATATATATATATATATATAGGAGCATGGGGCACCTAGGAGCATGGGCATTGGTATCAAATACCCTACATTTTTAGGTATGTAGACATTATGAATGCCTCGAGTATATATATATATATATATATTACCCTATTAAGCAACCAGGGTGTAGAAAACTTATTTGCACCCATAATTTTTTTTCATGTTTCCAAGTCAAAAATTTATGTTACGTATGCAATTATTTACGTTCATGTTTGATACATGGGAGAATACTTGACATAAAAATGAAAAAAAAAAGAGTCATAGCAACATAAAATTCATAAAAACAACATAAAAACACGTGTGCGTGTGTGTGTGCGTGTGCGTGTGCGTGTGCATGTGTGGGTGCGTGTGCGTGTGGCCAAATGATTTTTTGAACATGCAAAATAAAGGTTGACCAAACTTTGACCGTGAAAACGACCCACTTAGAAATGGATTTTTTAGTTTTTCGTTACCGGTGAAAACGATAGATTTAGTAGATGTATCTTTTCAGCCCGAACGATATGAGTTCTCATTGAGCTAAAACGGATAATGTATGAGAAAATTATCACTGTTTTCGTAAACACAAATCACGAAAACTCCGTCCGGCGCTACACAAAAATATACCGTAAAGTTCATATGTGGGTCATGTGAAGTTCACACGTGTGTCGAGGGAATTCAAGTAATCCATTTTCTACGGAATACACACAAAAAGTATGGGACATTAAAATCATTATCTAAATTGCGGAATCCCGTCGGCAGAACAAACTCAACGACCGAGAAGTTCACATGTATGTCGAGAGAAGTTCAGCACTCTATTTTTTCATAGATATATAGTCACCGACTCTCTCTTTTCAAAGCAACAAAAATCACTCAATTTGGAGGTCGGATGAGTAGCCAAATGATTTTTTGAACATGCAAAATATGGTTGACCTAACTTTGACCGCGAAAATAACCCACTTAGAAATCGATTTTTGAGTTTTTCGTTACCGGTGAAACCGGTAGGTTTAATAGATATGTCTTTTCATCTCGAACGATTTAAGTGCTCGTTAGGTAAAACGGATAATGTTTGAGAAAGTTATCGCTGTTTTAGGAAACACAAATCACAAGAACTCCGTCGGGCAGTACACACACGTATACCGGGAAGTTCACATGTGTGTCGAGTGAATTTCAATACTCTATTTTTTGTACTACGTTACAGATTAGTATATTTTTCAATTGAATTTAATCGGTGATGAATTCAATAAAACCGTAGAAGAGAAAAAATTGCGGAATTTAAAACACCTTTCCAACGACATATCATTTGCATCATTCCGATTTACGGTAGAGAAAATATTTCAAGAAATCCGTTCTGGATGACATTTCACTAACCATGTTTTATAGAAATAAGAAAAATAACCGTAACGAATTTGAAAAAAGTGACAAGATGAAAAAGCTGTGTAATTTCACTAGCTTTTCAACGTTATATCATTTTCTCAATTCTGATAAACGGTTAAAAAATATCTGGAAAATACGTTCATAGCAGTTTTAACCATATTTGAGAATTTTCGAAATTGTTTAAACATGGTTACGAATTTGAAAACCTACGTGATACAAGAAAAGATGCGGAATTTCATTATCTATCCAATGGTACATCATTTGTTCAATTACGATAAACGGTTAAAAATTTATTGTTGTTTTAGTAAACACAAATCACGAAAACTTTATAGGACAGTACATAGACGTATAGCGGGAAGTTCATCTGTGTGTCGAGTGAAGTTCAATACTCTATTTTTTATACTATGTAACAGATTAGCACATTTTTTTAATTGAATTTAATCGATGACGAATTAAAGAAAACCGTAGAAGAGAAAAAGTTGGGGAATTTTAACAGCTTTCCAACGCATATCATTTGAATCGTTCCGATTTACGGTTGAGAAAAGATTTAAAAAATACGTTTTGTAAGACATTTTGCTGAACTGTTTTTTAGAAATAAAAATAATAATTGTAAAGAATTTGAAAAAAAAACTACAAGATGAAAAACATACGTAATTTCACTAGCTTTTCAACGGTATATCATTTGCTAAATTCCGATAAAGGGTTAAAAAAATATCTAGAAAATACGTTGAGAGCGATGTTTACTAGATTTGAGTATTTTCGAAATTGTTTAAAAATGGTTACAAATTTGAAAACCTACGTGAGACAAGGAAATATACGGAATTTCACTAGTTTTTCAATAGTACATCATTTTGTCAATGCGGATAAATGGTTAAAAAGTTATCGTTGTTTTAGTAAACAAAAATCACGAAAACTCCGTCGGGCAGTACACACGTATACATAGAAGTTCACATGTGTGTCGAGTGAAGTTCTATACTCAATTTTTTATACTACGTTACTAATTAGTATATTTTGAAATTACATTTAATCAGTCGTGAATTAAAGAAACATGTAGAAGAATACGTTCTGTGTGACATTTTGCCGATTGTGTTTTTTAGAAATAAAAAAATAACCGTGAAGAATTTGAAAAAGTGTAAAAATGAAAAAGATGCGTAATTTCACTTGCTTTTCAATGGTATATCATTTGCTCAATTCTGATAAACGGTTAAAAATCTATTCAAAAAATAAGTTCACAGTAGTTTTTACCAGATTTTAGTATTTTTGAAATTGTTTAAAATTGGCTACGAATTTGAAAAACCTACGCGAGACACGGAAATATGCGGAATTTCACTAGCTCTTCAACGATATATTATTTTCTCAATTTTGATATATGTTTAAAAAGTTGTTGTTGTTTTAGTATACACAAATCACGAAAACTACGTCACACAGTACATAGACCTATATCGGAAAGTTCACATGTATGTCGGGTGAAGTTCAATACTCCATTTTTATACTACGTTACAGATTATAATATTTTTAAAATTGAATTTAATTGGTCATGAATTAAAGAAAACCGTAGAAGATAAAAAGTTGTGGAGTTTGAACAGCTTTCCAACGGTATATCATTTGAATCATTCTGATGTACGGTAGAGAAAATATTTAAAAAATACGTTATGTGTGATATTTTGCAGATCGTGTTTCTTAAAAATAAAAAATATCCGTGACGAATTTGAAAAAAGTGAGAAAATGAAAAAGATGCGTAATTTCACTAGCTTTTTAACGGTATATTATTTGACCAATTATGATAAACGGTTAAAAATCTATTTAAAAAAATACGTTCACAACAGTTTTTACCAGCTTTTAGTATTTTTGAAATTGTTTAAAAATGGTTATGAATTCTAAAACCTACGTGAGAAAAGGAGAGATACGGAATTTCAATCGCTTTTTCAACGACATATCATTTGCTCATTTTCGATAAAAAGGTATTGTTATTTTAGTAAACATAAATCACGAAAACTCCGTCGGGCAGTACACAGACGTATACCGGGAAGTTCGCGTGTGTGTCGGGTGAAGTTCAATACTCCATCTTTTATACTACATAACAGATTAGTATATCTTTTAAATTAAATTTAATCGGTTATGAATTAAAGAAAATCGTAGAGGAGAAAAAGTCGCGGAATTTTAAGCTTTCCAAGGTATATTAATTGCAACGTTCCGATTTACGGTTGAGAAAATATTTAAAAAATACGTTCTGTGTGGTATTTTGCCGATCGTGTTTTTTAAAAATAAAAAATAACGAATTTGAAAATGTGACAAAATGAAAAAGATGCGCAATTTCACTAGCTTTTCAACAGTATATCATTTGCTCAATTTTGATAAACGGATAAAAAGTTATTCAAAAAGTAAGTTCACATCAGTTTTTAAAAGATTTGAGTATTTTTTAAATTGTTTAAAAATGGTTACGAATTTGAAAATCTACGTGGGACAAGGAAAAACGCGGAATTTCACTGGCTTTCCAACGGTATATCATTTGCTCAATTCTGATAAACAGTTAAAAAGTAAGGTTAAAAGTACCGCACTGAATTGTCCCTACAGTGAGGCAGTTCTGTATTTTTCTGTGAGAAGATCAGAATTGGTTGTAGGGCACTATTTGTAGAATAGCCTGCATGATATATATATATATATATATATATATATATATATATATATATATATATATATATATATATATATACTTCAATATTAAATACTAGATATTTCAAAAAAAATACGAAAAAAAAAGTGAATCTACATATTTAATATTATTTAATTATATACTGTTTTTTTATACGTAAAAATGATATATTGAAAAAACTAAAGAGTTTGGTGATACCTTTCTGATACAACTTGCATTGAGATATCTTAAAAAAATTAATGAGATATATGAAAAATAATAAATAGGTATAAAACACATGTATGTTACGTATATTGCATATGTGAGTACGTACACCCAGGAGCATGGGCACCATGGAGCATCTGTTAATTTACCTATATATATATAGGAAAATGGTTCAGTACTCTTAGGTGTACGTACTCCCACGTGTAAATATACCACATAAATGAATCGTTTATACCTCTTTATAATTTTCAATATACTCTATTATTTAATACTAGATACCTCAAAGAGAGTTTTGTGAAAAAAAAAATTTGGTTCTACATATTTTATATTATTTGTACATATACTGCTTTTATGTACGTATAAATGATATATTGAAAAAACCGAGGACTCTGGATATATTTTTTCTACAAAAATAGTATGGAGGTATCTTACAATAATTAACGAGGTATATGAAAAATAATAAAGAGGTATAATACCCGCGCATGTGTGGTATATTGAGTATAGGAGTATGTACACCCAGGAGTATATAAAAGGAGTCCTATATATATTTATATATATAGGTAAATATATATGAATGTCGAGAGAAGTTCATCACTCTATTTTTTCATATATCTTCATATATAATGACTTAACCGAAAACACACCCGATTGTGTTAGCTTCCAACGAAATGAATCAGCCTGGTCTAATAAGTTAACACTCATTAATCTTTCCACAAGATTCAACCAGGCTTCCCATTTATCTCCTAAGAGAGATCTCCTAAAGGTAATATTGGGATGATCCTCATTAAGAACATCCGCAACTAAGACATTCCTATGTCTGACGATAGAATAAAGCGATGGATACTGCACTGCAAGTGATGTCTGTCCTAACCAAATGTCCTACCAAAACCTGGTATTTTTCCCATCACCAAGCAAACAGGTGACATGTGGGAAAAAATCATCCTTCACCTTCATTACACGTTTCCAAAAAGGTGAATCTGTAGGTTTAACTTCAATCTAAGAGAGGGTTTTGCCTTAATATATTTGTTGTGTAGCAACTCATGCCACACTCCTTGTTCTCTTAATAGTTTAAAAATCCATTTGCTAAGTAGACATCTGTTTTTAACCGCAAGGACCTCGATCCCAAGACCACCTTGATCTTTGGGTCGACAAACAATATTCCACTTAGTTAACCTATATTTCTTCTTAAGCTTATCACATTGCCAAAAGAAGCGAGATCTATAAAAATCTAACCTTCTTCTTACCCCCACAGGTATCTCAAAGAAGGGTAGAAAAAACATGGGCAAACTTGACAGTACCGAATTAATAAGTACTAGACGATCCCCATAGGATAATAATTTACCTATCCAGGAACTTAGCTTTGAATCAAACCGATCCTCAATCGGTTTCCATTCCTTATTAAGCAACTTTCGGTGGTGAATTGGTATTCCCAAATACCTAAACAGAAGACTCCAAACATCACATCCAAAAATGTGTCTATAATCTTCCTGAAATTCAACCGCTTTGCCAAAACAAAAGATCTCACTCTTATGGAAATTAATGTTAAGCCGTGAAAGCTGCTCGAACAAAGCTAACAAAAGCTTCATATTAACAGCCTTTTCCAGATCATGCTCAAGAAATAAAATGGTATCATCCGCATATTGTAAGATCGACACGCCCCCATTCAACAAGATGTGGCACCAAACCACCCACATAACCCTCATCCTTAGCCCTAGCAATCAGGACCGCTAACATATCAGCTACCAGATTAAAGAGAATAGGGGACAGCGTATCGCCCTAACGCAATCCTTTCAAAGTTTGGAAGAAATGACCTATGTAATCATTAACTTTGATCCCCACACTTCCTCCCCGAACAAACCTAGCAACCCACTCACACCACTGAGGTGTGAACCCTTTCATACAGAGAGTTTGTTGAAGAAACGCCCAACTGACCTTATCGTAAGCTTTCTCAAAATCTATTTTTAGTAAAAACCCATCCAATCTTTTCCGCTTTAGTTCATGAATCATTTCATGAAGCACCACAACTCCCTCCAGAATTTTCCTCCCTGGGAGGAAAGCGTAGGTCTAATCACCCTCTGCGCAATCGATGTCACCATGTTCGTCCCCACCTTAGTAAAAATCTTAAAACAGACGTTAAGTAAACATATCGGTCTATATTGCTCAATACGACTAGCGTCCTCCTTCTTCGGTAACAAAGTAATGACACCAAAGTTCAATTTGAACAAATTCAAATCCCCAGCATACAACTGGTAGAATAATGGCATTAGATCACCTATAATCACGTCCCAAAATTTCTGATAAATCTCAGCCGGGAACCCATCTGGCCCCGGTGCTTTATTTAATTCCATATGAGAAATAGCTTCTAACACTTCCTCTTCAGCAAAAGTTAATGTTAAAATACGATTCTCAACCTCGGAAACTTGAGCAATATCTTCCACCCTCGATTCATCCATCGTTACCGACCTTGAAATAGGTGCCCCAAATAATTTTTTATAAAAGTCTGATATAAACACTTTAAGGTTTTCCTGACCAATGATCATTCCCTCATCTTGTTCTAATTGAAATATCATTTTTTTACGTCGCTTTCCATTAGCAACCAAATGAAAATATCTCGTATTATTCCCACCTTCCTCAATGTGTCTAACCTTAGCACGTTGAGCCCACTTGGACTCTTCATCACGTCTAAGGTTCGATAGATAGGAGTCGACCTCCCTCTTAGCCCTCATATCATCATCTGAAAGAGGGCCCCATTCAGATTTCAAGTCCAGCTCATGGATTAGAAGAATCAATTTCTCCTTCAGTCTTTTATACTCACCACTCAAGTTTCTTGCCCACCCTCTTAAGAAGCTACGTAGATGCCTAATCTTATTTTTCCACCTCTCAATCGGAGTCTCCCCCGTCAACACAGAGTTCCATTGCTCCTTGAGCATATCATAAAAACCTTCTTGACGCATCCACGATAACTCAAAAGAAAATAGCGATCTATTTCCAGAATGAGCCGACGTTCCTGAATCAATAAGAAGGGGTACATGGTCTGACTCGGTGCGCACCATTTGCATGCACCGTAGCAAGAGGATACTTTTGTTCCCACGATACACTATCCAGAACCCTATCCAACTTTTCGTGAGTTGGAATGTCCCGTCTGCTAGTCCACGTGAACTGTCTCCCTGACATCTCTAGCTCTTTTAAGTCGAGGCTTTGAATAATAGCATTAAAGATAAACAGACACCGGGGATTAAAATTGTCGTTACTTTTCTCCTCCTGCCTCCTAATAATGTTAAAATCCCCTCCAACAATCATGGGCATAGTCTCCCCCTCACAAATTCTAACTAACTCCGAAAGTAACTCTGTTTTTTATCATCCTGAGCTGCCCCATAGACAACTACCAAGGCCCAAAGAAAACCATCATTCTTTGTGCGCAGATGAAACTTAACAGAAAAGTCACTCGCTACTACTGCCCGCACAGTAATCGTAGCCGAGTTGAAACCAACTAGAATTCCCCCCGAACGACCGTGAGGCGGAAGACAAAACCAACAATAGTCAAATCCACCGGCCAAATGATTAAGTAAATTAGTATGGAAATTGGACCTCCCTGTTTCCACAATAGCTACAAAATCAAGCTCACACTCACGAACAGCCTCATTAATCGCTCTATGCTTAGACGGATCCCCAAACCCGTCACTATTCCAGAACATCCCTTTCATTGCTTATTATTTATCTTAATCGATTTTATCCTAGCACTTCTCCTTTTAGAACTAGAGTTAACAATCGTTTTACCTCTACGAGGGAGTGTTACCACAACACCCTGGCTAGATGAATTCAAGAATCCACCATACCCTCTTCCCTTTCGTCATCGTAATCCTCGCACAAATTAGAGGACTTACGCACAACTAAGCTGGTCGATTCCATATCTACCAAACTGCTTAGATTATTTGAAACACAATTTAATTATCTCGCACATTCTATATTTTTTTAAGTAGTGTGACGCCCCGGGATCGGGCACTATGCAGATTTCAGCATTTCCGCCAAATCCGCATAATAACCGATTCCTGGTTGCCATTTATGATAACATTACAATAGTTCACGAATATTCCACAATTACAACAGAAACAGATAGATACAAGATGACTCCAACGAGTCAAGGATACAACTGATACAATACAAAGATCCAAATAACAGCGGAAGAAACAACAAAGTGTCCGGCTACGGACAAGATCCAAATTGGACTAAGAGTCCTGAAGATAACCGAAGGCGTCCAATCCCTGCCCAGGCCAAGCCGGAGGGATTCCCAAGCTAACGTCGTCAGACTTCAAACCTGTTGACTGCAATGTTGAATATGCAGCCACGAAAATGAATTCGTGGGTCAGTACGGTTAAGTACTGGCAAGGGGATAAAACCCATACTCACAAGATATCGGCGTAACCAGTCATCACAAGATACAAATACTTTAGGATCAACGGAAAGGAAGGGGGTTATTGCAAATAAGCGACAGCAGGCTGCACTAACCAACTACAGAGAGATACTACAACTTCCGGCTAACAGAAAGAAGATAAGATCGAGGATTGTAACCAACTGAAAGATAACTTCAAACAAACCCATCCTGGATCTCGCCTCTTATCCGAAGAAGCAATCCGAGGATAACTCCCTCCGTTGTATTAAAGATGAGTCAAGTTATTGTATGAATAACCTATTACTAGTCAAGTTATTAATCATTGGGTGAACATGATTGATCATTATGTTGAAGTTGTCCTGAGTACTTGTTAGCCAGTACTTTCACCAAGTAATCCATAACCGCGGAAAACACGGCTTCTCGAGAAGATTATCCCTGCAGGGTTGCACCAATTTAGCCGTACACGCATGAATATCCCGCCAGATGGGAAGCGATCCCACCAAGCGGGACACTCAGCACAATCCAACCTTACTCCGCATCAAGCCCAAAACACCGCGTGCTGTGCGTGCGCGGCTAATCGAGCCCCCCGAAGAAAAGGAGGACCCTCATAGCACTGGAAGACCACGCCGCCCTAAATGCCGACTACAAAAATTCTCCACCCTGGCCTCGGGTTCGTACCTGCATATGATGCAGCAAATGGAACACCCGAACTAAGTGCGGCGGTTTGGACGAGATGCGAATCAAGTCGAACTGAGGGGGGCGCCCATACTCGCTTCCCACATGCGGGTAGTGCGCTCATCATGGATCAGTAGACAAGACCCTTTTCCTATTAGGGTCGACACTAGCAGGCCTCAAAACCACTTAGGGCCTCCTGCCGGTGCCTTATCATCAAGTTATTATTATCAATAGCATTAACAGGATTGATTGATTAACTTCGAGCCCCCCGGTACAATAATAAGGTAGTAAAAGAAGTAACCGACAACAGACTCGAGCAAAAGCAACCCTAAGCATGCAACTACGAGACGAGGGCCAACAGGGTAAACAACCAACAGTTAATAGGAAGTGGAAAGAAGGCTATATCATGGCTGCAAGGTAACATACGATAGGATCGAGACACACGCATCGAATCAAAGGCTAGAATAAGAACAACGGGAAGAATCGGTAGCAAGTGATGAAAGGTAGCCATAAGTAGCAAGTGAGTATACTTGCCTGAGATCCCGCAAGGTAGCAGAACTTGTCGTTGCTCACATCATCTCAACGTCCTATCCGCGAAGAAGCAACGAACTAAAAGAAACACCGGATGCAACAATTACTTCTACGGCAAAGATCCAGCATGATCCTATTTTATATGCATGGCATGGCAAGATGCAACGGGGAAAACAACTTAAGCAATTTAATTGGAACCGGAGTCCGGAGAAATAGGAATTGGTTCAAGTTGTTTAGCTAACCATCAAGTTAAATGTTGTTTAGCATGGAAAACAATAAAGTAGATGAGTTAGGCAATTTAAATGGAATGGGGCAACAGCTGGAATTAATTAGCCCACACATTCCATATGTTGGCATATAGATGGACATGCATAACAGGATCTAAAGTGCACAAGATAAGATGCAAACAGAGATATGGATGGCATGAACAGATTCCTTGCAATCTTCTGATTGGAAAACATATTTTATTTGTTTGATTTAGAATTAAAATGAATTAGTTGTGAATTTTGGCAATTTAAATTGCCTTAAATAAGAGGTGAAACGATTATTCAATTTAATTGTTGCAAACCAGAAAACAAAGTTGATAAACAGAAAGGTGGTTTCATTTTGAGTGGAAAGCATGTTTTATTTGTTGAAATTGGAATTTAATTGAGCAAGTTATGAATTTCACCAGTTAAAAGATTTAATTAAAGCATTAAGTAATTGTGTTAATTTTATTTGTCCAAAACAGAAAACAAATTGCATATTTGAAAAGTACAGGAAATTTGGATTGGAAAACATATAAAATTTGTGTTATTTGGATTTGTGGTTTGAAAGTTGTGAGCATTTGAATTTTTAGGTTTATTTGCAAAAGGCCAGGGACCTGTTTGTGATGGAAAGAGAAGTTGGAGGGGCTCGGGTGCAAACTGAAGAGAGGCAGGGGCCTCGGTGCAAACTTCAGATCCAGATCTGGATCTGGGAAGTTTTTCACCGATGCTCGTCCTAGCCCAAGCGGCTGACGAGCGGGGCCTGCGCCACGCGGCTGCTGACAAGGCGCGTGTGGAGAGTGAGGTGGCGACCATGGTCACCGACTGGTGGACCCCGGGTGTCAGCGCGAGATAAAAGAGAAAAAGGGGCGTTGCGCTTCGCGTGGGGATCGAACCCGAGATCCCACGGCGCGCACGGAGGGCTCTAGCCACTAGGCTAGTCTAGTTCTCGTGTCAGTATACCGCTCGGTGGGATTAAGAGGCGACGGCACACGATACTGAATTTTTTTAACACCACGATTTCAGAGAACGGACGGGACACAGAGGGAGCGATCCGGCGAGGCTGCAGCTCGATTCGTGCCGGGGGCGTGTGGGGCGCAGCAGTGCGCTACGAGGGTGTCGTACGGGAGTCGTGTGCGTGCCGGTGCGGTGTGGGACTAGGAGGGGGCAACGCAGGGCAAACGAACCAACATCAGGGTACGTAACTGAACTGTACTGCGTTCATGGCGACAGGCAAACGGAGGAGACGACGGAGGATGAACGGCGAGCTTAGAGTGGTTACCTGGCCAAGGTGCCTTCGGTGATCTTGGCGATGAAAGGGTGGGGGTTCCATTCCCCTAGACAG
This sequence comes from Alopecurus myosuroides, assembly GCA_028641055.1. Classification (NCBI taxonomy): domain Eukaryota; kingdom Viridiplantae; phylum Streptophyta; class Magnoliopsida; order Poales; family Poaceae; genus Alopecurus; species Alopecurus myosuroides. The sequence continues at coordinate 229,601,210 of CM054063.1, read as the reverse complement.
GGAACCCTCGAGATGGCCGTGGCGAGCCCGCCGAGTCCAACAGCTACCATGCCGTACCGGTGATGGTGGAGGGATACAGAGGAGCAGGGGCGGTTAGATGAGGAGGGAGAGAGGGTGGCGGCGGCGCGAGGGTAGAGGGGAGTAGGGGCCTAGACCTAGGGTTTGAGGGGATCGGGGTAGATATAGTCGCTCGGGGAGCAGGTGGAGCTCGGGTGATGTCGTGCGATGACATCACCTGTACGGAGCTAAAAGAAATAGATGGCAGGCCGTGCGCGAGTGGGGGTGCTGGGGTTGTGGGCTGGGCTTGGCCCAGTCTGCTTCTCCCCCCCAGCCGATTTTTATTAATTGTTCTGTTTTTTTTTTTGCAGAAAAGGATTTGGAAGAAAAGGAGATATTTTAGGTTAGTAAAAATTTTAGAAAATTTTAGATTAAGATAATTAGATTAAAAGAAAACAACTGTCAAGTTTTGTTTTACAGAAAGTGTGAAAATAAATGGCTGTTTGGGATTTAAACCAATTTTTGAATGATTTTAGCATTAGGAAAACAAAGTAATTTTTAATAGGGTTACCCCTAAGGTTTAATTTGATTGAAATTTAGTTGATTGGCTTGTTAAAGTTTATAAATTCAAAAGTAGTTATGTTTGAGGCATTCGATTTGAAAATGAAGGTGATTTAATTAATTGATTGAAAATAGTTGTTTGATTAAACCCAGCAAGTTAATGAGTGATTTGATTTAAATTTTTGAGTTAGCCATTAGGGTTTTAATAAAAGGGAACAAAATTTATTAACAGGCAATTGGATTAAAACAATTTTCAAACTATTGAAGAACAAGTGAGTGGTTTAGTTTGCAAGTTTGAAATTGGAAATTTTTTAGCAAGGGTGAAAGTTTAAATTGTTTTGAAATTTTCAGTTGTGATGCAAACATGGTGCAATGCAATGTGATGCATATGATGCAACCAAAACAAACAGGTAACACCCCAGGTGTTACAAGTAGTAACGACACACTCCACTCTAGACGGTGAATTACCCAAAGAAATGCCCATGGCAGTAGCTCTCTCTACAATAGATTTATTAGAAAGTGCAGAAAATGAGAGTTTGGCTTTCGGTGAGATACCTGCAAGTTTCTCGTCGCGACGCGCAGCCAGCCGCTTGGCCTTCTCCAGCACGTTCACGTCAGCGTCTGGGTTAGCCCGCAGGCGCGCACTGGAGCGCAGACCTGTAGCCTCCGGAGACGAAATACCGCCGCATGCGATAATCTCCTCCCTAGAGATCGCCGGAGTGAATGGAGAGGCCCGTCTATCGAGCCTACTCACACGTCCTCCCGACGTAGAGCCGCGGCCGGACTAGCCAGCGTGTCGCCCACCATAGACGCAGCAGCCATCTCCCCCTCCAGCTCGAACATCCTCGGTCCATCTGACCTAGGAGTGAGTAGAGAGGACGATGCACATACATCCGCAACCGATCATCGCGTCTCAGAAGGTGCATCGGCCACCATATGCATGAAGACCTGCGACTCTCCGCCTGCTGCAGTGCACCCAGGCACCGCATGTCCAAGAGTCGGAACAGCAGCCTGGGCACTCGGCTCCCACAGTCCCTTCTCCCGGCCTTCGTCAACGATAAGAAGACGTGGCGCAACGCACACAGCAGCAGCCGCCGGTCCTTCGCCTGCTACCAGCCCCACCTGGACCGATGCATCATGAGCGCTTTTTGAGCGCGGTTTTTCCAGACATACGTGGGCGTTCCTGGCTTATCCAACGGTCCAGGATGTTTTAGGATTCGTGCAATTGCTAGTTTGCACTTTCATCCTGTACAAAAGACATCTTCAGTTCTTCACCCCCTATAGGACCCAAAGTGTACCAGTACAGTTTAGTCCTGGTCCTCGCCTCTCTCTCTCCACCGCGGCCGTGCTCTCCAACCCTAATCCACCACCACCGACGCGCCGAAGCCATGGCGAACAACGGCCGCTCCGCCTCTACCACAAATCTGGCCGACGGGAGCTCCTTCGTCGCCAACCATGGCCGTCTGACCGTTGCTCTTCTCTGCCTCCCCTCCCAGACCCGAGCCACGAGCAGCCACGACGGGAGCCACGAGCAGCCACGCCTTCGTCCGAGAATCTTACCCTTTCTCCGCCTCTGCGCAATCTATTTTTGTTCCGATTTCTTCAAGTTTCTTTTCCTCAGATGAAGATCCATTATTCGGTTGACTGAAATCCCCATGCTTTGATCCGAACTTTCTTGATTTGTTTTATTTCCAATAACTTTATATCCTATTTTTGGGGCTTATATAGACGCATCTGCAGTTTCTGCTTTGGGACAATAGACTTGTTTGGATCCGAACTTTCATGACTGAAAATACCATTGTCCTCTGAAATTTTTCCTCTGTTCTTGGTCCAGCTCGCACGTGGTCGACGCCGCCGAGGTCATGCCACTGCTGCTGCCTGCCGTAGCCCACGGTGAACACACGCAGGAGCGTCAGGCCGTGGTGGAGGAGGCCGCGGAGCTCGTCGTTGAAGGCAGCGTTCATGGGCACCTCGCCGTCGTCCGCGGGACGCCCTGGTGGATGACGCCGAGCTGTGTTTTCGCATGAGCGAGTGGTCCGGCGACGTCCTCGTCGTCGGGAGCCTCGCGCAGCAGCGCCTTCTAGCAGTCGCAGGAGGGTCGCTCGGGGTCGGCGACTCGCGTGGAAGGGGCGCTCAGAGTGCGGCGTCGCAGTCGCGGAGCGCGGCCTCCCACTCCCTGCGGTTGCACAACAACACGCATTGTTGTCGGGTGCTCTCCCAGCCCGTCCTGGCGCGCTCGCGCCTGACGAACTCGGTGGCTTCCCTGCTTTCTCGGCAGTCCTCCACTGCCTCCTTGAAGGCCGCGTCCGACCTGCCCATGGCCGTGCTGATGAGAGCGCGCATGGTGAGCATAAGGCATATACAGCTGCTGACACGAATGGCCGGACGCGGCTGCACCGCCCATCTCCCCTCAAATGTCCCGTCTCCATCTTGGAGATGATGAAGGAGGTGCGTCGTGCGTGCTGGCAACTTTCGGCCCCGTGCGCCGTGCGCCGTCCTTTGCTGACTACGGCCTCTGAACGCGGACTGACATGATCGCTGCCGTCAAGAGTTGCGAGCCCTTCGCGGGCGACGCTGATGAACTCCAGGATTGCATCGGAGACGCCGAATTTTTCCTGTCATTGTTGTGCTCCTCCTCGTCACTGGACGCAGCTAGCCTTCGCCCGCGGCCAAGTCGGTGGAGCCGTCCTGCCTTGGCGGCAGGGCGTGGCGTCACTGTCCCTGCTGACTGTCGACAAGGCGAAGGCAATGCGGGTGATTGGTTGCTTGGGCGCCAACAACAAGAACCTGATGCGGGTGATTCGTGTGGCCACCTCTGCCGCCGACGATGTGGTGTTCTCCTGCTGCGCATGGTCCGCGGGTTGAGCAGTGAGCGCAGGCGCGAGCTAGAGAGGCTCGTGGGGCAGATCCTGGACCAGGCCACGCTCGACGTCTTCAGTGACAGCGGCGGCATGTACAACAAGAGTCTGGTGATGAGGCAACGATTTTCCCCCATGATTCATGCTTAGATTAGTTGTGCTATGTTAAGGAATTTGCAATATGAAAAAGAATATTCGTCTTGATCTAGCTAGGTTGTGTTTGGCAAATTTTCCCGTTGATTCATGCTCAGTTGTGTTGTGTCTAAGACAGCGCCATATCTTTGCAAATGAAAGAACATAATACTGTTACTGTGTTGGTACAGATTCAACCCAAACGTAGAAACTTGTGAATGGAGAATGGAATAAGCTACATAGCTTGAGGTGTTTTTTGCAATGAGCTGGGAATAGGATAGAGGGGTTCTTTGCAATGTGCAACGGTTGCTGCACATATCTCAATGTGTGAGTGGACGCCCAGGATAAGCCCGGGACGCCCACGTATGTCTGGAAAGTGTTTTCCGGCACTTTTTAGCCCTTCCGCATGCGCATCAGAATCAAGGGCAACAACAGCACTTGTACCTCTGTCCATCACTGCACAATGATCAACACAGCTTTTCCTTCCCAGATTTCCTTCAGATTGGGCAACAACAACATCTCCACACTCCTCCGTCAACACGGCAGTGGGCAGAGCTGCTTTCAGCATGTTAGTGCAGCCCTGTATCTGGTTACCACCCTCTCCCTGCCTAGGCGAAACACTAGCAGGCATCACTGTACCCGCATGTAGTTGCTGCATCGGAACGCTTGACAGTAGCGTTGTCCCGCTCGAAGGCTGCCCTACGGCAGTCATAGCATCAGTAGCCACCAAGTTTTCCACCTTACGGAATTGCTCCAATAGCAAAGGCGAAAAATAACCCCCGCTTTCTTATGCTCGATAGCACTATTGCCAAACGACGCGGTACCACCATGCCCATTATTAGTTGTTTCAGAAACTGAATTTTGCGCAGACTTCCATTAGTCGCAGTATCCTCCAGCGAGGTTTTAGCGAGTACTTCGCGGAAGTCTGACCCCATCTCACTATCATCACCCTCATCCTCCTCGTGCTCCTTGTCCACGACCATATCACCATCCTGCTCAGGATTATCTTCGCCCTCGACAACGAAAGAGAGCGCATAGAACTCCTCCTTAATCATCATAGGAATAGTCTCAGGAATTTTAGTGTAATCAATGCATCCCAAAAGAATCCTCAAGACACCATGCTGTCGAGTGTAGATCATGTCAATTTTCCTGGTAACTCCGATCATGTACCCAACAGCCCACATCGCTAAGAAGTCACCAGTGTACTCCTCTGGAATTCCAGACACCCGAACCCAGAAGTTCGGTAAATATCCAGTCTCTCAATCCTCTAACCCCAGCTATCAACCATCATCACACAGCTAGAATTAGGAACCATGCACGGCCCAAAAACTTTCAATCAGTCTAGCTCTAATTTGGTTGGAAAGAGAGCCTTGAAAACATTGTGACCCACCTGACTGACCTCCCAGATGTACCCTTCAGTTGGTACTAATCGCTGCAGCTGCCCTATCACTTGAGGAACTGTCATCTCCCCCTTAGCCACCGTGACAGAGGCCCATCGAGCATTCACCACCTTAGGCCTAAAACTCTCCTTGAGTGGAATACCGAAGATCATGAGCTCGTCGTGAGCATAGCCATACATAACCAGGTGAGGTATGGGTGCAGATAGAAGATGACAAGGACCGCTCTTATGCACATAACCTTGACAAAATTCACACACCGGTGCCGGACAATCAGCAAGGAAACACTTGTTCCTATCTCCTTTTTTACTTTTCTTTTGCACCGCTACGAACAACTGATCCCCAGAAACCCTCTTCTCGCCTGGCCTGGACACCGGAGCAGCCTCCGTTGTTACCTGCTGCGCGTTGATAGTTGCAACCACCTGTGGTTGCGGAGGCACCACCGGTGCCACAACTGGATTCGCAGCCACCACCGCAGCCACCTCCGGCGCCTGCACATGCTGCACCACCGGCTGCACCGCCACCGGAATATACCGACCCCGTCCATTGGCAAAGCGATGCCCATTGGGACGATATACATTATTGAAATGTCCGCCACGTCCACCCCCTCCGAATCCTCCACGTCCATGATCATAGCATTGTCTCCCGCGATATCCACCATGCATATTGTGCTTCCCACCATGGTTGAAACCAGCCCCTGCGTGGAATGCGAACGGCGGCGCCATCGCACGACCCTGGCCATCCGGCAGCCCAGCCGTACCACTGGGTCCGCCCTGCTCAAAGTTGGGGCCGAACCCCGGCGCCTGCATGCCCCCACGGCCTTGATTTCCTTGCGCCCGCGGATCAGAGCCCTGGCTGCCTCCACGCTGCGCCATGGCGGCGGAAGGAATCGAGCGAGACCAAACTTGACGATGGAAGAACTCTAACAGGCGAACAGGGCCAAGTCCTTTAGGCCACTTAGCCGCCAGTTTGCAGATTCGGGCCCGATCCTGACAGAGATCCGTCAGTACTGGACCCACCAAACCTGGCAACCCCCGACTGGCCGAGTCCATCGCATCTCGCGGGGCCACCGCCCTACGTTCACGTCGATTTGAAAAACGGGGAGATCCACCAATACCTCCCCTGATCTCTCCCACCGACGGCGACTTTCGCTGGTGCGTCACCACCGTCCATAGTGATGAAGCACTTCCGTCCTCGACGAACACGGTGGGCTCGGACGGCGGTAACTTCAGGATCCGCCGTACAGGAACCGCCTCCGAAGAGGTTTAACCCGAACGTTCAAACTTACTGTCTCTCGATGGACATAAAGCTACAGAAGCGTACCTCTGATCATGGTGTCGTTGTATCCTCTTCTCTCCCCTCTTGTCCATGGTTGCATTCGCACAGATGGAACGGGACGTCGCCGGCGACGGAGTCCTGCACAACGTCTCGAACGATTCCACATACCTGACTGCACTCCGTGCCGCCACCGGGAGATCATCCTCACTCTCAGACGTACTCTCCTCATCGGAGGAGACGAGCGCCCAGAATCTCCCTCCCGTAACTGTATGAGCATCAGCGCATGAACGGCCGCCGTCCCTCGACCCTCTCTCCGATCCGCCTGCAGAGTCGCTCCCACCCCCGCACACAGTCGCCGGTGAAGGACAGACGCCCTCTGCGTCTTCCCGTGGGCAAGATCGGATGTCGACGTTGGAAGGCAGGCATGCTCTGCATTCCACCATCTCCCGCTCGGTCATCCGCTCAGACATATGAATCACTCAATATAATGAAAACAGAGCATATGTGTTTGATTCCGCAATTTAGATAATGATTGTAATGTCCCTTAATTTTCTTTGTGCATCATGTAGAAAATTGATTATTTGTAGTTCCCTCGACACACGTGTGAACTTCACATGACACACGTATGAACTTCGTGGTATATGTTTGTGTATTGTCGGACGGAGTATTCGTGATTTGTGTTTTACTAAAATATTGATAACTTTCTCATACATTATCCGTTTTAGCTCAATGGGCACTCAAATCGTTCGGGCTAAAAAGACACATGTATTCAATCTACTGTTTTCACTGGTAACGAAAAACTCAAAAAATGATTTCTAAGTGGGTTATTTTTGCCAGTTCAGGGGCTTTGAACTTCTCTATGCAAGGGTTTGAACTGCTATCTTTTTGTTTCCAAACTGCACTATTCATGGGTTTCGAACTTCTCTATGCAGGGTCTTGAATTGTTTACTTTATGTTTCTTAAACTGCATTGTGTGTAAGTCTGAACTGTTGTTGATATAGGCATGAACTTCTCTTTGAGTTGACTTGAGCTCCATTCTGTTAAGGCATTAACTGCTCTCTAGTAAATTGTGAACTTCTCTCCGTAAGAATTCAAACAACTCTCTAGTAGGGTTGAACTGTAGTGTGTGAGATATTGAACTTGCTAGTTTATGAGCTTCAAACTTCTCTACGTATGAATTCGAACTGCTTTCTTTTGATACTCAAACAACACTGTTTATGGTTTCAAACTTCCCAATGTATGGTCTTGAACTGCTTTCTTTATATACTTGAACTCCTTTGTGTATAGGACTAAACTACTATCGATATGGGCACGAACTTCTCTCTGATTTCACTTGAACTGCATTGTGTTTATGTATGAACTGCTCTCTTGTAGAACGTGAATTACATTGTGTAAGGGCTTGAAATTATCTATGTGTGGACGCGAACTTATCACTGGTTAGGTGCGAACTTCTCTCTGTAAGTTTTGAAAATTTCTCTCTGTATGGTGTTGAACTTATCTGTGTGTGGAGTTGAACTGTTGTGTGTATGTTATTTTTTAACCGCCTTGTGTATGAGTTTTGAACTTCTCTCTGTATGTGCTTGAACTGATCACTTTATGTACTTGAGCTGCATTGTGTACAGACTAGGATTGCTGTCAGTATGGGCATGAACTTCTCTTTGATTTGACTTGAACTGCATTGTGTTAAGGCCCAAACTGCTCTGTGGTAGAATTGTGAACTTCTCTCCGTACATGTTGAAATGTTGTGTGTATGGGATATTGAACTTCCCACTTTGTGAGCTTCAAACTTATCTATGCAAGGATTCGAACTTCTTTCTTTTGGTATCCAAATTGCACTTTTTATGGGTTTCGAACTTCTCTATGTATGGTCTTGAATTGCTTACTTTATGTACTTGAACTGTATTATGTATATGTCTGAACTGTTATCGATGTGGGCATGAACTTCTATCTTATTTGACTTAAACTACATTGTGTTAAGGGTTGAACTGCTCTATAGTTGAATTGTGAACCTCTCTCTGTACAGGGTTGAACTGTTGTGTGTATAGGATATTGAACTGTCTAGTTTATGGAGTTCGAACTTCTCTATGTAATGGTTTGAACTATGAGCTTCAAACTTGTCTATATATGATCTTTGAACTGCTTACTTTATGTACTTGAACTGCATTTTGTGTAGGCCTGAACTGCTATTGATATGGGCATGAATTTATCTCTGATTTGGATTGAATTGCATTGTGTTAAGACATGAACTGCTCTATCGTATAATTATGAACTTCTCTCCGTACAGGGTTGAACTGTTGTGTGTATGGGATATTGAACTGCCTACTTTGTGTGCTTTGAAGTTCTATAAGCAAAGGTTCGAACTGCTTTCTTTTCGTACCCGAACTGCATTGTTTATGGGTTTCAAACTTCACTGTTTATGGGTTCCAAACTTCTCTATGTATGGTCTGGAACTGTTTACTCAATGTACTTAAACTGCATTTGTGTATAGGCCTGAGCTGCTATCGATATGGGCATGAACTTCTCTCTGATTTTGACTTGAACTGCAATGTGTTAAGACCTGAACTGCTCTCTCGTGGAACTGTGAAATTCTCTTAGTACAGGATTGCACTCGTACAAGATTGCGCTCATGTGTGTATGGGCTATTGAAGTGCATAATTTATGTGCTTCATAACCAGGATAGTACAAGAAACAGGCCACCTTTGGCCAAGCAAACATATTCACACCAAAACAAAAACAAAATTATACAGGCCAACAAAAGCATCTTCAGCCAGATACGGCAGCCAAGACAAGACTTCACACACCGGCGCCACCACAAACCTGCAGGTGACTACTAGTTACATCTACCTTCCTTTGCACATAGATGTAAGACTTCCTTCGGTCTATATACATAGGAAGCTTCTCCCCTCCACGAGCATAATGAAAAGAGGACAAAGGACATAGTATAAGATAGCCATGTTTTAACTACCAACAATTGCATCCATCAAGTGGATAATGCACTGCCACAAAAACAAAACACGTGCAAATCGATCACAATGAGCCATGAGCAGAATCTTGATTGTTCCTAAATGGACGGATGATCACCACTTCGTTGATCAAATTTATCGGTCATAAATCAATGATATTTGTTTCAGCAAGCAATGAATCTTTGGGGAAGTAATATAATCATCACTCAAGCAGGAGTGCCTAATATAATCATGGGATAGTTAATAAGGTGCCCTCAGTTGGCACCACGACCTCAGTTTTACCCCTATCGCTGAATCGACCTCAGTTTTGCCCCTAGTCAGTGCGCAAGTACTCCTTTCGCTGCTCCCACCGTTACTTTCGGCTCCCCGTTAGGATCCTGACCTGTGGGACCCATCATAGAACCGTTGGCGCGGCCTGTGGGCCCCAGCTGTTGAGCGTTGGCGCGGTTTGTGTGCCCCAGCTGTTGACGGTTGGCGCTGCATGTGGGCCCCACCTGTTGACCGTTCCTTGCGGCCCAATGTCACATGAGGCCCAATGTCAACATGTAGACTACACATTATCCATTTATATTTATTAATCACTACATGCAGACTACGCATTATCCATTTATTAAACAATCAAATTATTCGTATTAATAATATAAAACATATACTGTGCTCAACTCAAATTTTTATGTTATCTTAGAAAACATAATGCATCACATCTCTTATATATAAATTTTGTTTACAATGTGCAGATTTTAAAGCGATGATTAGAAAGGATAAAACTTCTAAACAGTGGGTACATTTGTACAAATATAAGAACATAACTTTATATATAGGGTTTATATATAATTAAACATACTTAGAAAGGATAACTGGCCCCACTTTACATATATTCAGTGGGGCCCGATAAACATTACATTTAACTAAAAAAAATGCCTAGCCCTAACTGCTCCCGCTCTGCATGCATGCGGGAGCCCTTCCTGCCCTCCGGCGCCGCCCTACTTCCTCCACTCCGCCGCCCGGATCTCCATCTCCTGGTTGATCCGGGCGTGGCGGTTCTCCGCCCGCATCCTCTCCTCCTGCCTCTCACGGGACCGCTTGATGCTGGCCCGGAAAGCCTTCGCCTCCTCCTTCGCCTCCTTCTTCTCCTGCGCCTTCAACTCCTTCGCCTCCAGCCGCTCCAGTCTCTTGAGGCGGCGGTTCGTCTTGGGGGAGATGTCCAACGTCTTGGTGGTGGTGGAAGGGACGGGGCGGTGGACGAAGGGAGGCGTCGGCGATCGCTCCCGTTTGGGAGAGACGTCCGACTCCGCCTCCGGCCACTCGGCCTCGTACCAAGGCCGAGCCTTGGGGTGGTTGTCCTCGTCGGAGACCGACTCCGGGCTTGAAGGGAGTGAGTAGGAAGACATTGTTAGGGCTTGAAGGGAGAGAAGGGCAAAGGGCTGTAGAGGGATGAGAATATGGAGGAAGAGTGAAAAGGACTATTTAAAGACACGATTAGACGTGAATTTATTTGGATAGATGAAGCAAACTGTGTGAACACATTGGATGCAGTGTAGAAGAGTCGATGCATGGTCAAAGCGGTGTAGAACAGGCATAGGCGTAGGCGTAGGCCGGACAGCTAGTGATACGGAGTACGAGCGCGTGTGCATTCGTCAGTCGAAGTGATTCGACGTTGCATGCGTGTATTAAAGAGGTGAAGAGAAGAAAGTCCAAAGTCTCACGCCAAATCCTGCCTCGCTGCATATGTATTGATGCGTATCTTCTGAAAACTAGGTGTGGAGGGCTGCGTCGCTGCAAATGCGACGCGACTCGTGTTTCTCAAACCAGGCGTGGAGGGCTGCGTCGCTGCAAATGCGACGCGACTCGTGTTTCTGAAACAGGGCGTGCAGGGCTGCTACAAATGCGACGCGACGTTAACTATTTTCTTCTTCTGCCACGTTGTTTACTCTGAAAAAACGAGGCGTGCATGCACCGGGCTGGTGAACGGGGCCGTTACATTGAGACAAAACACCCAGTCCATGCACTGCTTCATTTTCGATCGTTTGATCGTAAGGAACGATGCAGATTGTGTCCATGCATGGAAACTATGGCGGCAACGGCCTGCAGACGCTGAGACGAGCGCTTCTCTGTGCGGGAACGCGATCCTCTGACTTTAGGTCACTGACAAATGGAGCCCATCACACACCGGACCCACGTGTCATGGGAGAAAGTCAGAGAACATAAGGTGGGCAAAGTAAGAGGATCTGGTTCCCTCTGTTTTTAAGGCATGTACAATAGTGTAGACGGGTGCTGTCTGCACTACTCGGCCATGTCATTTCTAGACATTTTTAGAGATATTTGCTTGGTTGTGCTAGGATAGCCCATAGGAACACAGAACAAAAAGGTAGAACCCACCTCTTCGGAAGATTCACGATGTTTGGTCCGATACAGGAGTTTCACCCTAAGCGCTCACGAGAGAGAAGTGGATGCCGGTGAAGCGGGTCACACCCCGGAGAGAAATCTTTGAAATACAAAGAACACAAACACACCTATACTAACATGGTATGGCACCCCCTAGCTTATGTTGGGATCCAGACACTCGTAGCCCCGTCCCGGTGAAACCCTAGCCCCGTTGGAGAAATACCTGACTTATACGGAAACACGCGGTAACTGCGTCGAAAGGGGGTAGCAATGTGGAACTATTTGCTTGGTTGTGCTAGGATAGCCCATAGGAAAAAAAACAAAAAGGTAGAACCCACCTCTTTGGAAGATTCAGGATTTTTGGTCCGATAGAGGAGTTTCACCCTATAAGCGCTCACGAGAGAGAAGTGGATGCCGGTGAAGCGGGTCACACCCTGGAGAGAAATCTTTGACATCCAAAGCACATAACACACCTATACTAACATGGTATGGCACCCCTAGCTTTTTTTGGGATCCAGACGCTCCGTAGCCCCCCTCCCGGTGAAACCCTAGCCCCGATGGAGAAATACCTGACTTATACGGAAACACGCGGTAACTGCGTTGAAAGGGGGTAGCAATGTGTACTATTTGCTTGGTTGTGCTAGGATAGACCATAGGCAAACAAAAAGTTAGAACCCACCTCTTCGGAAGATTCACGATGTTTGGTCCGATACAGGAGTTTCACCCTATAAGCGCTCACGAGAGAGAAGTGGATGCCGGTGAAGCGGGTCACACCCCGGAGAGAAATCTTTGACATCCAAAGCACACAACACACCTATACTAACATGGTATGGCACCCCCTAGATTTTGTTGGGATTCAGAGACTCCGTAGCCCCCCTCCCGGTGAAACCCTAGCCCCGCTGGAGAAATACCTGACTTATACGGAAACACGCGGTAACTGCGTCGAAAGGGGGTAGCAATGTGGACTATTTGCTTGGTTGTGCTAGGATAGCCCATAGGCACACAAAACAAAAGGTAGAACCCACCTCTTCGGAAGATTCACGATGTTGGTCCGATACAGGAGTTTCACCCTCTAAGCGCTCACGAGAGAGAAGTGGATGCCGGTGAAGCGGGTCACACCCTGGAGAGGAATCTTTGACATCCAAAGCACACAACACACATATAATAACATGGTATGGCACCCCCTAGCTTTTGTTGGGATCCAGACACTCCGTAGCCCCCCTCCCGGTGAAACCCTAGCCCCGCTGGAGAAATACCTGACTTATACGGAAACACGCGGTAACTGCGTCGAAAGGGGGTAGCAATGTGGAACTATTTGCTTGGTTGTGCTAGGATAGCCCATAGGAACAAAAAAAAAGTTAGAACCCACCTCTTCGGAAGATTCAGGATGTTTGGTCCGATACAGGAGTTTCACCCTGGAAGCCCTCACGAGAGAGAAATGGATGCCGGTGAAGCGGGTCACACCCCGGAGAGCAATCTTTGACATCCAAAGCACACAACACACCTATACTATCATGGTATGGAACCGCCTAGCTTGTGTTGGGATCCAGACGCTCCGTAGCTCCCCTCCCGGTGAAACCCTACCCGCTGGGGAAATACCGGACTTATATGGAAACACGCGGTAACGGCGTCGAAAGGGGGTAGCAATGTGGAACTATTTGCTTGGTGGTGCTAGGATAGCCCATAGGAACACAAAATAAAAAGGCAGAACCCACCTCTTCGGAAGATTCACAATGTTTCCACCTCATATTCTTTGAAATCTCTACTCCTGTATTCGAGGAATCTCATTTTAGTGATGGCTTTCGTTCTAATGTTTATAAATCCTATTTATATTTTTACTAGACTTGTATTAGACCTATATAATGCAATTCCGAAGCCTGAAAATTTATTGGATGAATATTCGTATTATTTATTTTCTTTTGAATAATAATGATTTTAATCGAAAATTGTAAATAAAACAAGTTTAAAACATCAAAATGAAAAAATAACTTTGGATCTTTCTTAGTCACACCAAAATGAAGCTTTGGTGAGATTTTGACCATATTTGAGGTCCAAAGGTTTGAAACTCATCTCATTATCTTGAACTCTCTACTAGACTGTTCAAGATATCACATGTTACACAAGGCTTTTTCGTTCCATTCTTTATAAGACAGGTTTATATTTTTTTTCTCGTTACTATATGACATAACACTACTATGTGCGTCGGCAATATATATTTTCGCTTTTTTTGAATTATGTATGCTCATTTCAAGCTTGGTCAACCCTCTGTTTGACCACCCGAAAAGCTTCTAGAAGGAAACACAGAGATTCGATCTGCGCTGTTGGATCGACGCCTTCTAGAAGGAATCGTGCATCGGACGGATGCGCTCGCAGCCACAGCGATCCGCGAGACGTCCGTTCTACGCTATGATTGGTTGGTACGTTGGCCACATGGATCGATGGTTCTACATATGATTTCTTTGCTGTTAAGTATTATAAACCATGTTATTTAAATAAAAAAATATAATGAAACTTCAGATTTACTACAGCGATGATTTTTATCAGTTTTACATATGATTTTTCTATTAAACCATGTTATTTAAATAAAAAATAAAAAATAGAAGAATTATTCAAAACATAATGAAACATCAGATTTACACTATACATGTAGAATAGATGTCTAGGAAATTCATTTGGTTGATTTAGAAAATATGCCAAAAAATGTTGAAGCACAAATGGGGGTATTTACCCTAGCTTCGGACCTCATTTGAAGCACATTTCTCACGAGAATTGAGCGATGGTTGCAAATGAGCATTAAAAATTCAAAACAAATCAAAATGATATGAAACCAACGCACAACGTTGTTATATGTGATATAGTTGCTCCTCAAATTTCTATGGATAATTTTGGCAAGGTCGAATTTTTCATGAAATTATAAACGGGGGTGTTTACCCTAGCTTCGGACCTCATTTGAAGCACATTTCTCACGAGAATTGAGCGATGGTTGCAAATGAGCATAAATAATTCAAAAAATTTCAAAATGACATGAATCCAACGCACAACATTGTTATATGTGATATAGTTGCTCCTCAAATTTGTTTGGATAATTTTGGCAAGGTCGATTTTTTCATGAAATTATAAACGGGGGTACTTACCCTAGCTTCGGACCTCATTTGAAGCACATTTCTCACGAGAAAAGAGCGATGGTTGCAAATGAGCATAAATAGTTCAAAAAAATTCAAAATGACATGAATCCAACGCACAATGTTGTTATATGTGATATAGTTGATCCTCAAATTTATTTGGTTAATTTTGGCAAGGTCGAATTTTCCATGAAATTATAAACTGGGGTATTTACCCTTGCTTCGGACCTCATTTGAAGCACATTTCTCACGAGAATAGAGCGATGGTTTTAAATGGGCATAAATAATTCATAAAAAAAATAAAACTAACATGAATTCAACGCACAATGTTGTTATATGTGATATAGTTGCTCCTCAAATTTATTTGGTTAATTTTGGCAAAGTCGATTTTTTCATGAAATTTCAAACGGGGGTGTCTACCCTAGCTTCAGACCTCATTTGGAGCACATTTCTCATGAGAATAGAGCGATGGTTTCAAATGAGCTTAAATAATTCAAAAAAATATCAAAATGACATGAATCCAACGCACAATGCTGTTATATGTGATATAGTTGCTCCTCAAATTGATTTGGATCGGATAATTTTCACAAGGTAGAATTTTTCATGAAATTCCAAACGGGGGTATTTACCCAACCTTCAGACCTCATTTGAAGCACATTTCTCATGAGAATATATAGAGCGATGGTTTCAAATGAGCATAAATTATTCAAAAAAATCAAAATGACATGAATCCAACACACAATGTTGTTATATGTGTCTACTCTAGCTTCGGACCTCATTTGAAGCATATTTGCCCAAAATTTTGGAATGACTTAGTTCAACATGCATCATACAACATTATTCAAATATTCTTTTCGCTTTTAATCTACATTCTGGCTCGTGATTGCGTTCAGAAATACTCAAAATTAATTAAAAAACGCGAACTCGTTGAAATAGGCTCAAATTCATAGATTCGACGATAGTTTTACAGAAAGCTAGACGGCATAATTTAACTAAAAACATTGAAAAAACTTTAAAAAAAAACTATGGTTGGCCGAGGCTCGCCGCGATCACCCGGCCTGGTCGTCGCCCTCCTCCTAGACGTCGTCCTCTACTCCTCTTCCTCGTCGTCCTCATCGCTGTCGTCGTAGGCTAGCATGCTGGAGGGCCCCGCCTCGTGGTCGTTCTTGGCTAAGGGCGACGGGTTCGCCAGCGTAGCGATCGCATGCCGCTCCGCTCTGCCTCGGATCCGCAGCCGATGCAGCTGCGCCTGCTCGGAGGGATGGCGGTGGTCCCGCCTCTCGCTCTGCATGGCAGCCTTGCGCTGGTCTCTCTCGTACAGCGCGACGACCGCCTGCTGCTCATCCGACGCCGCGGTTGCGGCGAGCTGCCGGTAGACCTGGCGCTCCGCCTGCTCCCTCTGGTGGGTCTCCAGGGATGCACGAACAGCGGCAGCCTCGGCCGTTGCCGCCGCCTCCTTGAGCCAGGAGCGGACCGTGTGGAACGCCTCCTCGTTCCGCCATGTTTCGAACGAGTAGACGGTGGCGTGCTGCTCGGGCCAGATAGGCTGCCTCCTCCTGAGCCTCCTCCAGCGCTGCGCCTCCTGCGGCGGCTCCTGCTCGGGCGTCGCCTCCTCCTGCGGAGGCTCCTGCTCGGGCGCCGCCTCCTCCTGCGGCTGCTGCTGCTCGGGCCCCGCCTCCTCCTGCGGCAGCTGCTGCTCGGGCGCAGCCTCCTCCGGCGCCGGCTGCTCGTTCTCCTCGCCGTCATTGTGGCCCCGCGTCGCGGCCGTGGGTCGGCAGTACAACGGCGAGTTGCGCCATGCACGGAGTCGGCGAGGCATCGTCTCGGGGTGTCTAGTGAAGTGCGGCGAGGGCGATGAGAGTTTGTGCGGTGAGGGCGAGGAGATGAACGGCGAGAATGGGGAGAGCGGCGAGCGGTGAGGGGCCTTTTGTAGCCCTGGCGGGTCATTTACTGCGACGCGCGTGCCGTTACTCCTGCAGACTTTGAACGACTCGGGGGGCCCACGGTTTTTCCACGCGTCGCTGACAGCTCTGGCCAGCGTGGGCTGCCCCGCCTTTTCGCCCCCCCAAGCCGAACCCAGCGGTGGTGGTGGTGGTGGTGGTGCCGCAGGTGCTCGTGGCGCAGCAGGGGATGGTCCGGCGGTGGCGGCGGCGAGAGCGGCAGCGCACGACGGCGGGTCAACTAAATTGGGCGGCAGCGCACGACGGTGGTGGCGGGAAACTTGGGTGTGGACTATTCAGCGTAGTCAACTAACTGCGCGGTCCCACCTGTAAGCTCTGGATGGTTTCAACGAACTTGGCAGTCCCACCCGAACCCACTTCGCGAAACGGAGTCTGACTCCTTGGTCCCACTTTGCGAAACGGAGTCGACTCCAAACTTACCGTTCCAGCCTCCATAGTAGTTGCGCACAGACTATGGGCAAAACTGAGGTCGATTCAGCTCTAGGGGTAAAACTGAGTACAAGTGGTCCGCTGTGGGCAATTCGATAAATGATCCTATAATCATCACTGACAGCAACCTAGTTTACTTTCCAAGATGGACTCATATTCAAGACACAAGCAGCAAAATAAAGTAAGCTCCATGCCTCCTACTCTAAAACCTCAGCTGCAGGTCCCCGGACTGGCAAAGTTCATGCGGCAGCATCAGCCTGCCATAGGATGGAGAGAACTTGGCGGGCAACACAAATAGAGGGTCGTCGCCCCAATCGTGCTTGCACAACTATGACACACCCAGAGTGTAGCCCAGTGCACCGGTGAAAGGGACTACCACCGAGTTTCCGACTTCCATGCAGCTGTAGAATAAATATTCAGAAAGAGAATATGATATTTTTCAGTGGCAATCTATCTATCTATGTATAACTAGAGGAACATATCAGACTAGTGCAGGTCATAAATTTACCTCAAGGCAAGAGCAGAGAACAAAGGGACATTCCCAGGTTTCTCACATTCCTAGAAATTATTCTGCCAAACAACAGAGGCGTTCGTTGTGGAGGCGGCGTTCATCCTGGAGGAGACACCCGACTTAGGCCTAGCTGTTGGACCAACGGCAGGAGCACCAGATGAACTCCTAACATTCACTGCACTCTTAAATGTGTTTCTGTCAAGGAAGATAGTCCCAGCCAACAAAAAATAGTTAGACAAAAAGAACTACAAACAAGCATGCTGGTACCGCATAGCAATACACACAGAAAGATGAATTTCTTACAAGTAAAATACACATATTATGGCAATCAATGATTCTCCTGTTTCGCTTGATAGCTCGGTGATAAACAAGATGCCCTGTTATGTACTACTTCTCCTAGTTGTACTCCCATTCATGAATTACTATCGAATAGAGCATCTCCAGAATGAAAAAGCATTGCATTTAGCGGAAAATCCTATTTTTTCCTGAACAGAGAAGTCTTAAAAATTGATACATCAATTAATATGTCACGTGAAGATTTAAAGAAACAAACTGGTTCCTTCTTTTTCTCATCCAGCATGACAGACAGACCTAGAACTGACAGCTTTATACCTCTCTCCCTATGGCCGAACTAAGAGCATGTCCAGTCGAGGCCCCCCAATAGGCGTCCGTATGGGCGCCCGGCGAGGCCCTTTGGGGGCTCGTCCAGACGGGAAGACGCCGGTGGGGGCTCTGCTGCCCACTCGCATCCCCCTAATTCAAAACCCCCAAATTATTTTTCTCCAAGTTTTTGAATTGTTCAAATACAAAAATAAATAAAGTATTACATAATTATGTTTTTAGGCCATAATTTAACGGTTTGGCTTTACAAAACCATTCGAATTCGTCGTCGGCGCGCTCGGCGTTTGTCAATCGACGTTCATGACCTCGTTGGAGCCGAGGAAGCCGGGGTCGGGAGTGTAGCCGTGGAACTCGTCGCCGGCGCTCTGGGTCTCTCCCGGCGTCTCGTTGCTGCCGCCGCTCGGGGCAGCGCTTGGGGCTGCCGCTTCGTGCCGATCCGTGGGCGCCGAGGACGCCGTGCCGTTGGTTGCCGTGGCCGCCGTGGACGCCGGACCGAGGCCCATCTCGGCGAGGATGGAAGCACGCATCGCATCACACGCCGCCCTCGTCTGCGGATCGAGGTTCGACGTGTCCGTCGTGAGGATCATGAAATCCCCCTGCCTCTTCTTGGCCGCCGTCTTGCCGGTCTCGATCTCGAGCTTCTTGTCCGTTTACTTGGTGAACTCCGCCCACTTGGCCTCGGATGCAGCACGTCTCTCGGCTGAGCTCTTCGCAACATTCTCTATGACTTTGTCAATTGCGGCGTGCACTCGCTCCGAGCTCGCCGCCGCCACCGCCTTGGCCTTGGCCTTTTTGTTTCCCATGGGCCTTTCCGAGTTGAGCACCACCTCCTCGATTTGAGCATCGCCGGGCTTCTTGTTGAGTCGGAGCCTATGCTTCTTTCACTTCTCATTCTTTTGCAACTTGTTGAAACAATGTAGAAGCACAAAGTCCTTCTCGTAGAGAGTCTTGTACAACTCCAGGCCATCAACGAGCTAGCAATAAGAGAAGTCAAAGATTAGGAGATGCATGAATGTTGTGATTAGATACGAGAAGATGACAATGGAGATGCTCTTACTTGGTCTTTCACGGTCTTGCCACTCTGCGGCCTCGCCGTGATGTTTTCAAAGGCTCCTTGGAATTTGTTCACGGACTTTTGGATCGTTGCCCATCGATGAGCTAGCGCACTCTGGTTGCGATCCATGAAAACCTGTATGTATGGCGCTTGATACTTGCGCTCGTCAAACTCGGAGAGAATCCTCTTCCAATACGAATCACTCGTTTGGTTTGAACCCGTGATCACGTCTTGGGTAATGGAACTCCAGGACTCTATCAAGCACTCGTCCTCTTTCGTCGTCCAAGCTATGCCACAACATCCATCCTTCTTCCTCTTCTTCCCATCATCGGCTTCCACATCTTCCTCTTTCTCACTGGCGTTGTCGACGTCTCGCTCCTCGTCGACAACGGAGCTCCCGCCACCATCTTGCGTGCCGAAGGAGGCCTGGGTGCCGAAGTCCCAGCCGCCAGAGAGCGTCTGTGTGCCGAAGGATGCATGGGGACCGGTGTCGAACAGGTTGTGGGCGCCGTCTCGAACATCAGTGTGCGCCCGGACTGGGCCAGCCCGACAACCACGCCGTCCTGACGCAGTCCCGGAGACTCGTACGCCTCGTTCAGATCGACCCCCATCCCTGCGCCGGTGGGCGCGCCGCCGAACGAGTGCAGTTGGTTGGGGTCGAAGCCGTCGAAGTTGCTACCGCCGAAGTTGCCGTAGCCGAACGCGTAGCCGGCATAGCCACCGTGCTCGTTGAAGTTCAGGGAGAGGCCCTGGCTGGGACCAAGCCTCAACTGCGAGCGCGGCTTGCTGGCGGCGTCCACGCGGAACGGCGACGCTGAAGTCGACGAGCTCCATGCGCCTCCCGGGCTTTCTCCTCCGGCTGCGGCAGTGCACACAAGCGTTTCCAGGGTCGCCGCCGCGGTCCGGGCCAGCGACCTCTCGCGACGAAACCAGCGCTCCGACGAGGAGGCATCGCACCGCAGCTGGTCCGTCGCCCACTCGACGTCGGTCATGCCTTCTGGCCGTCCCTTTGGTGGGCGCGGCTGCAGCATGCGGCGCTTGACGCCGAGCGTGCCGGCCTTCGCTTTCTTCACCGGTGGTCTCGGCGGCCCTTTCGGAGCCATGGCGGGAGAGGGGGCGGGAGGGGCGGGAAAGACGAGCGGCGGCGGGGAGGGGAAAGTGCAGGCGTCTGGGGCGGAAAGGGTTTTTGGTGGGCGCTTGTGTCGTTGGCAAGACGGGACCGCGGCGCATTTCGACTCATCCGGCGCCCGCACGGGAGCCCCTGCGGAAGGGTTTGAGCTGGGTTTGCCGGACGGGAACAAAGGGGCGTCCGGACGGGAAGGTCCAATGGAGGCGCGATTGGGCGAGCTAGGAGCCTGTCCGGACGGGAAGCGACCGTGAGGGCGTGTTTGGGGGGCGAGACTGGATATGCTCTAACTCGATGAAGACGTGCAGCAGCTGTAGCAGCAACCTTGGGTCGTCGTCTGAGAGTCTTGAGAAGCTGGGCGGACGGGTGTGTCAGTATGCAGTCGTGGCCCAGCACGGAGCTGCAGGTTGCTCAAGATGATGGAATATTTTTGTTCTAAAAATCCAAAGAAGCAATTCATGCTACTACACAAGCTGCTCACTAGTAAAACTGCAAGTGT
This sequence comes from Alopecurus myosuroides, assembly GCA_028641055.1. Classification (NCBI taxonomy): domain Eukaryota; kingdom Viridiplantae; phylum Streptophyta; class Magnoliopsida; order Poales; family Poaceae; genus Alopecurus; species Alopecurus myosuroides. Next base: position 229,580,316 of record CM054063.1, on the reverse strand, counting down.
ACTGACATCTTACTTGGAAGCAATTCAGCTGCAACGTCCCTAAGGCTGTGTGCAGAGGCCGGAGTTATCCCCATTTCTAAAAAAAAAAAGCTGCAACGTCCCTGCCACTCCAATATATTGAGCATCATGCCTCTTGCCGGCCTTGCCGGCCTTTTGTCGAGTACCTAGAGGACATAGCAGAACCGCGCTGGGGCAACTGCAGCGAGGTGGAGGCCGGAGGTCGGTCGGGGCGAGCTGCAACATAGGAGCACATGCCGCTGGATGTGTTGTCGACATGGAGGCACAAGGGTCGGCGCAGAGGACGGATGTCGGTGACGAGCACGGGCGTGGGGATGTGGTTGAGTTCGTCGGGGACGGCGGTGTGGCGCTCGGTCGCGGGACGCACCACCACGTCGGGGCGCAACTGGGCCAAGGCTGGGCACGGCCATGGCGGGACATCACGCAGAGATAGTGGTCAAAACAAATCACGCATCTAGCCAAAATTATCTGAGAATTACAAAGCTTACAAACTTGCTTGAAGCTTTACCGGTAAAGCGGTCCTTGCTGAAGTTTTGGCCCTGCAAAAATGAAGTTCCAAATTTATATTCGATGTGAAAAGAGAACAGTAGGAAGGGTGTACTGAATTCTACGTCATAGGTTTTTGCAGAATACCAGCCGCGTGCATCAATTTGATGCAGAGGCCGGGGCCGAGGCTCCCATTTCTAAAAAAAAAAGGTTTTTGCAGAATAGGTTTGTCTTGCATGTAACAGTAGCTAATGGCCTCACAAGAAGCTAACTGAAATATTATTACAGAAGTATTGTGTAAAGTTGAAATGGTATTATTACCTGGTTTTCTACAGGTGTGTGTACTAAGAATTACAAGATCAAATAAAAAAAGGTTTTTGCAGAATAGGTTTGTCTTGCATGTAACAGTAGCTAATGGCCTCACAAGAAGCTAACTGAAATATTATTACAGAAGTATTGTGTAAAGTTGAAATGGTATTATTACCTGGTTTTCTACAGGTGTGTGTACTAAGAATTACAAGATCAAATATAAACAGATGACATGTATAGCTCAATCAGAATTGTGACTTGGTCTCCATAATTGGAACAATCTTTTGTATGCATAACAGATAAATTGCATCTCAACTCATGATACCTTTAAATTCACATATGCCTCGTTTCTTCGGATACCTTGGTAGCATGCCAAAGCTAAGTCAGATAATTTATGCTTTCCCGGTCGCACCTACATATCATAGTGGTTGCATCATAGATCAAAATACAAAGGGAAATCCCTACCCAAAAAGTAACCATGATATAGAACAAGATCCGGGAAAACAGAGTATACTGTAAAAAAAGCTAAAAAAAAGTAATCTGACAGGCCCAACTAGAAGTTCACACATGCCTTGCACAACACAATATGAGCAGCTGAGTTAACATTAAATAAAATGTTGGATGCTCCAGTCTTATGCAAGTATGGACATAACCATCAAAAACACTGAACGAAGCTAGATTATAGTGTCTAAATTCAGGGTTCACACATGCTCCGTCATAGACCAAATTTGGATGCATTTTTTACAGAAATTGATTGACTAGATCGTTTTATAAGAAACAAAAGTAGAGTCTAAAAAAAGATGACCCATTCAGTATGGCTACTGAATCTATATACCATAGTTGTTCAATAACATGGTGTAAAAAGTAGTTTCACATCTCCAGACTCATGGAACATCTTTACCTAATAATAAAGGCATTAAAGCTTCCTTGGTTTGGTTTGGTACGTCATCCAAACTACCCCGGAAGTTGCAAATAATTACCCACCTCTGCCATAAGGTTCGATTAGTTTCCATATATACATCGTACGTCACCGCATCCACTCTGCATGCATGATTCCAATCGATCATAGCCACGCGAGATCATCCACTCTGCATGCATGATTCTAATCGATCATAGCCACGCGAGATCTAACGGTAGCGCTCTGTCCCACCTAGAAAAACCAAGTTGGATATCAACACGGCCACGCAAGCAGTCCCGCACCATACTACCCCACGCGCACCGCACCAATCCCGCACTGGGCGGTCGACCTTGGAGAGCGCCGGCATCACGGGCTCACGACTCCCCTTCCCTGCAGGTCGGACGGCGGCGTCCCTTCCCCCGCAGCTCGGACGGCGGCGGCCCGCAACTCCTCTGCATCTCGGCTGAGAGCGCCCTGCAACTTGAGCGGCGGCACCCCGCCACGTACCTGCATCCGGAGCGAGCCGGCGCCATTGTCCCGAGCGCCTCCATCGTCGACGAGGAAGAGAAGCGCAATGACTTCCCCGGCCTAGCGAATGCCTCGCTGTCCTCCTACCTCCGACCTTGCTTCTCACGGTCTCTGTCGCGTATTCCGCCGAATGAAGCCTACAGGACAAGCGCCGCTCGAGAGTTCTCAATATCCGCAACCAGAGTCTACTCGGCTTGACAAGCCCCGCCAGTAGCCGAATGCGTCCTGCCGCGCTCCTGTGCCGCCGTTGACGGGTGAGCGAGTCCACCGTGCCCCGGCGAGAAGTTCATCTTTCGTCACCTGGAGTCCAGCTCATTCCCCGCACGTACCAACCGCACAGTCGGCTCCGGCGTGCGGCGTCCCCTCCTGCCCGTGGGTGCGCACTCCAGCTTTCCGACGCTCAAGCACCGCCATGGATCACACAGGCTGCTCTCAACCTTGTGCACGTGCAGGTCTATAACTTTGGGCGTGAACCATCACTTCATGACGTACAATAGTACCAGTAGGAGGACCTACGTCTCCGAGGTCGTGTCCTGCGTCGACACGGCAGTTACTGTCTCAACCATGAATTCACATGATGAAATGTGTTGTTCTTTTGTCTGAACCATGAAGTTCAAAACTGAGATTCAGATAACCAGTGATCTTGACGACAGGACATAGTCTAATATGATTGACTCGCGTATTCATACGTCCGCTAGCTAGCAGCAGGACTTGATCAAGGAATCTAGACAAATCCACGCAGCAAAAAGGAATTCAGAATTCCAGACAACTAGATGGCGTACTACACGTACGTGCCAATCAAAGAAACTAATTAGCCTCAAGCCCTAAACCTCCGGTTGTTTATCGTTTCTCATTATATTTGTTGGACTGGGCTGACCGCATTACCTGGCTGCTTGGGAAGAAGCACGTCCATGTAAAAGGCCACATGAAGGCAATATAGATGGATAGCTGCTAAGCATGTATTGCCTATCAACATGATTGAGTTGAACTTGATAGAATTTGGTTGACATAGGACGCATTGCCAAATGATTACGACCTCTTCTAATTTGAAGAACTAGGTTGTGTCATATACACATGATTGATTATGTTTTACTAAAATTTGTTCGTTGCACCTCAACAAAATAGGCAATGCTGCCGCGCTATAGGTATGTTTGCCAAACATTGAAATGAAAGGGTGGAGGATGGTGTACACGAAGTAGAAGCCCTTGAATTCGGCATATTTCCATACTACTACTACAATGCGATAGTGAACACATATTTTATTGATAGCGATCATAAGGCAATATTTATGGCAAGACAATTGTAAAGCATGCGTTTTGAGTTACAGTATTGTTTCGATTAATGTCTTACTTTGTTGCTCCGTGGCAACGCACGGGCATTCAGAGTATATCTTTATAGTTTCCCGAACAACATGTATATTTTTCTATATAAAGTGAAATATTTAACTTAATAGTGGACCAAATAATAACACACTTCTAATTATTAAAAACATGTTACTCCCTCCGATCCGAAAAAAGTGCTGGAGGGAGTAGTATTAGGTGTGCACCTTTCCTAATTAACCTACAACACTAATTACGGACCGGAGGTAGTACTTTTAATCCGTTATATGAATCATATATGTGGATAGTTGTGTTTCATTGATTTGGTAATGGTACGAAATCAATAAATACAAATTGATGGAATTTCGAGAGTGAGCATTGGAGAGCCCATTGAAATGTTGGTGCAAAACGAATAGGAAAAATTTGGAGGAGCTCTCCAAGATGACGTTTGGTTCGGCATCACGTCTACTCGTGTTCAATTGAAGGAGAACATGGAAGATGGGCAGGCTAAACCTAGGTTAGGCGGATCACAGAATTTAGGGGAAACAGTAGGTTGCGAATTAGATTTTCATCAAGTTGATTCGTTTTCTGCCGTTGCAACGCACGGGCATGTTACTAGTGAATAATAATATCATAACAAAGAGGACAGTGGAAAACTATGAGAGAAATCTAAGATGTGTACTTAAATCCAAAGAAATATGTGAGAGAAACAAACATAGAAAGATAACTGGAGGCATCCATTGCATCACAGTAGAGAAGCAGACGAACATGCAAAATTCACCACATCTAGGCTGTTCATACTTATGTTAGATGAACAATTGAACTGATTATTTAAGCATGCAACAGAAGAATTCAAATTTATCTTTAAGAATAAAGTGCATTGGTTCTTCAAGCGCAGAACAGAGACAACGATACCCAAAAAACTCAGGATTCAGACAATTTAGTTGTTAACATTGAAGGGAATATGCCCGAGAGGCAATAATAAAATGATTATTATCTTATTCCTTGTTTATAATAAATGTTTATTTCTCATGCTAGAATTGTATTAACCGGAAACGCTGATACATGTGTGTTTAATAAACAAACAATGGTTCCTAGTAAATCCTCTCTTTTAACTAGCTCGTTGATTAATAGATGGTCCAGGTTTCCTGATCATGAACATTGGATGTTGTTCATAACGGGGTCATGTCATTAGAAGAATGATATGATGACCATAGACCCAATATCAAGAAAACAATACGATCAAGTCATTTATTTTATATTGTTATATCTTGCGTACGAAGTAATTTATTCCCTAGACCATGAGATCATGCCAATCACTGGTACCGGAAGGGTGCTTTGATGTCATCAAACGTCACACCGTAACAGGGTGACTATAAAGGTGTCGTTAGGTATTAGGAAAGTATTAGTTGAGGATCATGGTTCAAGAGTGGGATTTTTCCATCCAAAATGACGGAGAGATATACTCTGGGCCCTCTCGGTGATATCACATCGACACCGCTTGCAAGCACGTGATATGATCACAAGGATGCTATATCGTGGAAACGAGAAAAGAGTACTTGTCGGTAACAAGATTGAACAAGGTACGGTTGATACCAATGATCGAATCTCGGACAAGTAAAATATCGCGAGACAAAGGGAATTAGTCACGATGTTGATGGTTCAAACGATCACGAGAGTCATCATTGAATATATAGGAGTCATCACAGATCTCCAGATCCCGCTGTTGATTATTGATCGGAGAGGAGTCTCGATCATGTCTATCTTATTCATGAACCGTAGGGCGACACACTTAAGGTCCGATGACGCGTTTGAGGGGATACGGAATATCGAAGAACGTTTTGGGCAGCACCGAAATTGTTTCGGGGAAAATTGAATAGTTCAAGGGGTTTTTCATCGAATGGTTGTTAATAGAATTAACAAATGATTCGAGGTGCTATATGCAAAATTTTGTTAATAGAATTAACAAATGCTGAAATAAAGAAATAAAAATGTTTTATTTATTTATTAAAGAAAAAACTCTTGGATTATCTAAGTGGAGTTTTAAGGGAAAATGAGTGGGTGTGAGTGGAGTGTCCACTCACATGATGAGGGAAAAGGTGGGGGCACACCCATGGGATGGCCGCACCCCCTTGGGCTGCCTCCCCCCTCTCGTATAAATAGAAGGCATGAGCTCCATCTCTCAAACACACTTGCCCATCTCACTTTCTCTACACCCGCTGCTCCCCATGGTCTCCGGCTTGGCGAAGCCCTGACCGTGGGATTCTTCACCACCACCACGTCGTCGTGCTGCTGGAGTTTCGAGGGATCCTCTACTTCCACCTCCTGCTAGATCGAGGGAACGAAGGTCGTCATCAACCGTACGTGTGACCAATCACGGAGGCACCGCTGGATTGCGGTGCACATCTTCTCGCTCTCGGGGTCGGTGTGAGTACGACTCCGCCAACAACAAGATTTGATCTCGTAACGCTTTGTGTCTTCGAGGGTATGTTCTTCTTAGACTCTCTCTATGCCCGTTGCACTTCATCTCCTAGATTAGATCGTGGCCTTTCGGGTGTCTCTCGCGTAGGAACTTTTTTGTTTTCTGTGTAACGACTGCTTCAGTGGTATCAGAGCCAGGTCTATGCGTAGATGTTTTGTATGGGTAGAACACATAGGTTTATGTGGGCGTTGATGATCATATTATTGCCTCCTTGAGTATTTATGATCTTAATGGCATAGTTGGATGAATCTGCCCTAGACTAAGTTTACGTGTACTATGTACACGAGAATTGTCTCACTTGTGGCCGAGGGGGTGTCCGTTTCTACAACTATAGTTAAGATCTAATCTATGAAAGGTTGGTAAAAATATGTTTATCAGCCATTGTGGTTGATGTTCGTAGGTATGAACGGTTCTATCCTCGAAAGCCCTAATCCACGTAAAATATGCAAAAATAAATTAGAGTCGTCTAACTAGTTTTTGCTGGGCATGTGATTTGATAAGGTCAATGTTAAACTTTTGATTATGAGATGATCTCTTTTGTAAATTATTGATATACCGGAAGGTATCCAAATGGTTGTTTTATTATTGATGGACAATCAAGATTGGGGTGCCTTGGAACTTGGTACCACGCCGGTGGAATGATGGAGATCATATCATGATGCACATGATGGAGATCAAGTGCAAGAAGGACCATATCATATCACGTTATCCTTACATGTGACGTATGTGATGTTAATCTTTTTTATGCATCTTATTTTGCTTAGATAGCGACGATAGTATTATAAGATGATCCCTCTCACTTAATATCAAGATAATAATGTGTTCTTCCTTAAGTATGCACCGTTAAGAAAGTTCCTCGTTTCGAGACACCATGTGATGATCGTGTGTGATAGACCCAACGTTCGCATACAACGGGTGTTTTCAAGCCTAGCATGTACATACATGGCCTTGAAACACACGCAATACTACGGTTCTACTTGGCGAGCCTAGCATGTATAGACATGGCCTCGGAACACGTAACCAAAAGGTAAAGCATGAGTCATATAGATGATATGATGAACATGTCTATGTTCGCCTTTGAAGCTACATCATCTCACGTGATGATTGGTTTTGGTGTAGTGAATTTGGTTCGTGTAATCACTAAAGACGACTAAGAGGGATGTTGTTTTTGAGTGGGAGTTCATGGCATAATTTTGAATTAACTTGAACTTATTTATCATGAATAACCATCAATGTGAATTTGCACAAATTGTAGTATTCATTGGCATCCGCAAAACCACCTTACACTTAGATTGTTAATTGTGATATAATTGTTAGGATCTGGTAAATACCATTTAAGATTGGTACAATATTAGTGAAATTTAAAATTGAGTCCTATTGTAGATTTTTGGTATTTTCTACCTAGCTCCATATGATTAATGATTGATTGATCTAGAGAGCAAATAATTCCTACTTAGAATCCAGAGTGATGGTTGCTTCCATATTACTTTATCTTCAAAAGAATGTTTTGTTGATCAAGGTGATTTAGAAACTCAAAAGAGTTGTTTTTAGAAACAATCAAGTGAAAGATATATTGATATCTAGAAACTTATTTGTAGCAACATGACAGAGTATAATTTAGCGTGACAATGTATGCTTATATTATTTGAATATATGCAATGATTGAAGATGCTAGGCGTTTGAATATTCCAAGAAATTGGGCGCTAAACATTATCCTCTAAATTCCTTCCTTCAAGCTATAGTAGCTTAATCATAAAATTGTTATGATGGGATGGATTAAAAGTATGGGTAAAAATCGTTTACCTTGCTTGGAGATTGCTAAGAGTGGAATATGGAAGAATACTATTAATATGGTGATATTAGTAGAAGAATCAAACTTAAAGTATGACTCAATGGGTGATAGTATATGACTAACACGCCAAGGAAAATGTGCTAGTAGGACTAGCATTGTTTGATGTTGAATGATTCATTCTGTAAAGGAAAGGGAGTATTGAAAATAGAATTACAAAGATATATGGCAGAAAAAGAAGATAACTGGAAAAGTCCAGCTCATGAGTATATGCTTGATATACAAGTTATAGATGTATTACTAGTTAACAAAGTATTTTTCGGGTAGTTTGATAACACATTGGTTGGTATGAGTTGTCATACAAAGCAACGCAATGCGAGAAATACAAGGACCTAAAAGAAACTAGTAATAGATGTTGAATCGATTATGACAAGAACATAAATAAAGTGTTATTGTGTTCATTGTCGTATCGAAGCAAACATTCAAGATTTCTTTTAAGAACTTAATAAGTTGTTATTTTGTTCTGGTCTGTTGTGAGAACAAATGAGATTGTTCAAACTATAACCATATTCCATAATTGATGGATATGTTAATATAAATCATGTTGGTAAAATAAACATCTATAAGACTAAATGCTAAACGTTGCAATACGGAAAAGAGTTTCACTTAAATTGTGACACCACCATTTCAGTTCATATCGGAAAGGAAAACATGCATGAAGGAACTCCATATTAATGGACTTCTGGAGTCATTTTGTTTTGAATAAATTCACGCTTGTGAGACCTCTTTGTCGTGGTGTGGTGAAGACAGATGCCATGGGATGGCTTAAGGTTTGGGGCCGATGGACGCTGTAGGTACCCAGGGAGGGATCGCACGCCGAATAGGTGCGCTCAGAACAATGCTAACACCACAATCTACCCAGGTTCGGGGCCCTCGTGTGGAGGTAACACCCCTACTCCTGCCTGTCTCTCTGTATTATGTTGTGCCGAGTACAGAAGTTACAATCTCTCAATGTCTCTCTCTCTGCCGAGTAGCCAGGGCTCAACTCTATGTGTGTGTGACTAAGTGAACTGTGTGACTGATCGAGTGAATGATCTAGCTACTGGGCGACCCCCGCGCCGGAGGGGGTTGTCCACCTTATATACTGGTGGCTGATGACTCCCAAGTGCAGGAGATCAATTGTAGTACCTTTCGATAAGTATTTGAGTGTCGAACCCACGAGGAGCTGAAGGTAAGCTATCTATTCTCTAAAGCCCTATAACCCTCTTTTATGGCTGTTTATGCAAAGCAATAAGTTTGACTAAAAGGAACTAACTAATTAAAAGCAAGTGACGTGGACTGTGGTTTGTCTAGTAACTAGTGAAGCAAGTTTAAAATGCAAGTTTCTAAGCAAGTTTCACAAGTAGCAAGCAGCAAATATCTCAAGTATCTCAAGGGAGCAAGTGTTCTAGCAATAGGTGTTTCGTTCGTGTGGTTGTCACAATTAGTGAAGCACATGTTTTAGTCTTAGTTGTTTCTTATAGGAAGGAGCCATGAATAGGTATAGTCAAGTATGATCTACAACCCCTTATGATGGATCATGTGGCCAAGTAAATGACTGCACAAGATTGATTAAGACATAAAGTCCCACCATAGCCTTACGTTCTAAGGTCCCCTATATATATCCCCCAATAACTTAACTTTGTGGCTCGGTCTCAGGTTACTGTCACTCCCAAGTCACCACCACTCCATTATTCTACCGGTGATCACCTTACATGCATTCCCCAACATATGCGTGCACTCATATATTGTACATAAAGACAATCATAGAAGATAACAAACTTGTATGCAACCAATCAACGAACTATTTCATCATTGCCAAGAACAATTCACTACTCAAGCATAGACGGAGAGACACAATACATCAAGGGAATATAGTATTGCATCATACATCGTGTTTGCCAAGAGATTACAGTGGAGAGATGGAGTTGATCTTGCTGTAGATGTTGATGATGAACACGCCGGAGGGGGGTGGAGCCCTCCGGGGGTGATCCCGGCGGCGTTTCCCCCCTCCGATCTTCTCCGGCGGCAGCCTTCTGTCTCACTGTTTCGTGGTTTCGTCTCTCGGCGCCGCCTCCTCCTCAAAAAGGCCAGGGGACCCTTTATATAGTCGTTTTTAGGTCACGAGACACTCGGGAGAAGAAAGATTGACGGCATCGCAGCCACGGGGGCAAAAAGGGGGCCTCTCACGCGGCCAAGGAATCTAGCCGCGTGGAGGGTCCTATTTGCCACCTGGTTGGCCTTTTGGCCATGGTCTTCGTCTCAAAAATTCTGAACCGTGCTCTTTGGCCTTGCCCTTTTTGGAGTCCCAAAGCTCCCGGAAAGTCTGAAACACTAAAAAGTACGTTTTCTGGAAAAACAGAGTTAGAACCAAAAGAAGGGGGATTGTTTAGAAAATCCCCCAAATCATTATAAAACATGAATATAAGTTGCTAATATGTAGGAAAAGCAAGTAATAACATGCAAAGTTCATGTATGCATTTTACATGCATCAACATCCCCAAGCTTAACCCATGCTCGTCCTCGAGTATGAAGGTGATAAAACTAACATGGACTTTGCATATTGAAACAATCATGGGATATCAAGGAGGATTATTCATGCTACATATAATCAAATGAATACTAGAAATGAGTAGCAATATACAATTCATGTTGTAAGAAATATCAAATATGCAAGCAATGATGCTTCATGAAAGTTCACAAAGTGTATAATGAAATAAAAGCACTATGGACCAAATGCATACACAAAATGAAAAATAAAATCCTATATTGGTCAAAGAATAGCATAATGGAAAATAGAAAATATGGTGGACACTTTGGAGAAGATTGAGTAGAGGTAAAACATGATCAAGTCTTATTTAGCCTCTAAATTATTCAACTAAAATTACTAATTGAAATGTGGTATCCATTGATCTAGGACTCTCATTGCCCCTTTATCACTAGCATCTTAATGGTGAATGTTGAAGTAATGTGAATGGCAAGGTGGTTGAAAGCCTCACGCCCCGTGAGTGTGAAAACCTACTCCATGATTACTCAACTTAAGATTTCGAATAAGCTTTGTACAATCATAATAAGTATTAATGACATCATAGAGAACCGCAAAGAGGTACCTCTTGCCCCATGACATGGAAACAATCCCATCTCACAATGACAAGACAAACAAACGGAGTAGACTCATCATCCTTTTTATTTTCATTCACTATTATGCATAGCTTCTTATTTTATTGTAGGATGTGTTGTAGAGTCACTCAAGCTGTAAGTAAATTTCCACCATGATAAAGCATGGCTTGGGTTAGCGGCCCAATGCGTTTCTCTAGTCATATTGATACTTACTCATCAAAACTTACTATTCCTCTATTTGATTTCGGCATGGCAGGAGTCCAAAAACAAAAGTACATGATATCAACCAAATGTAAATTTTTGTGCAATGTTGAAAGCTTTCCGGTGATACACGTTTATAGCTAGCTCCCAACCACACACTTGTCAAACGCAAAACTTGTGGCCCCCATTACTGGGTCATGTTTATTAGATGCATAAAAAGTAAAGTGTGCCTTCAAAAGTTCGTGAGAGTCCTATCCCAAGTTCAACCCATGACAATTAATAAAGTGAATATCTTAATTTAGAACATAAATAACATAATAACATGGTGAACATACTCGGAATAGCAATGAAGCTAATGGGAAGATATGGTGGACTCACTGGAAATACTTGGCTAAGGAGTGTTGGAAACAAGTTGTTACTTGTTGGAATTTTTAAATTTTTTGGCTAGCAAGAGGGAGATAGTTGACCAGCTACTATGCATGAATATGTCCATATAACTACTCATTTCATGACAAACTAAATAAACCAGCAATTAACATCAAGGACATGAATAAGAGATAGCTCAAGACAACATTATTGCAAATTTCTACACATAAAAAGCCTATAAATCATGCAAACATATGCAACTCTTCAAATCAACCATGGTATTCCTATTCCAAGTCATAATACTAGAATCCAATACATTCCAACCCCAAACTCCAGTAGCTCAATCTCATATAAAATGATGGGTGTGGTCTTATCAAAACAAAAATAAATAAAAAACTAGACGCTTCAAGTCTCTACGATAAATGCTTTGCTTAGAAAAGCAGAAAGTAGACGTGTGCTAACCAAAAGAGTGTAGCTCCAGTGTGGTGTTCATCACATCCCGAATCTTATGGCTTTCACCATTCTTAGATGTCTTGAGGCGCAGCTCCTCTATTCCCTGTGAAAAAACTTCACAAAACATGTTTCTCCCATACTTTTTCTGTAGGGTGAGATTAGCAAGGACAAACAGATCACATGCTTGATGTGCAAAATTCCAAATCAAATGCTCCAGTAGATAGACAATAAGGTTCATTATGTTTTATGTTCACTCTCTTGCTTGAAAGAATCATGGAAATTCGATTCCCAAGCCCAAAGAGTGCATAAAACAAAAGAAGGCAGAATCTGTCCAAAAAACCAACAACAGAAAAACGAACGTTTTTCCCTAAGCTAGACTCGTCACAAAATTAAGCTAATTTTTGTGCTTACATAGTACGAAAAGTTGCAGAACATACTTAAAAATTAGCTCAATCCGATATACCAATAAGAAACGTAAAATCATACGGTGAGCAGACTCGTGCTGAAACAGAAATTTCATGCACTAGGATAGCAACTTATAAGTCCAAATGGGTTTGACTTGAATCTTTATTGAAAACTCCAGAATTAAAACAAAAAAAAACTAATCTCTTGAGACAGAAAGAGGACAGTAGAAAAATCCAAACAAAAACAACCGGGTTGCCTCCCGTAAAGCGCTTTCTTTATAGCCATATAGCTAGGCTTTACTTACTTAACATCATGATGGTTGGAGTGATGTGGCTCGGCATCCCCAAGCTTAGATTCTTGTACTTATTTGATACATGTAGGGTGAGACCAGGGGTACATCCCCAAGCTTGATTGGTTGTCCCTCTTGATCTTTGTTCATCTCACTCAACTCTTCCTCCTGAAAAATTCTTCTTACACAAATCTCAACATAAAACATGATTAGAGGGGTTAGTGCCTCCATAAATAAAATCCACATAGGTACAGAAAAAAACACATCATGAGTTGATTCTAAATATTAACTACTGTTACTACAGTTGTGCGTTGCTCCTTGATCAAAAGAACCACACAAAACACAAGTAATGAGAGCAATGCAAAATAAAGACATAATCTGCCAAAAACTGAACAGCCCGTAAAGAGTGAATTTTTAGAGGTACTTAAGTTGCTCAAATCAGAAAACTTAAAACTAATGAAATATGTAGTGATAACTAAATATTTCTGTTGTAAATTACCAGGTCAAAATTCCACTTCTGTGATTTTAAACATTTTTCGCAGTGAAGTTCAGGAATCTATTTTCTTGACAGCTAATTACTATTGTTTAATCCTATCTCTCATATAAGATTATTCTTGCCATTTAAGATGAGAAATAAGACAGAAATGTGATGTTACAGTAGTGAACTAATATTTTTTATTGTTTTTAGCTTTGGAAAAAGTTTTAATGATAGAGACTTTGCAATGGTTTCATTGGCATGAACAACACATGTTCAAGGTCGACCCCAACTTCTCCATTACTCATCCTTCTCATTTACTTTCCCAAATTTTTTATAAAATGAAAATCTTAGACTAAATGATACATAACAGTAGGTAAAGGCATTTTACATGTTGTAAAGACATAAATGTGTGCTCAAACCGAATAGAAATTAAAGCATAAGGAACACACCAAAAAATATTAAACAATTTATTTTTAATTGTAACCCATTTCCTATGCATTGGCATTTTGTAATGAAACAAATAAAGGAAGCACATAATAGCAAGCATAGAAAGGTAGATCAAGTGCAACTTCAATGCTTTCAGCATAAAGAGGGGAAACTTAATATTGTTGAAATATGTGTAACCATGTTTCCCTCTCTCATAAGAATTTTCAGTAGCATCATGAATAGATTCAACAATATGAATATCACATAAAACATTCTTATCATGAGCCACATGCATAAAATAATCACTACTCTCCACATAAGTAAAATCCTCATTAGTGATAGTGGGAGTTAAACATTCATAATTTTCATTGCAATCATCATATATAGGAGGCATAGTATCATCAAAGTGAATTTTCTCCTCCAAGCTTGGGGAACTAGAAATATCATGCTCATCAAAACCAACTTCCCCAAGCTTAAAACTTTCCATAGAATCAGCAAGTATATCATTTTTATCCTCAATAGTAGGGGGACTAAAAATATCATATTCATCAAGACAAACTTCCCCAAGCACAAGGTTTTCCTTAGCAATAAAGGTGTTCAAAGAATTAGTACTACCACAAATATGATTGTTGTGCAAATAATTTTTCAATTTCTCCTCAAACACTTCATGTCCTAATTCAAGGTAGATATTATACAGTTCTAAAATTGTTTGGTTGTTTTCCATTTTATAATTTTTTTTGTGTTTTAGGTTTATATGTTAGTATGCAATGCAAACAAGAATAAAAGCTTAGCACAACGCTCCCCGGCAACGGCGCCAGAAAAGTGCTTGATGACTCCCAAGTGCAGGAGATCAATTGTAGTACCTTTCGATAAGTATTTGAGTGTCGAACCCACGAGGAGCTGAAGGTAAGCTATCTATTCTCTAAAGCCCTATAACCCTCTTATATGGCTGTTTATGCAAAGCAATAAGTTTGACTAAAAGGAACTAACTAATTAAAAGCAAGTGACGTGGACTGTGATTTGTCTAGTAACTAGTGAAGCAAGTTTAAAATGCAAGTTTCTAAGCAAGTTTGACAAGTAGCAAGCAGCAAATATCTCAAGTATCTCAAGGGAGCAAGTGTTCTAGCAATAGGTGTTTCGTTCGTGTGGTTGTCACAATTAGTGAAGCACATGTTTTAGTCTTAGTTGTTTCTTCTAGGAAGGAGCCATGAATAGGTATAGTCAAGTAAATGATATACAACCCCTTATGATGGATCATGTGTCCAAGTAAATGACTGCACAAGATTGATTAAGACATAAAGTCCCACCATAGCCTTACGTTCTAAGGTCCCCTATATATATCCCCCAATAACTTAATTTTGTGGCTCGGTCTCAGGTTGCTGTCACTCCCAAGTAACCACCACTCCATTATGCTACCGGTGATCACCTTACATGCATTCCCCAACATATGCGTGCACTCATATATTGTACATAAATACAATCATAGAAGATAACAAACTTGTATGCAACCAATCAACGAACTATTTCACCATTGCCAAGAACAATTCACTACTCAAACATAGACGGGGAGACACAGTACATCAAGGGAATATAGTATTGCATCATACATCGTGTTTGCCAAGAGATTACAGTGGAGAGATGGAGCCGATCTTGCTGTAGATGTTGATGATGAACGCGTCGGAGGGGGGTGGAGCCCTCCGGGGGTGATCTCGGCGGCGTTTCCCCCCTCCGATCTTCTCCGGCGGCAGCCTTCTATCTCTCAGTTTTGTGGTTTCGTCTCTCGGCACCTCCTCCTCCTCGAAAAGGCCAGGGGACCCTTTATATAGTCGTTTTTAGGTCACGAGACACTCGGAAGAAGAAAGATCGACGGCATCGGAGCCACGGGGGCAAAAAGGGGCCTCTCACGCGGCCAAGGAATCTGGCCGCGTGGAGGGTCCTCTTTGCCACCTGGTTGGCCTTTTGGCCCTCTACTTTGTCCCATGGTCTTCGTCTCTAAAATTCTGAACCGTGCTCTTTGGCCTTGACCTTTTTGGAGTCCCGAAGCTCCCGGAAAGTCTGAAACACTAAAAAGTACGTTTTCTGGAAAAACAGGGTTAGAACCAAAAGAAGGGGGATTATTTAGAAAATCCCCCAAATCATTATAAAACATGAATATAAGTTGCTAATATGTAGGAAAAACAAGTAATAACATGCAAAGTTCATGTATGCATTTTACATGCATCAGTGGCTAACCAGTATTCTACAAATAAAAGGAATGATTGGACAACTCCACTGTGCGAACGGCGCACGCCTCCGTGTTCCCCATAACACCGGCGCTAAAAGTTTCCGCGGTAGGTGGCTGACATGTCCTGTACACCTTGTCAGTCTCTTAGGGTAGGCCGCTGACATGTCCTGTCCCCTTTGTCAGTGACAGGACTTGACAGCTCCCATCCCGTACTGCTCCCACGTCTCTGTGCGGATAACCACACACGTAGTAAGTTGAACCGCACGCTGGTACGGCCCCTGGATACGCGAGATCTTCCACAACGACTCCATTGAATTTGTGCCCGCGTAGAACAACTTCTTGTCTATCCGGATCACCCGAGCGCTACCCGGCTGGTCCAGACCGACACTTGGATCTCCCCTTGGCCTTCTGTACCTCCTGCCAATAGCGCCAGCTAGATACCAGACTATCCGGGTAGCCGTCTACTCGGCAGAACCATATCTTGAACTCTGTTTCTCACCTGCCTCACCCCTACTCAGGGTAGCCCCCCGACATTAGTACCCAAAGCTGGTTGAGTCCAGTGAACTTGGGCGTTGGGCCCTATCAGCTTTAACCAAATAACTTCCGCGATGAAATGTAGCCGAGTTGCACCTTAACTCGGATGCTCACAATCTGAACTCGGACTTTCTCTATTGTGGTCATTGGAGTTTTCACCTTTGTGCCGAGTAGACCAAGCAGTCCTGGGTTCCGTCGAGATCCCAACAGTTAGCAAAATTTCCAAAACTTTGCCGCTCGACCCAGAGCGTTTCTATCTTCACGTGTAAGGCTTGGCACATGTCACGCAAACGCAGCCCATGAAGCCTCGGTTCTGGTGCGTCTGCACGGCACACGCCTGCCACTTCACACCGGGCCCACAGGTCGTCGCGTCCATTCGCACAGGTACTTGATTACCCACGATGTGAGACGTGGGATTAACTGCGCCCGTTACGCGCGAGTAACTCGCTTTGTGCGTTTCTAGCGGGCGTGGTTACTCCCCATGCTGCACGATCTCTCCGCAGTTAATCATGGACTATAACTGCACCCGAGGAGGTTTAAATACCTCTGCGCCGCCCATCGCCCAATATTCCTTGCCACTTTCCCCTAGCGCTGGTTCCTTTTCTCCTCCCAACTCGCAGCGAACGCCCGGCGCCACCGCGAATCCGCAGCACGCCGCCGCTCCGCGCGTAGAGAGAGGAAAGATTTATCCCCGCGCACTTCCCTCACCGTAGAGAGCTCAACCGCGACCAGGCCTTCACCGCGCGGCGCTGTCCTCTTCGACCCCGCACCGTCGTTGCTGCTCTGCCGCATCTCCTCTTCTCCGCCTCTGTTTCCTCCAGCAAGCCTCTGATGGAACTTGAGCTCTCCGCGGAAGCGAACCAGGAGCCCCCCCCCCCCGATGCGCTCCGCCTGGGAGGGGTCCGATGTCAAGGCATTAGAGTACCAATGGTTGGTTAACACCCGCCGGGTGCCCTCCGACGTCATCTGCCGTCCACCCGGCAAGGAGCTGGTGCCAACTCCCGGCCCTGGTGAGTATGTAGTCTTCCTGAGCCGTTTTAAACCCGGCTTCGGCCTTCCCGTATTCAAGTTTATGCAAGAGTTCATGCGCCACTTTGGCCTCCAACCACATCACCTCCCGGCGAATGCCATCACCATGCTCTCCACATATGTTACATGTTGTGAGGCCTTTCTCGGTGTCTACCCCATGGTAGACACCTGGGCGAAATACTTCTTATTTCGCCAACATGTTCTTCCCAATACCTCCAATCCGAGTGCTCCCAAAGAGATGACTCAAACAGGGACACCGATGATTCTCCAGCGGACCACGGGTAGCCATCCGCGGGTACTAGCACAGGACACCTGCCGGAAGTGGCAGACAGGGTTCTTGTACGTTAAGAACCCCAATCCAGCAGAGGGCGAGCAGCCATTCGACCTCATCAAGCTGCCGGAGTTCAGGAATGCGCCCCCACCGAGATGAGAAACTAGGGCTACCACCCCAGGAAGACAGTGAATGACGTGAACCGGGTAGACGAGCGCCTGCAGGAGTTGGTCGCACAGGGACTCCGTCCGGACGACCTGATTGCTGCCTGGGTGGAGCGTCGGGTTCTCCCCTTCAAGAGCGGCTGCACAAGATGTGCTTTATGGGAGGGGCCCCTGACTACACCCGGACGACCACCTTCGAGCTCACCAAGGCGGAGGTGGCAATATGGGCCAAGTCCATCCTCAGGGCAACGCTCACTAACACTTGGTTTTATGGCCTTGCGCCTTACAGCCGTGATGATCCAGCTCCCAAGGTGAGTACTCTTCCTCTCTATGCACTAAGCTCATTTCAAATCTTGCTTCTTCACATAATACCGAGTAGGAAGTATCTTGGACTCTTTTCCTTCGACCAATATGCTTTGTGTCTGCATCCTATAGAGAGTAGGATTTGTCTGTTAGGACTTTGCTTCTTATGCTTTATACTTGCAAGCTGTTTCGAGTAGAGCATCTCTGTTAAGATTTAGCTTATTATGCTTTATACTTGCATGCTATTCCGAGTAGAGACTCAACTCATTTCCTTTTTTAGGATTTAGCAGTGCATGCTTTGTGTTTTAATGCTAGACCGAGTAGAACTCCTCTGTTAGGACTTAGCTTATTATGGTTTGTGCTTGCATGCTACTCAGAGTAAAGCTTCAACTCGATTATCTTGATCATACTGTATTCGTTACATTATGTGCTTGCATCCTTAGGTCATTCCTCTCCATAAAATATAGGACAATGCCGTCTTTGAGAAAAAATGGAAATCGGATAGGACCGAAGACGACGTAGAGGCGATTGACGTCCAGGATACACTCTGTATCCCTCTTGCTGGCCAGGATGGTAAGTCCCGAGTTTCCACCTCTATTCGGGACTGGTCTGAGGATGATGAAGGTGACAGAGTTCACCCGTGTGCACATCGCAACATACCTTGACCGTTTTCCTTTCTTACGCTTGTACCTGCTCTTTTCGGTGACAGATGAGGTGGAGGAGGAGGATCCACTTGACGTATAGCTTGTATCAATGGCCGCCCCCACCGGAACAAAGAAAAGGTCGGGCAGCAGGACAATCAAACCCCCTGTTAAGCAGATGAAGAAGAAGCCCACCAAGAAGGCCGCTACGTGCAAGAAGCGCCCTACCTTGGACGGGTAAGTCCTTCCGAGTTGATCTTTGCTCTTGTATCTCACAATCTTCTCTGTTTCTTCTCTGTTCTTGCTCCTGTGCTCTTTCTCTGCACCTGCCTCACTTTTCTTCCTTTCTCTTTGCTTACTCTCAGTGAGGCACTCGATGCCGACGCCACCAACACGCCCCCAAGCCAAGTGCACACCGGAATGTCGTGGACCTCGATCCCTACGAAGGGGAATATCAACTACAGGAGAGGACTTGGATGTACTCTCCCCTTAATGAAGAACATGACCTCGGTGCCGACAACACTGGCACGGAGATGGAGACTGGTCAGGTTCCGGAGCCGCCGGAGCCCAACCCTCAACAAGCTGCACCAGAGCCTGCTGCCAAGAGGCAGCCATCGCCAGCAGCGGCTTCCGTCGAGGAGCCCCGAGAGTCCACTGCCGAGCAGCGGCTAGATGACTCCACCGCGGAGCAACAAGACTCCACTGAGAAGTGGGAAGATACCCCCACCGAGAAGCGACAGGAGACCCCAACCGCGAAGGGCCGGGTCACAGAACAACAACCGCCCCAGGATCAAGTCCGGCCTGGCGCATAAGCCACCCAAGAAGACACCTCTGCCGGATGCAAGGCAATCCGGCCAGCAGCATCCCAGGAGCCCCCCCCCCGCCAGAGTCACAGGCGCCGCCTCCACCACCAAAAGCTCCTTCCGCCGCACCTTGTGCAGCCAAGTCACCGCCTGCTCCAAAATCTTCCAAGCCCTTGAATGTTGCGGCCGCAGCCAAGAAGGCCGCCACCAAGACCGCGAAGACCACCAAGACCAGCGGCAAGAAAGGTCCAAGCCATACCTATCGGATACATGCCGCCACTGCCGGGAACACTCCTAATCCTCCAGTGCCGAGCAGCGCGCTGGTGCCCAGCAAGGGTGGCCCGGTTACCCGGAGATCCAAACTTATCCAACCCAACATCCAATTTGCCCCCCAAAGAGCAACAGGCTCCCGGAGCAGGCGCCAGCGGCACATCCACTCCACCGAACTTCCCGGATCACTGGCACGAATTGCAGGAGATGCAGCAGCTAAAGCAGAAGCTTGAGGCCAAGCGGCTGGAGGAGCCGAAGCAACGGAAAACATTGGCCCGCTCCGGATCCAAGGGTAAAGAAACTTCCTTGACCATCCAGCCTGATGCCCCCCTCACGGAGCTTGACTACGAGCTCCAAGAAGACACGAAGAATGTCATTGACCGGATAGGCTATATCGAGAAGGACCGGGATAGAAAGAGGTATGGTCGCCCCGAATGGGATGATGTGCGGCTTAATAACTTGGATAATTACCGGCAATCCTGGAACAAGGCCGATGCCGGTCCCGTCTCGATCTCGATGTCCTCCTCCAAAATGTATTGCCTGTGCAAGGCTGCTGAAGACGTTGAGAACACCAACCGGGTAAGTGCATTTCCCTCTCTATCCGGATTTCCGAGTTGCCATCTTTCTTCATTTTATTCTTTGCTTTATCCACCATCCAGTCCCCGAGACTCGGGCCGAGTAGTTAAGGATCAACCGAGTTGTAATCTACTCAGGCCCAATCTTCGAACTCACATTGCCTTCTTCTTCTCTTCAGG
Organism: Alopecurus myosuroides; assembly: GCA_028641055.1. Lineage (NCBI taxonomy): Eukaryota > Viridiplantae > Streptophyta > Magnoliopsida > Poales > Poaceae > Alopecurus > Alopecurus myosuroides. The sequence goes on along the minus strand of CM054063.1, from coordinate 229,559,716 downwards.
AGTGCACTGAGGCCCGGACTAAGCTCTTCCGCTAGCTTCTATGATCACACCGGGCTATCAGGGCGAAAAACCAGGAGCTGGAGGCCGAGGAGGGCGAAAGAGCGGTCCTGGAGCAGACCGTTACTAACACCATCACAAAGCTGTCCTCTGTAGAGAGTAATTACAAGCCTTTTGGTTTGTGCGTTTTGTGTTTACGCCCATTTTCGCTCAATTTCGTTCTTCTCCGCAGGTGAGGTCAAGGCGCTTGTTGATGCGCACCAGGACTGCGAGGTCATGGCTGCATCCGCGCAGAGAAAAATCTCCTCTCTGGAAGGTGAGTTGACTCATCTTTTTTATTCACCTAGTTTCTGTTTTTTATTCATGTTGCTGACCGGGTTGCCTTTCCCGCAGAAGAGTACAAGGGCTTCCGCGAGCAGCACCAAGGGTGCATCACCCCGGCCGAGGCGCATTAGTAGGTGCAGGCCAGAGAAGCCCAGCAGGAGAAGAACTTGGATGCCGAGAAGGCTGAAGTCCACAAGCTCAAGCTTGAACTTGCTGAGGCCCTCAAGAACGCACTCCAGGCAGGGAACAAGAAGACCGAGGCGCCGAAGCAGGCTGCCGTGGAGGAGCTGGAGCTTGAGAAAGATATTGAGTCTCTTAGGAAGAGAAATCAGGCCCTCGATACCATGGTTGATGACTCGCACCGCCTCCAAGACAAGCACTTCCGTCTTGTGGAAGACTAGACCCGCCGACTAGGGGCCCCTGTACTGGAGTTGAGATGTGAGTTACCGTAAACCTTTTCTCTATTCGGTTTCTATTTTTTCATCTCTTCTATTCGGTTTTTATTCTTCTCGGTTCCCGCTTCTGATTCAACCCAGCATGCCCCATCCTAGGCACGTTCCCGAATTTGAACCTTGTTGCTGAGACTGCTGTGGAGAAGGCTAGGAGGATGCGGGCAGCTTCAGGCCTCAACGTGGATGACTCAGCCACCATTGACGATGATCAAGAACATTAAGACCCGGGTGATCTCCCTCATGGGCATGGGCGCCTCCATGGTTTCAACTGTTATGCGTTTGCATAAGCTTTTTTGGCCGGAGAAGGAGATCGCAGATACAATCAACCAGATCGCCTCTGACCTGGACCACGTCAAGGAGGAGCTAAAGAAATTGCGTGCCTCCGCAGCCCAAGCTGGTGCAGATGAGGCCCTCCACTTCGTGCTGTGTTGGTACGAGAATCTCGATCTCAAGAGGATCAGCGTTCTCCGGAATGACTCCAGTGGACCAAAAGGGACGAGTTCGTCTTGCCCCGCAAGGAGGCCTCCTATAAGCTTGCATCCTATGCAGATACTCAACAGTACATCGACGGCCCCACGGAGCCGGATACCGATGTTGAAGATGAAGAGGATGACGCTGATGATGACGGTACTGACACCGGCGAACATGGCAGCGTAGACGACGAGGAGGGGGAGCAAGATGAAGCTGGCGAAGAGGGGGCCGAGTAGCACAACGCTGAGGAGGAAACCGCGATGGACGCCAACCAGGAGGCGTCCAAGCAGGGAGCTGGCTCTGAGGAAGCCCAGACCGAGTCGCAGCCCACTGCCCCGGCCGGAACTGTCACCACCGAGATGGTGATCGACACACCGGTTCCCTAGTTGGGCGCAACGGGGGCTGCGACCGAGAACGCCGCATCCGGGCCTACTCCTCCACATGGTGACTCTGTGACTCAGGCCTCCAACGCTGCACCCAAGCCAGCCTCCACGACTCCATCCTCCGAGTCTGCAGAACTATCCAACACCGAGACCAACTCCACTCCATAAACAACGGCTTAAGCTCCTACACTTATTTCTATCCTCAAACTTTTATTAGATCCCCGGTATGCCTGGTGCATATGTATTAAACATACCTCTTTCTCGTGCTACTTAGTTTTATTCAGTTTATTAACAAGACTTGCTCAATGCCGGATTGCGTTAGGTGCAAGTCGCCGAATTGCTTTTCTTATCCACTCAGTTCTTTTGTCTGTTCTATTACCTGCCACTTATGTATTTTTGGTAGTCGAGTCACAAGATTTCAAAAACCGAGCTTCTAATACTTAACCCCTTTGAGATTTGAAATTAACACTGCCCCACACTTAGCCGAAAGTACAGAAAAGGAAAGACACCCTACTCGGTCAATGCACTCTTTTTTTCCTTAGCAGTATTTTCGTGTGTTCACTAACCTTTGGCTTGTTCTCTTGCTTGCCATGAAGCCAGGTTGCGGACAACAGCAGAGTCGAAGAGTTGGCCTTTAGATTTAAACACACTACTGGATGTGCGCGTGAAATTTTGAGTCGAAAAACCGAGTAGGCAAAGTAAATAAAGTAAATAACACAGGGCTAGTTTGGCACAGGCAGTCCCCGAGTTTGAATTCTGAGTGCCGACTTGAATTTCAACTCGGTAAGGGATACATATAATGTTTGCCCAGGAATGAAAACGGCAAAATAGAGCTACATTCCAGGGAAGTTTGGATTCTTCTCCGGATTTATCCGCCCTATTCTTCTGTGGTGCTTGTGCGTCAATGAGATATTAGGCATCATTGAGCAGAGCCTTTCTCACAATGAAGGGCCCTTCCCACGGAGGGGATAGCTTGTGCATTCCGGCTGTGCGCTGCACAAGCCTAAGGACCATGTCTCTTTCTTGGAAAACCCTTGGGCTCACTTTCCGGCTATGATAGCGTCTAAGATTCTGTTGATATACAGCTGAGCATGAGAGAGTTAATTCTCTTGCTTCTTCGAGAAGATCGACATCATCTTCTCAGGCTTCTCTTTCCTCTTCCTCAGTATAGAGGGTTACTCTGGGTGAGTCATGCTCAAGGTCAGTGGGAAATACGGCCTCTGCTCCATATACAAGGAAGAATGGTGTGTATCCGGTTGATCAGTTAGGGGTAGTCCTTAGACTCCACAACACCTCCGGCAACTCATCCAACCAACAACCAGGGGTTCGCTGTAATGGCTCAATTAGCCTTGGCTTTATTCCAGATAGGACCATGCCATTAGCTCTTTCAACTTGCACATTCGAAGCCGGATGCGCGACTGACGCAACGTCTAGCCGGACCCGCTTCTCCTTGCAGAACCTAGCAAAGGCTCCCTCAGCGAAGTTTGTTCCATTGTCCGTGATGATCCCATGTGGATAACCATATCTCAGAATGACATCTTTCAGAAAACTCACAGCTGTGTTCCCATCACACTTGCGGATAGGCTTTACTTCAATCCACTTGGTAAACTTATCAACCATGACCAGGATGTGAGTCATGTTGCCTCTAGCTGGCTTGAAAGGACCCACCATATCGAAGAACCATACAGGAAAAGGCCAAGTAATGGGGATGGTCTTCAACTCGGATGCTGGTGTGTGTATCTTGCTTGCATACCTTTGGCATCCATTGCATTTTCTCACTAGATCTTCTGCTTGACGCAAAGCTGTGAGCCAAAAGAATCCGTGACGGAAAGCCTTGTTAACTAGAGCCTGAGAAAAGGCATGGTGCCTGCATTATCCTTGATGTATTTCCCTGAGGATCTCTTCTCCTTCTTCTGGTTCAACACAACGTTGGAGCACGCCAGTAGGACTTCTCTTGTGCAGCTCCTTGTTGATGATGGTGTAGGCCTTAGACCTTCTCTGTATCTGCCACGCTGTGACCTCATCGCTTGGCAAGGTGCCATCAATCAGGAAGAACAGTATGGGCAGGGCCCAGCTTGGCGTGGGCCGGATAGGAAATATAGTTTCATCCACTTCCATTGGATCAGCCACCACAACTTGTTCCGAGGTGGATACGATTCCTCGAGTCCCCGAGTACTGAGAAATGATCCCCTCGATGAAGGCAACAACCCCCGAGTTGGGAGGGGCAGTCCCCAGGTTGGAGATGACAGTCCCCGGGTTCTCCTTTGCATTCTCCCAGTCAATCTCCATGGGAACAACCTCTGAATCCGGCAGAGATGGGATGTATATGGACTGTGAGTTGGGTGATGGTTTGATAGATGGCTTCCTCAAATGCTCCAGAGAAATCCCTGGTGGGATGAATTGCCGAGAAGACCCCAACTTGGAGAGAATCCAGTCATATTCTGAACCGGAAACCGGTAAGACGCCATGTTGACATCCAGAGCGTCCCAAGTCCCCGAGACTTGTTGGACTACCAGGTCCGAGTCGCCATAGCGTACGATCCTCCGGATCCCAATCTCCTTGGATACTCTCAGGACATGGACCAGGGCTTCATACTCGGCTACATTATTGGATGCCGAAAAGTGGATCTAAAGCACATAAGTTGGTCCCGCTTGGGCGAGGTGAGCACCACACTGGCACCGAGCCCCTATTTCACTTTAGAGCCATCAAAATGCATCCTCCAGAGATTTGTTTCTGGCAATGGAGGCTCATACTGCATCTCGGCCCAATCCACCAGGAAATCCGCCAGAGTTTGATACTTGATTGCTTCTCTTCTCACGTACAGCGGGGTGTACGGGGCCATCTCAATTTCCCATTTGGCCACACGGCCATCTCCGAGATGGGAGCAGTGCTCACCACTGTGATTGGATGCTCCCGGAAATAGTGCTTGAGCTTCTTGGCACCTAGGTACATGCCGTAAGTCATCTTCTGGTAGTGTGGATAGTTCTGCTTGGAGCTGGATAGCACCTCGCTGAGATAATACACCGGCCTCTACACGGTTTTGCCTTCTTCTTCACGCTCCACTACTATCACCACACTTACTACCCGGTTGGTAGCTGCAATATAGTGCAGGATTGGCTCCTTAGGCAGAGGGCTAGCTAGGATGGGAGCGCTACCCAGCATGGTCTTGAGCTCCTTGAAGGCCACATCAGCTTGTGGTGTCTAGATAAATTTATCACTTTTCTTCATGTGCTGATAGAGAGGCAAGGCCTTCTCACCCTTTCTTCCCAGGAATCGGCCAAGAGACGCCAGGCACCCGGTAAACTTCTACACATCCTTCAGTGATCCTCTCAATAGCTTTTATCTTGGAAGGATTGGCTTCAATGCCCCGACTAGACACAAGAAAACCGAGTAGCTTCACAGCCGGGACGCCAAATGTGCACTTGGTTGGATTCAATTTCATCCGGTACTCCTGCAAGCTTGCGAAAGTTTCCTCAATGTCACTCAGCGGCATGTGTTTTTCTTTGGTTTTGATGACAATGTCATCCACATACACCTGCACATTCTTGCCTATCTGGTCATGCAAGCATTTCGGCATGCACCTCTGATATGTAGCTCTAGCATTTATCAAACCAAAACACATGACACGATAGCAATAAGCCCGATACGGGGTAATAAAAGCAGTCTTTATTTGATCAGCCGGGTTAAGAGGAATCTGGTGAAAACCAGAGTAGGCATCAAGGAAAGACAAAAGTTCGCACCCTGCAGTGGAATCAATCACCTTATCTATCTGGGGCTGCGGGAACGGGTCCTTGGGGCATGCCTTGTTCAAGTCGGCGTAGTCCACGCACATGCGCCACACCACAACGACCATGGGGTCATCCTTCTTCTTCTCCACCATAACCTGATTGGCCAGCCAATCCGGATGCATCACCTCCATGATAAATCCACTCGTCAGCAGCCTTGGGATCTCGTCACCAATGGCTTTCCTTCTCTCTGCCGCAAAGCGGCGCATCGCATGCTTAACCGGCTTGGCATCTAGTAGCTAAAACAACTCCCTTGGGACACCAGACAGATCCTGATTGGACCATACGAAGACATCCTGATTCTCACGGAGGAAGTGGATGAGCTCGCTTTCCTATTTATCCTCCAACCCGGCGCCAATGATGGCCACAGGCTCCGGGAATTTCGGGTCAATCTGCACCTTCTTCGTCTCTTGGGAGGCCTGGAAAGTGGCTCCGTACGGAGAGCTTGGCATGCTAGGCATACCGTCTTGAGCCGCCTGGGCCACGGCCACCACCTCATGTATCTTCTTCTTCTCGGCAGCAATGACCATGGACTCGGCTAGCCGAGATCCAGCGGACGCGCAGTCCAGAGAGCGCTTGTAATCACCCGATATGGTGATGATGCCGTTGGGACCGGGAAGCTTCATCTTCAGATAGGCCGCATGGGTTGAAGCCGTGAATTTGGTGAGAGCGGGCCTGCGAAGTAGAGCATGGTAGGGGCTCTGAAGATCAACTACCTCGAACTGTAGGCACTCGGTCTGGCAGTTTTCCCTGGTGCCGAAAAGCACATCAATCCATATGCGACCGATAGGAGCACAAGATACTCCCGGTACAATGCCGTGGAAGGTGGTCCAGCTGGGTAGCAGCATGTTCTCGGCAACGCCGAGCTTCTCCATAACTCGGTACATGATGTTGATGCTGCTCCCGTTGTCAATCAACACCTTGCTGAACTTCACATTCTTCTTGGACCCCAGGAATGTAGGGTCCACCACCAGAGCATATGTACCCGGGTTGGGCATGATCTTGGGATGGTTAGCTCGGGACCTGACGATTTCCTGGTCGCACCAGGGAAAGTAATTTGGCACTACTGGGATCATAGCATTCACCTCCATCGCGCGCCTGCGCTGGAACTGCTTGTCATCCGGATCGGTGGTGAACACCATGTAGCTCTCATGATGTTCCAGGTATGGGTTCTGGTCTCCACCACCATCATTTCCGTTGTTTTAGTTGCCGTTGTTGTTATTGTTCCGATTGTTGTTGCGGGTGTAGTAGTTGCGGTTGTTGTTGTGGTTGTTGTAGTTGCGGTTGGCTCCCTGAGCCACTTGGTTCACATTCTCCCTGCTCTGATTCTCGTCCGGCCTGTGGGAGCAGCTTCCCGGATAGGCTGCACATTGGAACCCGAGACGGAAGAGGAGGAGGAGGGGCAGTTGGCCAAAGCCTTCACTCTTGATATGATCCCACCAGCTGCACTGCCGAGTTGTATGATTGGCTGGCCTACTCGGATGCCGAGTGTGAAAGCTGCAAGGCCCGTCCTTCATAGTCTCAAAGATAAATCTTTGAGCAACATCTCCAGATTCCTGGACAGAATTGTTTTGCTGAGGGGCATTGCGCTGTTTCTTGAACTTCTGGCCCTGAGTCTGGTTTTGCCCATACTGGGCTCTAGCAGTTTTTTTGCCTCTGGCTGCTCTAGGCAGCAGCAGTATCTTGGTTCACAGCATTCACCTTCTCTGAGCCATAGCGGGCATCGGGGCGATCATCTCTTCGCTTGTTGCGGAAATCTTGACGGTCATTGCGCCGGGAAATCGAGCAGAGGCTGAGTAGGGTCGCCGAGAGCATACATATCAACGATCTTGATAGTCTCGGCAAGCGTACTCGGCATCTCCCTCAGCAGCTTCTGCCACAACATGTTGCCATGCCTACAGCCTTGAGCAAACCAGGCGATCTTATGTGACTCATTCACACCTTCGCAGGTCTTCCTCAGCATGCTCCACCGAGTAACATACTCGCGGTCAGTTTCCTCTTCCCTCTGTTTGCATGCCAAAAGCTGCTGCGGCCTATTCGGCCTCTTGTACGTGCTGGTGAACTTGCTAATGAAGGCTTACGAGAAGTCGAGCCAACAGTTGACACTGTCCTTTGGCAAGTTGTTGAGCCAAATCCAGGCAGGGCCCTCCAGCATCTGGGCACATACCTTACTGCCCATCTTCTGTTACCGCCAGCGATGTGCACGGCGGTGACGTAAATCATTTAGTCAGTCGTCCGGCTTGGTGCTTCCATCATAGGTCTTGGTCCCCCCTGGCCAACTGGAACTTGGACACAGCGGGTTCTCCCATGACCCTGGGACCAAAATAGCTTGGTCCGGGTGGGCCTCTTGCTTCTATCTCTTCGGACCGGTAAATCCGGTCCAGCTTGTATCTTGCGTCGCTGGGCTCCAGGATTCTTCCTCCCAACCGAGCAGCAACATCTCTTGGATCGGCATACCCGGCTTGCTTCATTGCTGAGTACCCGTCATTGTAGCGGTCCTGAAGCACAGGGCCAGGCTGGGCTGCAGGGTTGGCCACTGCAAGAACGACTTGTGGCTGAACCACCTGCTGGACCGGATTGGCAGCATGACACCAATATGGACCATCCCGGTTTCCTCCTTGTCCCTCTTGGTGAACTCGGGCGGCCTGATGGCCAGTACCTGCAGCACTGTGTTTTTGGCCGGGCTGTCGCTCTACAGCGTGCTGTTTTCCGACGACAGCCGGGTCGTACACCTGCATTTGTTTGTTCTTCTCAGAGTTCACACTCTGGGCCCTCTCACCGCCGGGAAGTGGCGATGAGGCCTGTCCTGCGGATCTTGCCCCATGCAAATGAACCACATGGGACGCACCAGATCCCGGATTGGCCTGCCGAAAAGCCGCATTCTGCCAGCCAGCCTCTAGAACCAACTCATTGAGCCGGTCCTGCTGCCTAGCGCGAGCCTCTCCAGTTAGATGCGGCAACTCGACTGCAACTGCCTCAGCGGCTCTAAGTGTTTTGGCAGGAGAGCTATATTTTGGCCTACCAGCAGTAGTTAAACTTGTAGACTTGCTAGCAGCTCTACCATCTCTAGCTAGCTCAGCACCTAGGTTACGACGAATAACTCCTATCTTGCTAGGATTTCTAGATACAGGAGTAAAATCATGTGCTCCGTTGTACTCATTTTGCTCTAGGTTATGCTCGAGCCTAACCTTTTCCAGCTCCTGGGCCTCCTGAAGCAAGGCCTGGCGTTATTGCTCGAGCTGCGCCCTCACCACAACCGGATCCGCATCCGTGGCGAGAGGCATGCCGAGCTGCTCGGCGACACCGGTACGAGCCACCGGTATCGCAGTAGACGTGGAAGGGTCCACGTAGCCCGGTTGGTTCTAGGGCATGTTGTAGGGCTTGTGGCCCCAGTGAGCAGCCGGATCGTCGACGACCTCAGGCGCAGCGGGCGCGCCTTTCCCGGCATCGATAGCCGGACCAGTCATCATCACCTCCACACTGCCCGCACAGCAGCCGGTCGGCTTCCCGCGGACCGCGAGAACAGTAGGAGGGTCCTCAGCGATGAGCACCTCCTCGGGGTACTCGCGGATGATGGTGGTGGCGACGTACACCAAATGCGCACCGAAGGAGAGGACGGAGCCGTCTGCAGGCACGGGCCTGCCGCTAAAATCGCCAGCATTGTCGGTGACGAAGTCGAAGGAGCCGAATATGTGGATAAGGCCACAAATCACACGCTCCACCGACGGAGAAACAGGTCCCGTCCGGATATGCACCCCAGCCAGCGCTGCTGCTGGACCCACGGTGGGCGGCAGCTGCCGTGGTGTGGTGAAGACAGATGCCATGGGATGGCTTAAGGTTTTGGTCTGATGGACGCTGTAGGTACCCGGGGAGGGATCGCACACCGAATAGGTGCGCTCAGAACAATGCTAACACCACAATCTACCCAGGTTCGGGGCCCTCGTGTGGAGGTAACACCCCTACTCCTTCATGTCTCTCTGTATTATGTTGTGCCGAGTACAGAAGTTACAATCTCTTAGTGTCTCTCTCTCTGCCGAGTAGCCAGGGCTCAGCTCTATGTGTGTGTGTGTGACTAAGTGAACCGTGTGACTGATCGAGTGAGTGAACTAGCGACTAGGCGACCCCCACGCAGGAGGGGGTTGGCCACCTTATATACTGGTGGCCAACTAGTATTCAAAAAATAAAAGGAATGATTGGACAACTCCACTTAGCGAACGGAGCACGCCTCCGTGTTCCCGCTGACACCGTCGCCGAAAGTGTGTGTCCTTTGTAAGTGACAATACTTGACAGCCCCCATCCAGTACTGCTCCCATGTCTCTTTGCGGATAATCACGCACCTAGTAAGTTGAACCGCACGCTGGTACGCCCCCTGGATACGCGGGATCTTCCACAATGAATCCATTGACTTTGTGCCCGAGTATAACAGCTTCTTCTCTATCTGGATCACCCGAGCTCTACCCGGATGATCCAGAACGACACTTGGATTTCCCCTTGGCCTTCTGTACCTCATGCCGAATAGAGCCAACCGGATACCAGACTATCCGGGTAGCCGCCTACTCGGTAGAAACATATCTTGAACTCTGTTTCTCACCTGTCTCACCCCTACTTGGGGGTAGCCCCCCGACACTCTTCCAAAAGATGACTAGAATTCCGTTCTTAGGCCAAAGTAGAATGGACGTCTAATTTAGTGGACATTATACATATTGATGTATATAGTCCATTATGTGTAGTAATGCATGCTGGATTATTTTTACTTTCATAAAATTTTCTCGACGATTTGAGTAGATATGTGAGTATATTCTGAGTTTGAATTTTTGAATTGGTTCAAATGGTTGTTAATATGAAGTAAAAAATCAATGTAACAAGATAATCAAGTATTTATCATTGGATCATAAAGGATAAAATTTGAGCTACAAGTTTAGCAAAACATCTGAGAAGTTGCAAAACTGTTTTACAACTTATACTTCTCGAATACCCCACATTAGTTTGAAGTATTCAAGAGACAAAATCAAACCTTGTTGGACATGGTAAGATTCATAAAAGTGCCATTATAATTTTGTAGTTTATACATTAAGTGACAACCGCTTTTCCACTGAAAAGAGCACCATCATGATTCGTTCAAATTGACAACATATAAGATATGGTTTGGGTAGTGACCCGAATTGTCATTTTTTAAGTTTGGTATGCATGGCATGTGTAAAATGTTTACAACCAAAATAGGATAATTATATGTTTATAAGGTTATCCCAAATAAAACATTGTGTATTTCTCCTATCACCGAACCAAAATACAAATGTTGTTTGCCACAAAGGGTTGATTTCTCGAGAAACTAGTTCCTGCGAAACAAGTGAGTGGGAGGACAGTACAAACTCAACAAGATTAAAGAATTTTTGTTATCATGTCAAGAGTAGCGCATCACTGGAAGTTGTTCCGGGGTTTCCTATTTTGACTAAGTAGAAGACACTACAAATGTTGTAATACTTCAAATGAGTTTGCAAACTGAACCACAAAAGTCCTAAAACTTTATACTTAGACCAACTTATGGTTTAAGAGTAAAGTGTTTTTTTTTAAAACAAAAAGGACCTGGACCTTATAAAGGAAGCAAATGATGGGCCCTGACTTCGTAAAATTAACTATGAGTCATTATATCCACCATAGTATCCTTGTATGAATATCAAGTATGTGACTTGGTAGTCCTTTCGATAGGCTTGATGCCTAACGATAGCATAAGGATCTATATAGTAACAAAGACATGGATTTTAACATCATTTGAAAGTTGTACTTATCGAAAAGTTTTTTTCGACGAAGTTCAAAGAGTTGACTACTACAAGATTTTGATGTTCCGTAGTGATGCTTAGTCTTTGCGGACGGTTCTAGCAAAGTTACATATTATGATATGGAAGTTGAATAACAAAACCAACTCTCCTCTCGAGGAAGTTTGATCAAGGATGTGTACTTGACACAGTCTGAGAGTTTTGTAAAATTCAAAAGGTTACTAGAAAGGTATGCACACTTCAATGGTTGAAGTGAGCATAACGAAGTTAAAATCTTTATCTTATTGAAGTTATCAAAAGAGTTTGATTGCATAATGAATGATAAAGATGCTTGTAGAATTACAAAAAATTAAGTGGGAGCGCTATGACATATTTTGAATACTTTATGTAGATGACATATGGTTGATTGGAAAATATGTATTTTTAAATTAATACGGTCAAGATTTTCATATTGATGAAAGGCTTAGAAGATATTGGGCATCGATATCTATAAGAGATTGATTGAAGCGCATGATATGATTGAAGCCAAATTACATAGATGAAATATTGAAGTAAGTCAATATCGAAATGACAAGAAGGAGTTCTTGTCACATGGAAAATAATTGAGCAAGATTCAAGTGTTTTGACACATGATGAGCATCATTGAAATTGAGATTTCTAAGTCATGTTTCCATGCTATGTACACAACCAGACGAGTCTTATGCTACAAAATGTTACAGCAGGATAATTCATATGATGATTAGACAACAGTGGGAGAGATCCTTGTGTCATTTTAGAAATGATAAGGATATGTTTTCTTATGTAGTAATGACAAAATGTTAGTTGTAATATGTTACACTAATAGTCTTGTCATCTATTCAAATAATTTTATCTAAAATTAAAATATGTAATGAAGGGTAGCACAATAGGCTGGAAGAAAGTACCATGCTGGATTTGAAAGAGTTTCAAAATTGAAGTGTTGTGATGGTACTACAACAAAGGCTAAGTATATAGTTGTGTTGACAACAGATAATAATCGTATTTCGTGTCAAACAGTTCTTTATCGAACTTGGTGAATTTCCAAGAATGCTGACACTATGAAGCTGCATTTTCACAATGTTAGTAACATCGTTTAAGCTGAGGAATAAGGTCTCACCGGAACTTGGTGAATTTCCAAGAATGCTAACACTATGAAGTTACATTTTTACAATGTTAGTGACATTGGTTTAAGCTGAGGAATTAAGGTTTCACCGATTGACCAAATATATACAAAGCCATCTCATTAGAAATGAGTGATGTGTGTAGACACAAAGAAAATGCAAATAAAATAGGACCTGAACAATTTAGATCTTTTTAATGATGTTTACCACATGCGAAGCATGGTAATAACACTCGAATGCCATATGTGTTAAGTGCTTACAGACTAGATTATTGACTCTAGTGCAAGTGGGAGACTGAAGGGAATATGCCCGAGAGGCAATAATAAAATTGTTATTATCTTATTCCTTGTTTATAATAAATGTTTATTTCTCATGCTAGAACTGTATTAACCGGAAACATTCATACATGTGTGTTTAATAAACAAACAATGGTTCCTAGTAAAGCCTCTCTTTTAACTAGCTCGTTGATTAATATATGATCAAGATTTCCTGATCATGAACATTGGATGTTGTTGATAACGGGGTCATGTCATTAGAAGAATGATGTGATGAACATAGACCCAATATCAAGATAACAATACGATCAAGTCATTTAGTTTATATTGTTATATCTTGCGTATGAAGTAACTTATTCCTTAGACCATGAGACCATGCCAATCACTGGTACCGGAAGGGTGCTTTGATGTCATCAAACGTCACACCATAACAGGGTGACTATGAAGGTGTCGTTAGGTATTCGGAAAGTACTAGTTGAGGATCATTGATCAAGAGTGGGATTTGTCCATCCAAAATGACGGAGAGATATACTCTGGGCCCTCTCGGTGATATCACATCGACACCGCTTGCAAGCACGTGATATGATCACAAGGATGTTATATTATGGGAATGAGAAAAGAGTACTTTTCGGTAACGATATTGAACAAGGTATGGTTGATATCAATGATCGAATCTCGGACAAGTAAAATATCGCGAGACAAAGGGAATTAGTCACGACGTTGATGGTTCACACGATCACGAGAGTTATCGTTGAATATATAGGAGTCATCCCGGATCTCCAGATCCCGCTGTTGATTATTGATCGGAGAGGAGTCTCGATCATGTCTATGTTATTCATGAACCGTAGGGTGACACACTTAAGGTTCGATGACGCGTTTGAGAGGATACGGAATACCGAAGAATGTTTTGGGCAGCACCGAAATTGTTTCGGGGAAAATTGAAATAGTTCAAGGGGTTTTTTATCCAATGGTTGTTCATAGAATTAACAAATGATTCGAGGTTCTATATGAAAAAGTTTGTTAATAGAATTAACAAATGCTAAAATAAATAAATAAAAATGTTTTATTTATTTGTTAAAGAAAAAACTCTGGGATTTTCTAAGTGGAGTTTTAAGGGAGAATGAGTGGGTGTGAGTGGAGTTCCCACTCACATGATGAGGGAAGAGGTGGGGGCACACCCATGGGCTGGCCGCACCCTCCTTGGGTTGTCTCCCCTTTCTCCTATAAATAGAGGGCATGTGCTCCCTCTCTCAAACACACTTTCCCATCTCACTTTCTCTACACCCGCTGCTCCATTCCATGGTCTCCGGCTTGGCGAAGCCCTGACCGTGGGATTCTTCACCACCACCACGTCGTTGTGCTGCTGGAATTTTGAGGGTTCCTCTACTTACACCTCCACGCTGGATAGAGTGACCGATCACGGAGGCACCGCCCGATTGCGGTGCACATCTTCTCACTCTCGGGATCGGTGTGAGTATGACTATGCCAACAACGAGATTTGATCTCGTCACATTGTGTCTTCGAGGGTATGTTCTTCTTAGACTCTCTCTATGCCCGTTGCACTTCATCTCCTAGATTAGATCTTGGTCTTTTGGCTGTCTCTCGCGTAGGAATTTTTTTTTCTGTGCAACGACCCCTTCAAACATGAATCCCTTGAGTGCAATGATTTGTACTACCCAGTGGTTAACAAGTGTATTTCATATGTTAATCTATTTGTACTTTTTTCTGCAATGTGCACTTCCAGCAATGAAAACAAGATAAAAAACATCTTCATTTGTCACGCGCCAGCACCAGGTGCGCTGTGTACGCACCTGCGCGGTTGAGCCTCAAGGCAGCTCATAATACTCATACGCGGCAATTCAGAAATAGTTAACAAGGCTGTTTAGAAATTAAGAAAAATCACCATCATGCTGAAGTAAGCCGACAGTAGGTAGCCATGGCGACTCACACCCCAGGGAGCCAATTCGGCAACAACTTCCCGGTGGCTGCACTAGAACTGTAGGGAGTTGCCACACTCAGCAGCACACGCATGGCAGGATGCGTCGAAGAGTTTGAAGGGGAGATACATCCAATATACTCCTATATTTGTTGTAATAACATCTTATATTATGTGATAGAGGGAGTAGCATATACTGATCACTAAAGTTTTATAGTTTTCTTGACAATTTTTTATTTAATGAGACTTCTAGTTAAGTTACAACTAGTGTCTGAATAGAATTAAAATTCTATGGACAAAGTTCTCCATGCAATTAAGGTAAAAGGCAAATAGAAAACTGTAATCTACTAAGAAAGTTATGGTGTACAATTTAAGAAACTATTGCTTATAAGTAAAAAATTGTCAAAACTTTACAGGCAACCAGCAAACACTAACTCCCTTATATTTCTACCATGTATAGGAATGAGTTCATTCACAAACTTGTCACAGACAAACTGTATGCCAGACATTGATAAAACCTCCAGATGTTTAATTTTCTGTAGAGCATGAAGAATCGTCATAGCCTACACATTTAGGCACTCATCAATATATAATATATAGTTCTCTCAATAAGGAATGCAACCTGTTAGCAAGATTATCAATTCCAGTTGAAGGGAGAAGAGAGCACTCGCTTAAATTTAGCGAACTCAAAGAAGGTCCGCGTAGATGATTGTATCTAACCCATTATCAGAAAGTCGGTAAATTCCCATCAGAGATATTTTTATTGATAATAGTATGCAATTAGGCACTTTGGCCAAGGTAGCAGGCAACATGTAATCAGGCATGCATCGCCCAGATAAGTCAAGCTGTAGAACCTGCATTCAAGTTGTAAAAAAGAGATAAGCCCTGAATAGATGGCTTGCTCAAAAACAACAAAGAAG
Source organism: Alopecurus myosuroides (assembly GCA_028641055.1). Lineage (NCBI taxonomy): Eukaryota > Viridiplantae > Streptophyta > Magnoliopsida > Poales > Poaceae > Alopecurus > Alopecurus myosuroides. The sequence goes on along the minus strand of CM054063.1, from coordinate 229,544,260 downwards.
CAAAGTATGTTAGTCAAATATGCATAATCAACACAAACATTGATGTCTTAGTTTGATTTGAGAAGTTCCGCAATGTTGTATCCCAACAAAAAATTCATATGTTTAGCGAAAGCAGTACACAACATGATCATTAAACATGAATTGCATATATGAAAAGCATTAATTCTATGGATTCGGTCATGCAATTCCTAAAAATATTCTCGAAGTCATCCTCACTAACCATGGGCGCTCACTGAGCTGCAGTGTCACATGACTGTCACACAAGAGTTCAGTAAGAAAATGGGTAATTATCTTCCTAGACCGACACAGTTCCATTGCTGTTGGTGGTGAAGGCTGGGCACTTGCACTGGTTCGATCGATGGAGGATGCATGGAGAAGGGACTTACGGGGTTGAGGATCTGCTTGTTTGGGCTGTTGCTGTTGAGAAGCAGCTATAGTTGGTGAACTGTTAGAAAGCAGCTGTGGGAAGCTGCTGCTGGAAGCAGAGATTTGATGTTTGGCAGGAGTGCTGTTGAGGGCTGTTGTTGCTGGTTTAAAGGATAAAATGTCTGGAATGCCCCTGATTACTGAAGCAGTTATACAAATTCGAAAAAATTAGCTAATTCTGACCATTTTAAACATATTTTCAATTCTTAAAGTTGCATTATCTCAAATTTTCAAAGATTTTCTAAACTAATTGTAAACATATTAATTACAAAAATAATTTATCATTTATTTTATAGGATTTTGGCTTATAGCTTATGACTTTTGGATTATTAGTCAAGATGTTTGAAGCAATATTACATGAAACAAACAACATCACGAGATGATAACATGTATATTACAAGACTTCTTCATAGGAATAGAAAATAGTTCGAAATTTCTTAGTTCTATACATATGTTACAAGACTTGTCATCTCAACCCAAAAGAGCTAGAAGTTCTCACGTCTAGACACATACCCTTTCCGTGACAAAGCATTAGCTATGCTGTCACGGGTGTTGTTCATGGTAACATGGTCCCCTCCCAAATCATTGCCTACATTGCCTCCCTATGTGGAAACTACATGCCCTGGAGGCATATAGTTCTCGTCAGTATCGCATCTATGGATGTCCTGGTGAGGTAAAGACAGATGCCATGGGATGGCTAAAGTGTTGGGGACGATGGACGCTGTAGGTATCTGGGGAGGGATCGCACGGCGAGTAGCCGCGCTCAATAACACTGCAAACACAACAATCTACCCAGGTTCAGTGCCCTCGTGTGGAGGTAACACCCCTACTCCTGCCTATCTCTCTGTATGTATGATTTCCGAGTAGCCACATTACAGTTTTTGTATCTCACCCGAGTAGCCACTCTGCTACTCTCTCTAGCTCTAGTGCTGGCTCTTGCAATAAATGCAATCTGGCCAACGTCCCTCACGCAGGAGGGGGAAGGGCACCTTATATACTGGTGCCCAGCCAAGTAAACAAAGAATAAAAGGTACAACTTGATGGGACTTCACCACTGTGACGCAGAGCACGCTTCCGGGCTCTCGCGCTGACGCCCGCGAGAGAAGTCGCCGCGCCGTACGGCTGACAGGACCTGTCCACCTTGTCAGCCTCATAGTGTAGGCCCCCATCCTGTCATGTCCCCTCTGTCGATGACAAGACAAGACAGGTACGGTGCCCAACTCTATGTAACCACGCTGCGTCACTGATGATCACATACCTAGTAAGTTGAACCGCACGGCTGCAGGATACGCGGGATCTCTGTCAGAATGGCTCCATTGACTTCTGGCCCGAATAGGATTCCTATCCATCTACTCGGACCATAACTTCTCTATTCGGATGAATGCAATCTTCCTCAATATCTTCTCTTGGCCTTCAATGAGTATCACCGGATAGAATCTACCGGGTAGTGGGTACCCAGGTAGCCGTCTACCCAGTCAATAGCACTTTGACCTTCACTTTAGCACTTGCCTTACCCCTACTCGGGGGTAGCCCCCCGACATTAGTCCCTGAAGCTGGTAGAGTCCAGTGAACTCGTTCGTTGGGCCCTGCCAGCTTTAAACAAAACTTGTCTTCATGAAAGAATTAGACCTCAACTCGGACCAATACCTCCTACTCAAATCTCCCCAACTGTTGTTATTGGGAGGATCTCTTCGAAGCCGAGTAGAACACGCTCTGCAGGGTGCTGCCGAGTATCTTCACTTAGCCAAATTTCTAACTCACTCCCGCTCGATCTCGATGACATCCAGCTTCTCGTGTCACTATGAGGAACGTGTCGCGTACCAGTAACCCTGACGCCTCGGTGCTGCCGCAGGCCACGCGCCAGCCACTGCGCCTAGGGCCCACACCCCGTTAGGTCACGTCGAATGAGTACTCGAGATCCCACGATCCATGACGTGGGATTAACTGCACCCGTTACGCGCGCATATTGCGTTGTGTGCGTTTCTAACGGGCAGTTAATTCACGACGCACGATCTCAGGCCACGATTTTGATCCAGCAGTAACTGCAGACCGCGGAGTAATAAATACCCCCGCGCCGCCCACAGTGTCCTTTTCCTTCGCATTCTTCCCAACTCCTCTCCCTCTCTGATCTCGCCTCCGCCGCCTGAGCACAACGCCGCCACACCGCAACGCGCCACCGCCCTACGCACTGAGAGAGAGTGAGAGAGAGTCGCGCCTCCACCTTCTCCGTTAGCCTCAATCTCAACGGGCTCCTATCGTTCTTTCCTCTTCCGCGCTGCCATGGATCTCGACCACGCCGCCGCGGACGAACACGAGAACGAGGTGGCCGCCGCCCGAACCGGTTGGGAGGGCTCGGATGTCACCGCCGCTGACTATCAGTAGCTGGTGAACACCCGCAGGGTCCCTCCCTGGCGTGATCTGCAGGGCTCCCGGCGACGAGCTCGTCCCCGCACCGGAGGCAGACGAGTACGTCGTCTTCCTCTCGCACTTCAAACGCGGCTTCGGCCTTCCAATCTCCATGTTCTTCGCCGACTTCCTCCGCCACTTCGGCCTCCAGCCTCACCATCTCCCTCCTAACGCCATCGGCATGCTCTCAGCCCACGCCACTGTGTGCGAAGCTTTCGTGGGCGTCTACCCGACCGTCCAAACCTGGGCCAGGTACTTCTACCTCCACCAGCAGAGCGTCCCTGATCCTGGCAGCCATCACGCTCCTCGCGCCATGACCCAGACGGGTAGCGCCATGATGCTGCAATGCAAGACCGGGCACCATCCGCGGGTGCTTGGATTGGAAACCGTGTGCAAATGGCAGCGCGGTTTCCTCTACGTGAAGAACATGGCTCCCGAAGAGGGGAAACCCAAGGTGGACCAAATTGGACTCCCGGCGTTCCGAAACGAGCTGCCCACCGGGCGGAATTGGGGGCATCATCCCAAAAACACTGTGCCAGATGTTGTCGACGTTGAGAAGAGGCTGAAGCAGCTGGTGGCGGAAGGACTCCTACAGGACGATCCGATCGCCTGCTGGATGTCCCGCCGAGTGCTCCCGCTCCAGGATCGAGCACACAAAATTTGTTATATGGGAGGCCCTCGGATTGCACCAGGACAACCACCTTCGAACACAGCAAGTTAGAGTTGGTCCTCTGGGCGAGGTCCATCATGAAGACCACGCTGCCCGACAACTGGGCATACGGCTTCGTGCCGTATAGCCGCACCAAACACATTCCCAAGGTTAGTTCTCTACTGCATATGCTTTGTGTTTGCATTTTGATACCGGATATGTAGCTTCTCAGCTTTGTATGCTTAGTGTTCGCACTCTGCATCGAGTAGGTCCTCATACTTATCTCTTTGTCTCTATATGCTTTGTGTTTGCATGCCGTGCCGGATAGAATTACTTCTGTGAATAGAAACACTCAGCTTAATATGCTCCATGCTTGCAGGCTGGACCGAGTAGTGCCACTTAACTTGATATGCTTTGTGTTTGCACACTAAACCGAGTAGTATCCCTTAGCTTGATATGCTTTGTGTTTGCATGCTAAACCGAATAGTATCCCTTAGCTTGATATGCTTTCTGTTTGCATGCTAAACCGAGTAGTATTTCTACTCTGCTGGAACTCAACTCATTGCGCCTTATGCTTGCAACTGCAGAGTATCCCTCGTCAGAGGACCGAGGATAGCGAGATCTTCGACGCCAACTGGGAAGCCGACAGGACAGAGGATGACGTCAAGGCGTACGACATCTAGGACACTCTCTGCATTCCTCGCGCCGGCCAGGAAGGTAAGGCCCACGTAGATGCCTCTATTCGAGATTGGTCCGAAGATGAAGAAGGTGACTGAGTTCACCTCTCTGTTTGCTAGCAGTAAGCTTTGATTATCTTTCCTTGCTTGTTCTTACTCCTTTCTTCTTCTATTCACAGAGGAGCCTGAGCTGGATGACTGGGAAGAGCCCCTGAACGTAAATCCGCTGCCCGTGGCTGCTCCCACTACCCGGAAGAGGGCTGGCAGTGATGCGTAGGCACCTCCAGGCAAGATGACCAAGAAGAAGCCAGCAGCAAAAGCCACCGTTTCCCGCAAGAGGAAAGCCCCCACCATAGACGGGTAAGTGCCTTCCGAATAAACCTTGACTCATTCCCGATTGCCTTCCTTGGTTTCCTTCTCTGCTGTCTTTCTGATCTTGTGCTCTCTTTTCGTGTTATTCTCGAGCTAAGCACTCAATGCTGACGCCACCACTGCGCCAATTCCTCAGAGGCGGACACCCCGCCCCGAGAGCAGACCGTTGAGCTCTCGGATGATGATGAAGTCCGAGAAGCACGGGGTGAGGCGCGTGCTCCCTCCCCAGTTATCGAAGTACAAGACTCTGACGCCAAGAATGTTGGCGCAGGGAATGAAGAAGATATCGGCTCCGAGCAGCCGCAGCCTGATGCGCAGCCTGACGCGCAGCCAGCTGCGCAGCCAGATGTCCAGACCACCAACCCCTCCGAGAGACCGCCAACTCCTCCGGCTGCATCAGCCGAGGAGAACATTGAACGCGCTGCCGAGCAGCAGCAAGATGCACAGCAGCAAGACAACGCTGCTCTGGAGCGTCCCGAGCCCGCTGCAGAACGACAGCCAGAAGACAACGCTGCAGCGCAGCACGACCCCGCTGCCGAGCAGCGGGTGGAAGATAACGCCGCCGAAAGTCCTGATCCTGCTGCCGAGTCGCGGATGGAGAGCACTATGGTGGATCCGCCACGCCAAGTATAACCAGACGTTGCACCGACTAGCCGGCCACCTGTGCCTCCTACTCAGCTGGCAACTCCACCCACCAAGAAAGTGCCGCCACCTCCTCGACAGCCACCTGCACCAGTTCGCGAACTGCCTCCTTCTTCTCCGCAAGTCATTCCATCCAATACCAAGAAATCCGCCAAGTCAAGCGTGGAGTCATCCCGGCATCAGCCAAAGAACACTGCCACACAGACTAGACAACAGATGCCGCCCTCCAAGCCACAAGGTGGACAATCCGGGAAGCAAGTCAAGAGCACCCCAGCTGACGCTCACTCAGAATAGGGCAGCGCCCACTCCAAGCGCCAGCCTGGTTCCCTCCGTGGTCACCTTTGGTCCTGTTGAGAAGCTGAGTGCTGGTGTTGGTGTCAGCGTGCAGCGCAAGTATCCCGAGTACTGGACGGACCTACAACAGCGCCACCAAATCCAGCCGTCTAAGGAGGAAGAGCGGCTAGCCGCTCTCAAAGAGTGCAAAGCTGCGGGCCTCTCCAAGTCCAAGGGAAAGCAAGCCTCCTTGGTTATCAAGGAACTCTTTTCTTGCGGCGAGGACGACGAAGCGCTTCCCGAAGAAGGCCTCGCCGCCATCTTGGACCGGGTAGGCCATGTCGAGAAGGCCTGGGATAGCAAGGCGCACGGCAACACCTCCTGGGATGGTGCCGAGTTGGGCAAGCTCGACCATTACCGGATAGACTGGAACACGGCCGATATTGGTCCCGTTGGCATGTCCGTGGCTAGCCTTTGCAGCACCTTGGCCGGAAAGTTGTTCGTCCTGCGCAAGAACATCGATGCCATCGAGCAAGGCTATGTGCTAAGTGTCCCTCTTCATTCTGCATTTTCTGAGTTGCCAGTTTCATCTTTCTCTTCTCTTCTTCTCTTAGCCATTCCCCCGTCCCCGAGTTCGGGCGGAGTAGGTGAGATCCACTGAGTTGAAATCTACTCGGGCCAAATCTTCCAAAATCTTATACCCTTCTCTTCTTCTCTGCAGGATAGCTTCCAGAAAAGGACAAAAATTTTACGTCAGCTTTTCTGGAATCACCGCCAAACCAGAGACCGGAACCATGCTCTGGAGGCCGACAAGAAGGACAGGGATGCCATGGAGCAGCAGGCCCTGGACCGCACTCTCCAGCTCTCTGAGATGGAAGGTGAGCTTTTAGCATCTCGGTTTGTGCGTTTTGTAGTTACGCCCTTTTTTCCTTTTTGCACAATTGTTGTCTTCGCTGCAGGCGAGCTCAAGGCTCTGGTGGATAGGCACCGAGACTGTGAGGTTTTCGCTGCCTCTGCCCAGAGTAAAATCTCTACCCTGGAAGGTGAGCTTCCCTCTTTCTTATCTGCTTTTGCATCTTCTCATTTGGTTACCCTGCTGATAGTGTTGTTCTTCTCGCAGAAGAGTATAAAAATTTCCGGGAGCAACACTTGCATTGCCTCACCCCTGCCGAGGCACAGTAGCAGATGCAGGCCCGAGAAGCGGAGCTGGAGCAAGAGCGTACAATCAAGAGGGAGGAGTATGAAAAACTCCAAATTGATCTCAAGGACGACCTTCAGACTACTATCAACCATGTCAACGAGAAGCAGGAGTTCGAGAGGTCAGCTAATGCCGAGAAGCGGGCACTTGAGCTGGATATCTAGATGCTGAAGGACATGAACTCTGCTCTCGAGCTCCAAATCTGCGAATCGCGCCGCGTCCAGTGTCAGACCCCGGACCCAGAGATATACAAACTGTCATGTGCTCCTAGCAATGGACTCGCAAGGGCTTCAGGGTTACCAGCCTTGGCCGCAACAAACAACGGCAGGCAGACCGGATTCATCGGCACGCAGTCCGGATCCTCGGCCTACTACTCCTTGTGTCCATGCCGAGTTTCTCTAGCGTGTCCCTGTACACGCTGTTGATGTTGCTGCCGTTGTCAATCAGCACCTTGCTGAACCTGACATTCTTCTGAGTACCCAAGAAGGTGGGATCCACCACCAAAGTGTAGCTACCCGGGTTGGGCATCACCCTAGGATGATCTTCTCTAGACCACGTGATCTCTTGGTTTGACCCAGTGCAGGTAGAGAGGTACAGCAGGAATCATAGCATTGACCTCCATTGCGCGCCTTTGTAGTGACTGCTTGTCGGCGGGCTCGAAGGTGAAGATCATGTAGCTCTCGTGGTGCTCCTGGTACTGGTTGCGGCCTTCCGCACCATTGTTGCCGTTGTTGTTTCCGTTGTTGTTGTTGTTGTTGTTGTTGTTGTTGTTGTTGTTGTTGTTGTTGTTGTTGTTGTTGTTGTTGTTGTTGTTGTTGTTGTTGTTGTTGTTGTTGTTGTTGTTGCGGTTGTTGTTGTTGACGAAGTTGCGGTTACCATTGTTGTTGAAGTTGCGGTTGCCGTTGTTGTAGTTGCGGTTGGCTCCTAAAGCCACCTGGTTCACATTCTCCCTTCTTGGAAACACTGCAGGCCTGGGAGCAGCTGACCGAGTAGGCTACAAGTTGGCATTCACAGCTGGCAGAGGAGGAGGAGGGGGCAGGCCCTCGTTCCTGATCTCGTCCTACCAGCTATATTGCCGAGTAGTGTGGTTGGCAGTCCTACCCGGATGCCGAGTGTGGAAACGGCATGGCCCAGTCTTCATGTCCTCGAAGACAAAGTTCTGAACAGCACCCGAGTTGCCTCTACCCTACTGGGGAGCATTGTACGGCTTCTTGATGCCTTGGCCCTGATTCTGGTTCTGCCCGTACTGGGCTCCAGCAATTTTCTGCCTCTGGCTACTCCCAGCAGCTGTAGTCACAACATTCACCTCCTCGGGATCATACCGAGTATCAATCTGGTCACCTCTACGCTTGTTGTGGAAATCATTGCGCCTGTTGCCATCATAGTTCTTCCTTCTGGGCTCAGCCGAGTCGAGCAGAGGCTGAGTTGGGTCGCTGAGTGCGTACATGTCCACAATCATGATGGTCTCAGCGAGAGTACTCGGCATCTCTCTCTGCAGCCTCCGCCACAACATGTTGCCATGCTTGCAGCCCTGAGCAAACCAAGTGATGGCTTGGGCCTCATTCACACCCTTGCAGGTGTTCGTCAGAGTGCTCCACCGAGTAAGATACTCGCGGTCAGTCTCCTCTTCCCGCTGCTTGCAAGCGGACAGTTAATGCGGCCTATTCGGCCTCTGGTAAGTGTTGGTGAAGTTGCCGACGAAGGCTTCCACGAAGTCGAGCCAGCGGTTGATGCTGTGCTTGGGCAGGTTGTTGAGCCAAGTTCTTGCTGGACCTTCTAGCATCTGCGGGATATACCGCACAGCCCATCTCCGGTTGCCGCCTGCAATGTGCACGGCTGTGACATAGTCATTCAGCCAGTCTTCTGGCTTGGTGCTGCCGTTGTAGCACTTGGTCCCCCTGGCGAGCTGGAAATGCTTCACGGACGGCTCATTCATGATGCGATGAGCAAAACACTCTGGGCCAGGCGGCCCCGTGTTCTCGAGTTGCGCAGACCGATTGATACGGTCCAGCGTGTACCTGGCATCACTGGGCTCCAGCACGCGCTCACCCACGCGATCAGTGACGTCCCTTGGATCAGCATAGCCGGCCAGCCCCATCGCCGAGTATCCATCATCATATCTGTTCACCTGCACAGCTGCAGGTTGCACCACCGGGTTGGCTGCTGGCGGAGCCGCACGCAGCTGTGCAGCAGCTGGCTGCTGCGTCCTCTGCCGAGTAGGCTGAGCGACCTGGTGCCGAGAAGGGCCTGGGCGATCTCCATCTCGCGTCTTGCTGTGAGCTTTGTGGGCTTGATAGCCTGCTCCTGCAGTAGTGTGTTTTTGACCAGACTGTCGCGACGACAGCCGGGTCGTACACCTGCATCTGTCTGTCTCTCCCTGAGTACGCACTCCGCTCCCTCTCACGACTGGGATGCGGCGATGAGGCCTGATCGTTAGATCTGACCGCACACGAGTGCACAACCTGAGAGGCACCAGCACCCGGATTGGCTTTCTAGAACTCCTCATTCTGCCTAGCAGCTTCTAGCACTAGTTCATTGAGCCTGTCCTGCTGCCTAACGCGCGCGTCGCCAGCGAGATGTGGCAACTCAGCAGCTACAGCCTCTGCAGCTCTAAGGGTTTTGGCGGGGGTGCTATACTTGGGCCTGGTGGTAGCGGTGTTTTGGCTACACTGGTAGAAAATAGGCCTTCAGTCAAGGTTCGCAAAGGCCATTATTCCCGGCCGCGCAACCGGGACTAGATATGCGCGACTAAAGACCCCCCCCTATAGTCGCGACACTTACGGACCGGGACTAAAGGCCTGTCCACGTGGGCGCCAGGAGTCCGTCGGGGTGGAGGACCTTGAGTCCCGGTTCTTGTAGCTAACCGGGACTGAAGGCCTCCTGTGCAGGTATAGGGTTTTAGGCCCCCTAAACCTGGTTTCTTTTTAATTTGTTTTGTTTTATTTTATTTTGTGTTTTATTTTAATTTTGATGAAGTTTCAGTACACACATATATATATATTTTACGCTACTATATACATGCATATATGAAATTTCAAACAAGAAGAATTCAATAGGAATATATAATATATATTCAATATCGGGTGACCATATACAACTTCGAACAAGTTTCCATATACACAATTAAGATGGAGGACCATACACAACTTCGAACAAGTTTCAATATCGGAGATGCATATAATTTTCATCGTCGGAGGACGCATAGTGTTCTCCTCTAGGATCGTTGACATGCCTAAGGAAAAATCCTGCTATTTCCTCTTGAATTGGTCGAAAGCGAGCTTCTGGACTAAGCGTCCTCCGCAAGTTATTGAGACTCTTCCGCGTGCTCTCCGACTTCTTCTTCTCAGAGGTTTCTTTCCGTATGTTCTCACAAACATAGTATCCACATAGATTGGTCCCCGATGGCTGCTTATCCACACAAAGCATATTTTTCAATTCTAGCTGATGTTTGAATTCACCGACAGTTTCTTGTGAGAACCGTCTCCAAACTCTATAGTGCAAAGAAAATTAAATGAACAAGGGAGTTATTAGCTACTGCATATTAGGAAATGAACAAAAGAGACCGATCGATATAGAGCGCAAATGATTGAAAATAATTATCTTTGCAGCATTTTTATCATGTCGATCCAAAGCTTTGGATCTGAATTCATAGAGTCCATGATAAAAACTGTGGAGCTGTGAAGTTCAATTTTTAGTAGCATCCAGTGGAACCTGCGGACACGTTACATGCACAGTCATGCATAACTTATCGATTAGACATACCATGCATGGAGTAAACAAAAGAGAATGGGCACAAGAGAGAAACACTCACCCAAAATGGTAAGGAAGTAGAATATGACTTTTGAGTTCATGCTTTTTAAGAAAATTGTACAAGTCTTTCTCCACGTCTAGTGGGTGACGTTAATGATTTGTGGGTCAATGAACCCAACATCATGGATGAGTCTTATTTTGCATTCCCAAATCTTCAATCTACATAATAGCGTACGCAACAATATAGTTAGGACAATATATATATATATATATATATATAGGGAAAATGGTTTCTACTCCCGGGTGTAGCTACACACACGTCTCATATACTGCCTTATGGAGGTATGTGTCATACTTTTCAGGTATGAGTATGTTCATATACTATATCTAAGATACTCCAAAATAAGTTACGTGAAAAATATAAAATTTAACATGTAGTTTGCACTATGTATTCGAAATACCGGTATATATGTACGTATAAAAGGAGTTTCTAGAAAAATTAAACATACTACAATAAAAATAGTATATATACTGCCAAAATAGTAGTATATACTGTATACTAGCTGTACATACTCTTCGGTATGATAGATACTATATACATCATACTAAACACATGTGGGTGTAGCTACACCCGGGAGTAGTATGTCGCACCCTGACTTCTAGGGGATACTCACCGTACGAACTGGATAGCAGACGCTTGGATTATGGGGCATAACTGCTCCCACGTCCCAGCTTCCTGGTAGGCCTGCGCTTATGCGCGACAACACAAGCCCTGCTATTCCATCGTCGATGTAAACTATCCACTAGAGATCAAAGGCACTTCCGTCGACGTACTTCAAACCATACACACATGGTACGTCAACGGCGTTTAACAAGTGATATCACAACAGATCTCTACGACACAAAAGATTGAAATAAGTTGCAAATGGCTCTCATTAGAGCAGAGATAGCAAATACAATCATTCAGAGGGCACATGCCCCAACAATACATCATTACAATACAGCGGAAGCATTCAACATGTCTGAGTACAGACAAGAACCAAATAGGACTAAGAGGCCGGAAACGAAAAGACGGAGCCCATCCACGAAGTCTCGGATCCTGCCCGGGTCCGCTCTCTACTCGTCAGCAGTCTCGTCATACTCCACGTAGTTGTCACCATGTAGATCCTCGGAAACGTCGTCTGCGTAAACCACAGCCCCAAAGGGGTCAGTACATAAACGTACTGGCAAGCAAGACTCACAGTTCACCAAAGTGTAACCCGTCAACACCAAGCACAGATGCCTTGGGTTCAACGGAAGAGAGGGGATATAAAAGATGCTGCAACTGGATGCGCTAACCAACTACAGAGATTCTACCACTTCCGGCTAACAGAAAGGAGATAAGATCGAGGATGGTAACCAACTGAAAGATAACTTCAAGCAAACCCATCCTGGATCTCGCCCCTTATCCAAAGAAGCAATCCGAGGATAACTCACACAGGTGTAATAGTGATGGTTCAAATTATTGTGTCAATAAGTCTATTACTAGTCAAATTATTAATCATGGGGTGTAACATGTTTGATCATTATGTTTAAGTTGTCCTGAGTACTTGTTAGCCAGTACTTTCACCAAGTAATCCATAACCGCGGAAAACACGGCTTCTCGAGAAGATTTACCCTGCAGGGGTGCACCATAGTAACCGTACACGCATGAATATCCCGCCAGATGGGATGCCTCCCACCAAGCGGGACACTCAACACAACCAACTGTTCTTCGCATCAAGCCCAAAGCACCGCATGTTGTGCGTGCGCGGCTAATCGAGCCCCACGAAGAAAAGGGGACCCTCATAGCACTCTAAGACCACGCCGCCCTAAATGCCGACTACAAAAGTTCCACCCTGGCCTCGGGTTCGTACCTGCATATGATGCAGCAAATGGAAAGCCCGAACTAGTACGGCGATTTGGACGAGATGCGAATCGAGTCAAGTTGAGGGGGGCGCCCATACTCGCTTCCCACATGCGGGTAGTGCGCTCATCATGGATCAGTAGACAAGACCCTTTTCCTATTAGGGTCGACACTAGCAGGCCTCAAAACCACAAAGGGCCTCCTGCCGGTGCCTTATCATCAAATTTATTATTAATAGTAACATTAGCATGATTGATTGATTAAACATCGAGCCCCCACAACGATAATAAAGTAGTAACAGAAAGTAACGGGTAACAGACTCGAGCAAAACAACCTAAGCATGCTAGTAAGACTCTGGCTCAATCAATGGGTTGTAGGAAGGGAGATGAGGCAATATCAGGTTTAAGGGATTCATGTGATGGGTTCGTAACAGAAACAACTACTACTAAGGCTAGCAGAAAAGAACAACGGAAAGTATCGGTAACCAATGTTGAAAGGAACACAGTGGTTCATGTGAGTGATAACTTGCCTGCAAAACCCAGTAGCCTGGTACTGAGCTAACTCCTTAGACGGGGTGTCGTAAGTATCGTCGGGCCCAACGTCGTCGTGTATCCGAGAAGAAGCAAACAAACATTGCAGAAAGATAAGCAATCATTATCATGGCATAGGTGCACAAACATGGGATGATGCATGTCATGTTAACAGATGCATCAAAATAAACTACTTGACAAGATAACACAATTTAATTGGACCCATATGCAATTGGATTGCATATGGCAAGAGTCCATGAATTAAGTGGAAACAAATGATCTACAATTTAATTACCATGTGAAAGTGGATTACCATGATGCATGCATGATGATGATGACAAGATAACAACAAAATAACAATGATAGATGCAAAGGAAAAGGAATAAAACAAGTTTGGAAATGATTTGTTGATTTTGGAAAGTTTTGGTTACTTAGACATGTCACACAAGTATTTGTTGTTTTCATCAAGTTAAATTGTTCAAAATAGATAACAAAGTTCATATTTGAAAAGAAAACAAGATTTTAGTTGGAATACATGTTCCACTTGTTGAAAAAAGGATTTCAAATAAATTATTTATGAATTAAACAAGTTAAACAAGAATTAAATGAATTTAATTCAAACATGAACTTATTTGAATTTTTATTTGTTCAAAACATGAAGTGAAGTTCATATTTGTCAAGGTTATGTTTTTATGGTTTGAAAACATATTTTATATGTCCCAAAAGAATTTGTTTTGGATCAAGTTATAAATTTAGCAATATTAAATGAATTAAATAAGATTTAAATTATTTAACCACTTTTAATTATTCAAAACATGAAACAAAATTTATATTTGGAAAGGTGGTTTAATTTTGCATGGAAAACATATTTCATTTGTGGAAATTGGATTTAAAATGAGCAAGTTATTATTTTGGCAATTTTAAATGCATTAAAAAAAGAAACAGTTGTTTTCAGCAATTTAAATTATTCAAAACAGCAAACAAAATTTATATTTGGAAAGTACATGAAAAGTTGATTGGAAAACATATTTGGTTTGTGAAATTTGGAATTTTTATGCCCAAGTTATGAATTTTGCAAATTTAAGTGAATTTGACAAGTTTTCAAATTTTGCACCAATTTTAAATATCCAAAACAGTAAACAAATTTTATATTTGGATAGAACATTTAATTTGGTATTGAAAACATATCAAAAATTTTGGATTTGGATTTAAAATGAAATACTTATGCATTTTACAAAATGTAGTGCAAGTCTGCCATTTTTTTATGATCTAGGGACTTAGGAAATATTTTGTGCAGGGCTAGAATTAATTTCCAGGGGCCTCTTGGTGATTCTGTGGAATTATTGTGACCAAACAAAAGGAAAATAAAAGTTTTGGTTTAATGGGGAAGGGGGGACTCGAACCCCTGCCCCTGTGCTGTGCGTTGGGGCTGATAACCAGTGGGGCTGGTGCACTAGTTGTGTTAGGAAGGGGGGCCTCGGTGGGGTTAAGCTTTGATTGCGGGATATTTTCTGAAACGAACTGAACACGAACAGGTACTGCACGTACAGAGATCGACAGAAACCAGGCCTCGCTGGCTGCTGCCCTCGCCGGAGGGGGCGCCGCGGAGGAGGGCTCGCGGGTGCGGCCCTAGGGAGAGAGGAGGGAGTGAGGCGAGAGGGGAAGGGAAGGGGCCTCACCTCGAGGCGCTGGAAGGAGGAGCAGATCGCAGGGCAGCAGGGCGAGCAGCACACGTGCAGCAGGTGGCCGGCGATGAAACGGCGACGGCGGCGGCGCTGTGCTGGCTCCCGGCCAGCGCCGCGGGGTGGGGAAGGAAGAGGGTAGTTGGGCGTTTCCATTCCCGCCATGGGGAGCTCCCGGGACAGCCTACATCGACCACGCCAACCTCCACAAGTTTCGGCCATGGAAGGGGGGGTTTCAGGTTCAGTATAGGTTCAGAGAGAGAGGGAGTGGAGAGAAAAGAGAGGGAATGGAGGCGGCTTGAGGGAGAAGGAGGGAGAACTAGGGCTAGGCTAGGGCACCGAGGGGGATAGAAATAGAGGAGGAGATGCTTGTATGGCATGCATCCAGGAGGGGGAGAGGAGATCGTGTGGCTGTTTGCCTGTTCGTACAGGAAGTGACGTGGGGAGGAAGAAGACAATCGTGAAGGGGTACTGGGCCAGGGAAGGTTAGATGGGCTGGGCTGGTTAGGGCTGCTGCCTCTCCCTTTCTTTTGTTATTTTGTTTTGTTTTTTTTTTTTTTTGTAGCTTGCTTTTGGAAGAAAAGGTTAGGGTTTTGGCTATAGAAAAATTTGGGAAAAACTTAGTTAAGCCTTTTAGGTAATTAGGAACCACATTGCATGCTTGGATTCCAATTATTTGAGATTTAGAAATATGTTTGTATTTGAAGCCAATTTGGGAGATTTCATATTAATGAACCATTAAGGAAAAGAAGCAATTTCAATAGGGTTTCCCCTAGGGTTTAAAATGATTTAAGGAATTCAAATTAGTGGTGAATTTCATTGATTCAAAAGATTAAAGATTTTGAGGATTGGTTTGAATTTGAAATGATTTAGAGTAATTGCTTGAATTAATTGATTGGAAAATTGGTTTGATTAAAGCAACAAATTGAGAAGTGAAAAACAAAGAATAAAAGGGGTGTTTTTATTTGTTATTTTGGTTCCAAAAGTTGTAACAGAACAAGTATGAAAACAAGCATTTGAAATTGTTTGACTTTCATGGTGAAAAACAAAGAATAACAGATGCAACACAACAGAAACAAATGCAACAATATGATGACATGATGCAATACTTAAATAAACAAGAAATCAAACATTCTATGGGGTAGTTTTCATACTTGGGCTGTTACAAAACGCCCCCCCTTGAAGGAATCGCGCCCCGAGATTCCTACTGAGAAAAGAAAAGGTCCGGAAACTTCTTGGGAAGATCCTCTTGAGCTGTGATACGTGAAACACATCGTGCACAGTGGATAGACGTCAGGGAATTAGCAAACCACCGGAACATTTTCAAGTAAAGGGAGAGGTTTTGTATTGAGGGTGTATAGCTGAATGGAACTTGATTCATTTGTAGAATAGATTATCTGGCTAGAATGGTGGAACAGAGTTATTGACATCAATGCAACACCAAGAATAAATCATCAACATGAGAGTAACGAGGAATATGTGGCCTCCCATTAGAATTGGATTGAGATTCCGGAGAGTGAACAGAGATTTGATTGTTTAGTGGAACCAGAACTATGTTGTATGTTGTTGAAAAGATTGTTGACACAAAGGAATGTGATGCTCCGGTCTGAAACAACACTTTAGCTGGATAAGAGTTTACGAGGAAGTTTTGATTAGACGCCGGTAGAAAAATTGAATTGGAAAACAACAACAAGATTTGAACGGACGAAAAGGATGTTTAGACGAACAGGATAACGAAGCAACACCGGGAAAACGAGATCAAAACTCCTGAGGTACTACGGAAAACCCATCCGGGCTTCTAAAGGATCATTATCTACTGCTTAAGGAATAGAGGATCTGCTTCCGGGGCTTACACGCCTCCGTTCTCAATCCTGAGTAGGCAACATGATAAATCATGTAACAACCACCTCCATTCCTATGGTCTAGTAGATATAACCATCCTAGAGAAACCAGAATTCGTGAAATCCTAAATTGAAAGTTTAGATGAGAAGGGAGAAATCAACGTTGCACTTCCTTACCAGAAAAGGGTGGGTGGGTGGGGAAAGAAGAAAAATGACAGAATTCCTACTCTCACGTTTCATTTTTCCTATATAGCTACAAAATAGTTTCTAGACTCAACTGCGATCAGTAAAAAGGGATCCTACAGGCAGACAGGCTCTGATACCATTTGTCGCACCCTGACTTCTAGGGGATACTCACCGTACGAACTGGATAGCAGACGCTTGGATTATGGGGCATAACTGCTCCCACGTCCCAGCTTCCTGGTAGGCCTGCGCTTATGCGCGACAACACAAGCCCTGCTATTCCATCGTCGATGTAAACTATCCACTAGAGATCAAAGGCACTTCCGTCGACGTACTTCAAACCATACACACATGGTACGTCAACGGCGTTTAACAAGTGATATCACAACAGATCTCTACGACACAAAAGATTGAAATAAGTTGCAAATGGCTCTCATTAGAGCAGAGATAGCAAATACAATCATTCAGAGGGCACATGCCCCAACAATACATCATTACAATACAGCGGAAGCATTCAACATGTCTGAGTACAGACAAGAACCAAATAGGCC
The DNA here is from genome assembly GCA_028641055.1 of Alopecurus myosuroides. NCBI lineage: Eukaryota > Viridiplantae > Streptophyta > Magnoliopsida > Poales > Poaceae > Alopecurus > Alopecurus myosuroides. The sequence continues at coordinate 229,527,195 of CM054063.1, read as the reverse complement.
TAAGAGGCCGGAAACGAAAAGACGGAGCCCATCCACGAAGTCTCGGATCCTGCCCGGGTCCGCTCTCTACTCGTCAGCAGTCTCGTCATACTCCACGTAGTTGTCACCATGTAGATCCTCGGAAACGTCGTCTGCGTAAACCACAGCCCCAAAGGGGTCAGTACATAAACGTACTGGCAAGCAAGACTCACAGTTCACCAAAGTGTAACCCGTCAACACCAAGCACAGATGCCTTGGGTTCAACGGAAGAGAGGGGATATAAAAGATGCTGCAACTGGATGCGCTAACCAACTACAGAGATTCTACCACTTCCGGCTAACAGAAAGGAGATAAGATCGAGGATGGTAACCAACTGAAAGATAACTTCAAGCAAACCCATCCTGGATCTCGCCCCTTATCCAAAGAAGCAATCCGAGGATAACTCACACAGGTGTAATAGTGATGGTTCAAATTATTGTGTCAATAAGTCTATTACTAGTCAAATTATTAATCATGGGGTGTAACATGTTTGATCATTATGTTTAAGTTGTCCTGAGTACTTGTTAGCCAGTACTTTCACCAAGTAATCCATAACCGCGGAAAACACGGCTTCTCGAGAAGATTTACCCTGCAGGGGTGCACCATAGTAACCGTACACGCATGAATATCCCGCCAGATGGGATGCCTCCCACCAAGCGGGACACTCAACACAACCAACTGTTCTTCGCATCAAGCCCAAAGCACCGCATGCTGTGCGTGCGCGGCTAATCGAGCCCCACGAAGAAAAGGGGACCCTCATAGCACTCTAAGACCACGCCGCCCTAAATGCCGACTACAAAAGTTCCACCCTGGCCTCGGGTTCGTACCTGCATATGATGCAGCAAATGGAAAGCCCGAACTAGTACGGCGATTTGGACGAGATGCGAATCGAGTCAAGTTGAGGGGGGCGCCCATACTCGCTTCCCACATGCGGGTAGTGCGCTCATCATGGATCAGTAGACAAGACCCTTTTCCTATTAGGGTCGACACTAGCAGGCCTCAAAACCACAAAGGGCCTCCTGCCGGTGCCTTATCATCAAATTTATTATTAATAGTAACATTAGCATGATTGATTGATTAAACATCGAGCCCCCACAACGATAATAAAGTAGTAACAGAAAGTAACGGGTAACAGACTCGAGCAAAACAACCTAAGCATGCTAGTAAGACTCTGGCTCAATCAATGGGTTGTAGGAAGGGAGATGAGGCAATATCAGGTTTAAGGGATTCATGTGATGGGTTCGTAACAGAAACAACTACTACTAAGGCTAGCAGAAAAGAACAACGGAAAGTATCGGTAACCAATGTTGAAAGGAACACAGTGGTTCATGTGAGTGATAACTTGCCTGCAAAACCCAGTAGCCTGGTACTGAGCTAACTCCTTAGACGGGGTGTCGTAAGTATCGTCGGTCCCAACGTCGTCGTGTATCCGAGAAGAAGCAAACAAACATTGCAGAAAGATAAGCAATCATTATCATGGCATAGGTGCACAAACATGGGATGATGCATGTCATGTTAACAGATGCATCAAAATAAACTACTTGACAAGATAACACAATTTAATTGGACCCATATGCAATTGGATTGCATATGGCAAGAGTCCATGAATTAAGTGGAAACAAATGATCTACAATTTAATTACCATGTGAAAGTGGATTACCATGATGCATGCATGATGATGATGACAAGATAACAACAAAATAACAATGATAGATGCAAAGGAAAAGGAATAAAACAAGTTTGGAAATGATTTGTTGATTTTGGAAAGTTTTGGTTACTTAGACATGTCACACAAGTATTTGTTGTTTTCATCAAGTTAAATTGTTCAAAATAGATAACAAAGTTCATATTTGAAAAGAAAACAAGATTTTAGTTGGAATACATGTTCCACTTGTTGAAAAAAGGATTTCAAATAAATTATTTATGAATTAAACAAGTTAAACAAGAATTAAATGAATTTAATTCAAACATGAACTTATTTGAATTTTTATTTGTTCAAAACATGAAGTGAAGTTCATATTTGTCAAGGTTATGTTTTTATGGTTTGAAAACATATTTTATATGTCCCAAAAGAATTTGTTTTGGATCAAGTTATAAATTTAGCAATATTAAATGAATTAAATAAGATTTAAATTATTTAACCACTTTTAATTATTCAAAACATGAAACAAAATTTATATTTGGAAAGGTGGTTTAATTTTGCATGGAAAACATATTTCATTTGTGGAAATTGGATTTAAAATGAGCAAGTTATTATTTTGGCAATTTTAAATGCATTAAAAAAAGAAACAGTTGTTTTCAGCAATTTAAATTATTCAAAACAGCAAACAAAATTTATATTTGGAAAGTACATGAAAAGTTGATTGGAAAACATATTTGGTTTGTGAAATTTGGAATTTTTATGCCCAAGTTATGAATTTTGCAAATTTAAGTGAATTTGACAAGTTTTCAAATTTTGCACCAATTTTAAATATCCAAAACAGTAAACAAATTTTATATTTGGATAGAACATTTAATTTGGTATTGAAAACATATCAAAAATGTTGGATTTGGATTTAAAATGAAATACTTATGCATTTTACAAAATGTAGTGCAAGTCTGCCATTTTTTTATGATCTAGGGACTTAGGAAATATTTTGTGCGGGGCTAGAATTAATTTCCAGGGGCCTCTTGGTGATTGTGTGGAATTATTGTGACCAAACAAAAGGAAAATAAAATTTTTGGTTTAATGGGGAAGGGGGGACTCGAACCCCTGCCCCTGTGCTGTGCGTTGGGGCTGATAACCAGTGGGGCTGGTGCACTAGTTGTGTTAGGAAGGGGGGCCTCGGTGGGGTTAAGCTTTGATTGCGGGATATTTTCTGAAACGAACTGAACACGAACAGGTACTGCACGTACAGAGATCGACAGAAACCAGGCCTCGCTGGCTGCTGCCCTCGCCGGAGGGGGCGCCGCGGAGGAGGGCTCGCGGGTGCGGCCCTAGGGAGAGAGGAGGGAGTGAGGCGAGAGGGGAAGGGAAGGGGCCTCACCTCGAGGCGCTGGAAGGAGGAGCAGATCGCAGGGCAGCAGGGCGAGCAGCACACGTGCAGCAGGTGGCCGGCGATGAAACGGCGACGGCGGCGGCGCTGTGCTGGCTCCCGGCCAGCGCCGCGGGGTGGGGAAGGAAGAGGGTAGTTGGGCGTTTCCATTCCCGCCATGGGGAGCTCCCGGGACAGCCTACATCGACCACGCCAACCTCCACAAGTTTCGGCCATGGAAGGGGGGGGTTTCAGGTTCAGTATAGGTTCAGAGAGAGAGGGAGTGGAGAGAAAAGAGAGGGAATGGAGGCGGCTTGAGGGAGAAGGAGGGAGAACTAGGGCTAGGCTAGGGCACCGAGGGGGATAGAAATAGAGGAGGAGATGCTTGTACGGCATGCATCCAGGAGGGGGAGAGGAGATCGTGTGGCTGTTTGCCTGTTCGTACAGGAAGTGACGTGGGGAGGAAGAAGACAATCGTGAAGGGGTACTGGGCCAGGGAAGGTTAGATGGGCTGGGCTGGTTAGGGCTGCTGCCTCTCCCTTTCTTTTGTTATTTTGTTTTGTTTTATTTTTTTTTGTAGCTTGCTTTTGGAAGAAAAGGTTAGGGTTTTGGCTATAGAAAAATTTGGGAAAAACTTAGTTAAGCCTTTTAGGTAATTAGGAACCACATTGCATGCTTGGATTCCAATTATTTGAGATTTAGAAATATGTTTGTATTTGAAGCCAATTTGGGAGATTTCATATTAATGAACCATTAAGGAAAAGAAGCAATTTCAATAGGGTTTCCCCTAGGGTTTAAAATGATTTAAGGAATTCAAATTAGTGGTGAATTTCATTGATTCAAAAGATTAAAGATTTTGAGGATTGGTTTGAATTTGAAATGATTTAGAGTAATTGCTTGAATTAATTGATTGGAAAATTGGTTTGATTAAAGCAACAAATTGAGAAGTGAAAAACAAAGAATAAAAGGGGTGTTTTTATTTGTTATTTTGGTTCCAAAAGTTGTAACAGAACAAGTATGAAAACAAGCATTTGAAATTGTTTGACTTTCATGGTGAAAAACAAAGAATAACAGATGCAACACAACAGAAACAAATGCAACAATATGATGACATGATGCAATACTTAAATAAACAAGAAATCAAACATTCTATGGGGTAGTTTTCATACTTGGGCTGTTACATAGTATAAATTTGTCCTATATATATATATATATATATATATATATATATATATATAGTGTAGGCAATGAAGAACGAGATGTGTCGGGGGGTTACCCCCGAGTAGGGTAAAGACAGGTGGTAAAGGCCGCTTACAGAAGAGAGGTTTGGTCGAGTAGCCGACTACCAGGTACTCGCTACCCGGTCGACTGCTACTCGGTCTCACCTCAAGATGACCAGAAGGAGATATCAATCAAGTTCTACCCTGACGAGTAGAAGGTTTGGCCCGAGTACAATTGGCGGGAACCATTGGCGGGAACCTACTCGGGCCAGAAAGTCAAAGGAGCCGTTCTGACACAGGATCCCGCGTATCCTGGGTCCGTACTTGGCAGCATTCGAACTACTGTTCACGTGGGGACGGCCTGCCTGACAGTGACAGCATGGAAGCAGGCGGTGGCAGGATAAGGGGGGCCCACTCTGTGTTTGGGTACAGTGATACCAGTCTGTCCCCTAGTTTTGCCCAACGACTTTACGGAAGCAGACAAGGTTAGGAACCAAAGCTGTCAGCGGGTACTCGGAGAAAGGACGATGTGCACACTATGTCGACACTTGTCTAGATTTGGACGTATCCGGCTGGGCACCGTGTATATAAGGTGCCCCGCCGCCTCCTGCGCGAGGCACGCTAACAGTTGCTCCCTGGAAACCCTAGAATCCCTAAGTTCTTGACCTAGCTCTACTCGGAGAGGAGAGAAAGGCTACTCGGTAGCGTTACCTTTTGTACCGTGGCTACTCGGAGAGACATCGTAATACATAGAGAAAGGCAGGAGTAGGGGTTTTACCTCCTCACGAGGGCCCTGAACCTGGGTACATCGTGTTGTTTGTGTTGTGTGGATCTTACCTCACGCGGCTACTCGTCGCGTGATCCCTCCCCGGACACCTCCAGCGTCCATCGTCCCCACATCATTAGCCATCCCATGGCATCTGCCGTGACACCACCACGACAGTTGGCGCCCACCGTGGGGCAACCAGCGGCGCTGGCTGGAGTTTCTGTTCGGACGGGATCTTCATCAGCGGAGCGCGTAGTTTGTGGCCTTGTCCACAGATTCGGCTCCTTCGACTTCGTCACCGACAATGCCGGCTGTTTCGGCGGCGCGGCCATGCCCGAGGGCGGCTCGGTGATCTCCTTCGGCTCGCATCTCGTCTACGTCGCCACCGTCGCCAACAGCGCCTACCCCGAGCTGGTGCAAGACGCGGAGGATCCTCCCGCGGTGGTTGCTGCTCGCGGACGGCCTGCACGCAGCTCTGCATGCTGCGCTGAGGTGATGGTGACGGGCTTGGCGGCAAACGCTGGCGCAGCTGCCACTGGCGCTGCGGCCGTCGTCGAGGAGGTTGACGACCCGCCTGCTGGTGGCAGGAACCACCGGCCCTACGAGAAGGAGAGCAACCTGCCGCCTTCCACGTCTACGGTCATCCCCGCGTCAGCTGCGCGAACCGGCATGCCTACTCCCACCGACATCGAGCTCCTAGCCGCGAGGGAGCAGCTCGAGCGGCAACGCCAGGAGCTGCTTGCCGAGTAGGCGGAGTTGGAGAAGATCAGGTTGGAGCTGAGCCTGGACCAGCTCGAGTACAACAAGGCCCACGGCTTCACGCCGGTTGCCAGGAGGCCCAGCAGAGTGGGCGCTACGCGGCGCAACCTGGGCGCCGAGATGGCGACAGTTGCGGAGGAGCCCGCGCAGTCCGCCACCGCGAACACCTTCACAAGGCCAAGGTACAGCACACCCGCCAAGACGCTCAGGGCTGCGCAGGCCGTGGCTGCTGAGTTGCCGCGCCTGGATGGCGAGGCGCGTCTCAGGCAGCAGGAGAGGCTCAACGAGCTGGTGCTGGAGGCCGCCAGGCAGAACGAGGAATTCCGGAAGGCCAACCCGGGAGCTGGAGCCTCGCAGGTGGTTCACTCGCACGCGGCTAGATCTAACGATCAGGCCTCGTCTCCGCATCCGAGCCGCGAGAAGAGCCGCAGCGGGCGCTCGGGTAGAGACAGGCAAATGCAGGTGTATGACCCGGCTGCTGCCGCGAAACAGGTTGCTGTGCCGCAGCAGCCCGGGCAGGAACACAACGCTGCAAGAGCAGGCTCTCAAGCCCATCAAGCTCAAAGCCGTGTCCGAGAAGCCGCGCGTCCGGGTACTTCTCGGCAGCCTGCAGCTCAGCCTACTCGGCAGAGGCAGCAGCCGCGCCCAGTGGCACCAGTCGCCAACCCGGTGGAGCAGCCCGCAGCAATGCAGGTGGATAGGTATGATGATGGCTACTCGGCTATGGAGATGGCTGGTTATGACATTCATGACCGTGTTGGTGAGCGTGTGTTGGCGCCTGGAGATGCAAGGCACCAGTTGGACCGTCTCAGCTTGTCGGCGCGGCTTGAGAGCACGGGTCCTCCTGGCCCCGAGTGCTTTGGCCCGCGCATCATGAACGAGCCATCCGTGAAGGGCTTCCAGCTCGCAAGAGGCACCAAGAGCTACAATGGTAGCACCAAGCCTGAAGATTGGCTCAACGACTACGTCACCGCAGTCCATATTGCGGGTGTCAACAGGAGATGGGCGGTGCGCTACGTGCCGCAGATGCTAGAGGGTCCAGCTCGCACTTGGCTCAACAACTTGCCCAAGCACAGCATAAACTGCTGGCTGGACTTCTCGGACGCATTCGTCAGCAACTTCACCAGCACCTACAAGAGGCCGAATAGGCCACAGCAGCTCTCGGCTTGCAGGCAGCGAGAAGACGAGACGGACCGCGAGTACCTTACTCGGTGGAGCACCTTGAGGAACACCTGTGAGGGTGTGAATGAGGCACAGGCCATCACTTGGTTTGCGCAGGGTTGCCGACATGGCAGCATGCTTTGGCAAAGATTGCAGAGGGAGATGCCGAACACCCTGGCCGAGACCATCAAGATTGCGGATCAGTACGCACTCGGTGATCCCACTCAGCCACTGATGGATTCCTCTGAGCCGAGAAGAAACTTCAACAGCAGCAAGCGCAACGAGTTCCGCAACAAGCGCCGAGTAGATACTCGGTATGACCCTGAAGAGGTGAATGCAGTGAATGTCGGAGGCAGTGGTGGCCAAAGGCAGAAACCTGCTGGAGCCTACGGGCAGAACCAGAATCAGGGCCAAGGCAACAAGAAACCGTTCCGCACTGCGCAGCCGGGTAGCGGGAACTCCGAGCAGCCGAAGAAGTTTGTCTTCGATGACATGAAGGATGGTCCGTGTAGCTTTCACACTCATCATCCCTCGAGGCCTGCTAACCACACTACTCGGCAGTGCGAGTGGTGGGATGTGATCAAGAGTGATGGCTTGCCTCCTCCTCCTCCTCTGCCAGCCGCCAATGCTACTGTTCAGCCTACTCGCGCTCCCGCAGCTCGGCCGCCAGTCTATCCGAGAAGAGAGAACGTCAACCAGGTGGCTTTAGGAGCCAACCGGAACTTCAACAACGAGAGATACCGCAACAACAACAACAACTACAACCGCAACAACAACAACAGAGGCAACAACAACTATCAGGGCAACAACAACGGCAACAATGGCAACGACGGGGGCAATGGCTCCAACCAGTACCAAGAGCACCATGAGAGCTATATGATCTTCACTTCTGAGGCAGTCGACAAGCAGTCACAGCACAGGCGGGCCATGGAGGTCAATGCAGTGATTCCGGCTGTCCCTCACTACATGTATTGGTGTGACCAGGAGATCAGGTGGACTCGGGCAGATCACCCCAAGGTGATGCCCAATCCGGGTACCTATGCTTTGGTGCTGGATCCTACATTCCTGGGCCCCGAGAAGAATGTGAGGTTCAGCAAGGTGCTGATCGACAACGGCAGCAGCATCAACATTGTGTACAAGGACACACTCGAGAAGCTTGGCCTGGCCGAGAACATGATGCTGCCCAGCAAGACCACTTTCCATGGCATTGTGCCCGGGATCTCATGCAACCCGATTGGCCGAGTGTGGATTGATGTGCTATTCGGTACTCGGGAGAACTGCCGCACAGAGCGCCTCCAGTTCGAGGTGGTGGATCATCAGAGCCCATATCATGCTCTACTCGGCAGGCCTGCTCTGAGCAAGTTCATGGCTTCTACCCATGTGGCCTATCTGAAGATGAAGATCCCCGGTCCCAATGGCATCATCACCATCTCGGGAGATTACAAGAAATCCATGGAGTGTGCCTCTGCTAGCTCCCAGCTGGCGGAGTCAATGGTGATTGCTGCCGAGAAGAAGAAGATGTACGAGGTGGTGGCCATGGCTCAGTCCGCACAAGCTGGCGCACAAGGTGTGCCGAGTACCCAGCATGGTACTGCTTTCCAAGCTGCCAAGGAGACCAAGACAGTCCAGGTTGACCCCGAGTTCCCGGAGCGTGTGGCAATCATTGGTGCCGGGTTGGCCGAGAAATAGGAAAGCGCGCTCATCCACTTCCTCCGTGAGAATCGGGATGTTTTCGCCTGGACCAATGAAGATCTACCAGGAGTCCCGAGGGAGTTGGTTGAGCACTCTTTGCATGTGCGTCCTGACGCCAAGCCCGTGAAGCAGGCTTTGCGCCGCTTCGGGGATGAGAGAAGGAAGGCCATCGGTGATCAAATCACCAAGCTGCTGATCAGCAACTTCATCATGGAAGTGCTGCACCCGGACTGGTTAGCCAACCCGGTCATGGTCGAGAAGAAAAAGGAAGATCCCAAGGCTGCCACCGCATGGCGCATGTGCGTCGACTACACCGACTTGAACAAGGCATGCCCCAAGGATCCCTTCCCGCTACCTCGCATCGATCAGGTGATCGATTCCACTGCCGGCTGTGAACTGTTGTCTTTCATAGATGCCTACTCTGGTTTCCATCAGATTGCACTCAACCCTGCTGATCAAATAAAGACTGCTTTCATTACCCCGTACGGGGCTTATTGCTATCGTGTCATGTGTTTTGGCCTGAGGAACGCGGGTGCAACCTATCAGAGATGCATGCAGAAATGCTTGCACGACCAGCTCGGCAAGAATGTGCAGGTGTACGTAGATGACATTGTCATCAAAACGAATAAAACACATACTCTGCTTGCCGACTTGGAGGAAACCTTTGCTAACCTACGCAGGTACAAAATGAAACTGAATCCGAGTAAGTGCACCTTTGGTGTACCAGCTGGAAAGCTACTCGGTTTTCTGGTTTCTAGTCGAGGCATTGAAGCCAATCCGTCTAAGATAAAAGCTATTGAGAGCATGTCTTTGCCGAGATCATTGAAGGATGTGCAGAAGTTCACGGGTTGTCTGGCATCTCTGAGCCGTTTTCTGGGCCGAATGGGCGAGAAGGCTCTACCTCTGTACCAGCTGATGAAGAAAAGCGACAAGTTTGTCTGGACTCCGCAAGCGGACGTGGCATTCAATGAGCTGAAAGCAATGTTGGCTAGCGCTCCCGTCTTGGCTAGTCCGCTACCCAAGGAGCCTATGCTGCTGTACATTGCCGCGACTAACCGAGTAGTCAGCGTGGTGATAGTGGTGGAGCGAGAAGAAGAAGGCAAGAGTGTGCAGCGCCCAGTCTATTATCTCAGTGAAGTGCTGTCCAGTTCCAAGCAAAACTATCCTCACTACCAGAAGATGACATATGGTGTGTACCTGGGCGCCAGGAAGCTGAAACATTACTTCCAGGAGCACCCCATCACGGTTGTGAGCTCAGCTCCCATCTCGGACATCATGGGTAACAAGGAGGCGAGTGGCAGAGTAGCCAAGTGGGCGATTGAGCTAGCCGCGTACGCTCCCGCGTATACGAGAAGAGAAGCAATCAAGTCTCAGGTACTGGCGGAGTTTCTTGTGGACTGGGCCGAGATGCAATATGAACCTCCTGCTCCAGTTTCCAACTATTGGAAGATGCACTTTGATGGCTCAAAGGTAAAAGAAGGCCTTGGTGCTGGCGTTGTGCTTACATCACCCAAGCGGGATCAGCTCAAGTATGTGTTGCAGATTCATTTCAAGGCATCCAACAATGTAGCCGAGTACGAGGCAGTGGTGCATGGTTTGCGAGTAGCAAAGGAGGTTGGTGTGCAGCGCATTATATGCTATGGTGACTCAGATCTTGTGGTGCAGCAAGTCTCAGGTACCTGGGATGCTTTGGATGCCAACATGGCATCGTATCGCTTCCTGGTGCAGTCAATGACTGGGTTTTTCGAAGGCTGTGAGTTCCAGCACATTCACCGAGCAGAGAACGAAGCTGTAGACGAGCTATCCAAGTTAGGATCTTCTCGGCAGTCCATCCCGGCAGGGATTGCCTTGGAGCATTTGAGGAAGCCATCCATCAAGCCTTCCCCCAACTCGGAATCCATCTTTGTTCCTTCTCTGCCAAATGAAGAATCTGACCCAATGGAGATTGACTGGGAGAGTGCTGCAGGGAACCCGGGGACTGCCGTCCTCTACTCGGGGACTGCCGTTCCTTACTCGGGGACTGCCACTCCCTACTCGGGGACTGCCATTCCCTACTCGGGGACTGCAGCTCCCTACTCGGGGACTGCCGTTCCCTACTCGGGGACTGCCACTCCCTACTCGGGGACTGCCACTCCTTACTCGGGGACTGCCGCCCTCAACCCAGAAGCTGTCGCATTCATTGAAGAAGTTCTCGCCAATCGGTCTGGGCTGCAGAGAAGCGCTCCTACTCCTCCTGTGCAACCACCAGAGCCTGTCCCAATGGAAATGGACGAACCAGTGTTTCCCGTGCGGGAGACACCGAGTTGGGCAATGCCCATATTATCCTTTCTAAGGGACGGCACTTTACCTGAAGATGAGGTGACTGCGAGGCAGATTCAGAGAAGGTCCAAGGGCTACACCGTAGTCCGAGATGTGCTGCATAAGAGAAGTACCACCGGCGTGCTGCAACGCTGTGTGAGCCCAGAAGAAGGAGAAGAAATCCTGGTGGAGATACATCAAGGGGAATGTGGGCATCACGCCTCTTCTCGGGCTTTAGTCAAGAAAGCTTTTCGGCATGGCTTCTACTGGCTCACTGCATTGCAGCAAGCAGAAGATATTGTGAGGAAGTGCACTGGCTGCCAGATGTTCGCAAGTAAGATTCACATGCCAGCTTCCGAGTTGAAAACAATTCCTATCACATGGCCGTTTGCGGTTTGGTGCTTGGATATGGTTGGTCCTTTCAAGCCGGCTAAAGGCAATATGACACACATCTTGGTCATGGTGGACAAGTTCACCAAGTGGATCGAGGTGAAGCCTATTCGGAAGTGCGATGGAGTCACAGCTGTGAAGTTTGTGAAGGATGTGATCATGAGATATGGCTACCCGCACAGTATCATCACCGACAATGGCACCAACTTTGCAGAGGGGGCAATGGTGCGATTCTGCAGAGATAAGCATATCCGACTAGACGTTGCGTCAGTCGCGCACCCTGCCTCCAATGGGCAAGTTGAGAGAGCAAATGGGATGAAACTGGCAGGCATCAAGCCAAGGCTGATTGAGCCATTGCTGAAAACGCCAGGGTGTTGGCTAGAAGAGTTGCCAGCGGTGTTGTGGAGTCTAAGGACTACCCCTAACCGGTCAACCGGCTACACGCCATTCTTCTTGGTATACGGGGCTGAGGCCGTGTTGCCAATAGACTTAGAGCATGACTCCCCCCGAGTAGCCCTCTACACTGAGGTGGAGGCGAGAGAAGCTCGAGAAGACGACGTTGACCTGCTTGAAGAAGCAAGAGAGCTGACTCTGTCACGTTCGGCTATCTACCAGCAAAACATGCGGCGTTATCATAGCCGAAAGGTGAACCCAAGGGTTTTCCGAGAAAGAGACATGGTCCTTAGGCTGGTGCAGCGCACGGCCGGGATGCACAAGTTGTCTCCTCCTTGGGAAGGGCCCTTCATTGTGAGCAAAGCGCTGCACAATGATGCGTACTATCTTGTAGATGTGCGCCCATCGCAGGCGAACAGGGCAGATAAAGCTGGAGAAGAAACCAAGCTTCCCTGGAATGTAGCTCTACTTCGTCGTTTTCATTCGTAAGCAAAGATGTGTATGTACCCTCTCATCCGAGTTGAAATTCTACTCTGCAATCTAAAATTGTTCTCGGGGACTGCCCTCGTCCAAATTTGCTCTAAGTGTCTTTACTCGGCTTGTTCCTTTGTCTATTCGGTTGCTCCACTTCAGAACTCATAAGTGCATTGAGTACTGTGTTTAAACCTATATGCCAACTCTTCGACTCTGCTGCTGTCCGAAACCCGGCTTCATGGCAAGCAAGAGAACAAGCAAAAGGTCAATGAGCACACGAAAATCACAAAAGAAGAAGGAGTGCAGGAACCGAGTAGATTGTGCGTTACTTTTTGTTCCCTGTTTTCGTCTTCTCGGCTAAATGGTGGGCTGCGTTATCATGATTGTTTCTAGCGGCTAAGTATTTGCAGCCTTGCTCCTTGATTCTTGTGACTCGAATACCAAACAAGCGACAAGTCGCAGGTAGAGCAGAGATGAAAAGACAGGGTGAATAAGAAATGCTACTCGGGGACTCGCATGGAAACACAACTCGGCATTAAGCCAGTGTCGTTCAAATTGATTAATGTCAACATAAACAGAGTGGGCATAAAAACTGAGTAGCAAGCAAAACAAAGATAGTCTATTACATCTGCTCCCGGCATCCCGGGGATCTGATAAGAGTTCAAGTGAAAAAAGATTGCAGGTTGCTTCAAGTTGTGGAGGCAGTGTTCTCGGCGCTGGCCTTGGCAGCTGTTTCCTCGGCGGTGGTCTTGGCAGCAGCTTCTTCGGTGGCAGTCGTGGCGGCTGTTCCTTCGGTGCTGGCGTGGGTGGCATCCGCCTCCGTCTGCACGGCGGCGGATTCCTCCATCTCGGCATCTTGCTGGGCGGTTGCCTGGTCAGAAGTGGCCGTGGCCACCGAGACGGGTCCTGGAGCCGAGGAGGAGCAGGAAGCGTGGCCAGGAGGGGGCACCGTGTCGTCGAGAGCAGCACCTGAGGAGGTGCCGAAGTCGAGTGGCTCGCTGTCGATGTGAGCCCCTTCGTCTTCATCGCTACTCGCGACGACGGTGGCTTTTCCCTTTCCGGCCTTGCCCTTGGGAGATTCGAAGAAGCCGTCAAGGTCTTCGTCTTCGTCATCATCTTCTTCGTCCTCGTACTCGGTGTCGGGTTCGGGGACGCCCTCGATGTAGACCTCCGTCTCGGCGCATTCTGCGACCTCATACGCGATCTGCTTGCGCAAGGCCACGCTCTCGGCATCCGTCTCCCACTTGGAATCATTGCGCTTCCCGCGGATGCGCTGCATATCCAGGTTTTCATACCAGGATGCTATGCAGAGAAGCATCACGTCCGCACCAGCACGGGCTCCAGAGGCTCGCCACTTTTTCAACTCGGCCTTCACGTTCTCCAGCTTGAGGGAGAGATCCCGCATGTTTCTTGGCTGGGGATCATGAGGCCAGAACAGCCGGTGGAGCTCAAAGCCCACATGAATCAAGTCAGTTCCGACGCCGGCCAGCATTTCGAAGTAATCTTTGAGCACCAGCAAGATGTCCTCGATATCAGCCCTGGTGTCAATTGGCTCACCCAGCGAAAGGCGAACTGCTCGGGCCTTGGCTACCATAGGCGCAGAGGAAGAATCGAGACGAGGCCAGATATCTGAAATAGCAAATAGCAAGATCAAAAACCGAGAAGAAAGAAGAAGCCGAGAAGGAACAAGACCGAGAAGAAAAGATGCAATGAAGAGAAAACTTACCGATCAGTTGGCGGCGCAGCTGCTGCAGCTTGGTTTTCCAGGACTCCTCGTTGCCAATATGCCTGTCTTGGATCTGGCGCAGGGTGTCCATCTGAGCGAAAAGATCAGCATTGGTCTTCTTCAGAGTCTCGCATTCAGACTCGAGGGCCCGTTCCTTGGCTCGGAAGGTGGTCTCGGCCTTGGCCTTCTCGGCGATCGCTCTATCCCTCTCAGCGCCAATCTTGACGGCATCCTGGAGTGCATTCTGCAACTGAAGCTGAAGCGACTCCATCTCAGTGGTGTGGTCCTTCACCAGAGCAATGGCTTGGTCAGACAGCTGTTTCTCCACCTCTGCGGGCTTGACACAATTTTGGTGTGTCTCAGCAAATAACTTGTGATCTTCTGCGGATAGATTGATAAGGTTAGCAGAGAAGTAGAAAAGGAAACAGATTCAAGATCAAGCCGAGTAAACAGCAAACTCACCTTCAAGTCTCTTTATGGTGGCTTCGGAGTTCGCCACGAAAGTGCGGCATTTCTCATGCTCATCGGCCAAGGCCTTCAGTTTGTCTGCAGAGAAGGAAAGGTTAGCGCGTGAGAAAGCAGAAGCGGGCGTAAACATAAAACGCAGAAACCGCGTGGCTAAAGGCGTACCTTGCACTTCGGCCAGCTGTTGGGTGCTGTCGTTTGCATTTTTGCTCGCAGCCTCAGCAGCTATCTTCTCCTTCTCCAACGCAGCAATTCGCCTCCTGGCGATGGAGTGGTTCCACAGAAGGATGCGGTACAGGTGTGTCCGCTTAAGGACGCTATCCTGAGAAGCGAGAAGAAGCGAGTTAGAAAAAGCAGAGAAGATTCAACCCGAGTAGGAGGCTACTCGGAGAGTATCCATCTACTCGGCTAGAATCTCGGGGACTGGGGGTGATGGTAAAGAACAAGGAAGGCGAATAGAAGAGAAGGAATCTCAACTCGGAAAAGGCAAAAAAGACTTACTGCGTAGCTCTGTTCGATATCTTCGGCGTTCTTGCGGTGCAAGAACATCTTGGCTGCGAGGGTTGCGGTATCAGTGGAGACGGACATGGGCTGGTGTCCCAGATCAACCTTGTTCCAATCCACGCGGTAGTGGTCGATGGAGCCAAGGGTCAAGCCGTGCCATTTCTCCTCTCCGAGAACCCTGCTATCCCACCTGGCGTTGATGTGGCCAACAGTGTCCAAAACCTGTTCAAGACCCTTGGAGGTTATTGGCTTGTCTTGGGCTCCCCGAGAAGCAATATTGACGGGTTTGTTTTGAGCTGGATCGAAGGGAGGAGTATTCCTGGCTACAACTTTCCTTCCCTTCTGAATAGCTAAAGCTTTATCTTGGGGAGGGAAGCCGATTGTGTGCTGTTGGCTAACCTCGATCATGTACTCCGGGTAGCAAGGCTGGCCAGCAGCGCGAGCGTCCGCGGAGAGCGCAGCAGGAATCGGGCCGGACTCGCGGATCACGAGCGCTCCGCTTGAGGGTGTACTCTGGTCTCTGGCCCGTTTCTTCGTTTGCTCCTTCTCAACCCTCTGCTTCTCGGGATCCGCAGTCTTCTTCCCGTCAGCCTTGGCCTGCGCCTTCTCGGCGACTGCCTTCTCGGCATCTTGCTTCTCGGCCTTCTTCTGCTCAGCCTTGGTTTTCTTCTGCTCAGCCTTGGCCTTCTCAGCAGTTTCCTTGTCAGCAGTCTCCTTCTCGGCCTTGGCCTTCTCAGCAGCTTCCTTCTCGGATTCTCTTCTGACAACCTCGTCCCTCAGAGCTTCCAAGGCTCGCTGCCTGGTTACTCGCCCGGCAGGAGGGCTGGATGTATCCTTGGTCTTCGACGGCGAGGAGGAGGTTGGCGGTGTAGGGCCTTGCGCAGCTGGCGGTGTAGGGCCTTGCGCAGTTGGTGCGGTAGGGCCTTGCGCAGTTGGTGGCGCCGCGGTTCCATCGCCTTGTGCAGCTCCTGGCTGGGCGCTACTCGGCGTCACGCCCGGTTGCGCGCTGCTCAATGGATAAGCAGTGGCATCCGCGGCGGTGGTGTCCTCTGCTCGCTGCTCGGCAGCGAGGCTCTCTTGTGCAGCAGCCCTTGTGGCGGGCTGCTCTTGCTGTGCTTCAGGCCGCTCGGCGGCGGCGTGGTCTTGCATCTCTTGATCTTGATTCTCCTCGGCATTGCTGGCCGGAGGAGAAGGGGGTCTATCGTCGTGGACGGCGGCGTCCTGTGCTGCTGGTTCTGACGCTGCTCCTTGTGCTGGATTGGCAGCAGCAGCATTGGCGTCGCGGTCCTCATCATCATCGTCTAGGTTGACCAGAGGAACTGGTTTCTTCTTGGCTTGGTCGGACGCGAGAGCTGCATTCGCGTCCATAGGAGGACTGCAGAGAAAGGGAAACTAGAAATCAGAAGGAATTTGGGAAAATAATACCATGCGAGAAGGGAAACGACCGAGAAGAGGGCTTACGCGGTGGTGCACTTGAGCTCTCGTCTGGTTCTCTTCGCAACCGCCTTCTTCTCGGCGGGCTTCTTCCGCTTGGCGGGAGGCGCTGGCGCATCGCTACCGGCCCGTTTGCGGGTCTCAGGAGCGGCGAGGGACAGGGGCTTGACGACTAGGGGCGCATCGCCCTCGTTCTCGTCTTCGTCCTCGTCATCCTTGTCCGCGGCAACTTCATCTGGGAATCCAAGAGAAAAGAGGAAAGAATTAGAAACAGCACACGAGGGATTGGAGCTTCTCGGAAGCAAACTGAGTGACAGTGTAGTTACCGTCAAAATCCTCATCGGACCAGGTGCGGAGAGCGTCGCGCTTGTCAGGGACGGGGGAGCGAGTAGGGTTGGCCTGCTCCGCAGCATCAAAGGAGGGCACATCATCCTCCTCACGGTCAGGAAACCAGTTGCCCTCAAAGACCTCGCAGCTCTCAATTATCTGGCGAGTGAGAACCTGAAAAGCAGAAAAGGATCACAAACTAGCCGAGAACCAGGAAGGAATCCTACTCGGATAGGCGTGCAGGTACAAAGCACACAAAGCCTAGGCAGTTTACTAAGCATTCTACCCGGATAGGCGTGCAAACACAAAGCATACTAAGCCTAAGCATGTTTGCCGAAAGGTATTACTCGGAAGGGCGTGCAAGTATGAAGCACATTGAGCCTAGGAGTTGTTCTCTAGTAGGCTATCCGGCAAGGCGTGCAAGCATGAAGCACATTAAGCCTATGCAATTCGGCTAAGTGTCCTACTCGGAACACAAGACAATTGCTAGCTAATGCAAGGAGGAGAAGTTATCTACTCGGAAAATGTATGCAGAGAGCAAAGTAAGGAAGGCGTACCCGCTCAATCGGTTTTGTACGGCTGTACGGGACGAACCCGTATTGCCAGTGGTCGCCAAGGCTTGTTGTCAAGATGTTCCTGGCGTGCCAGGGGACGTCGATGTTGTCGATCTCGATGGTGGTGGTCCTGGTGCAGTCGCGGGGCCCTCCCATGTAACACATGAGATGGCACCGCTCCTGCAAGGGCAGTACTCGGCGCTGGATCCAGCAGGCCACCGGGTCGTCGTTCTTGAGGCCCTCCGCCTTGAGCCAGCCGAGTCGGTTCTCCATCTCGATGGCATCGTCGTCGCTGACGGGCTTGTCCTTCCAGTACATCCCGATTGGAGCGCGATTGCACCAAACGGGCAGATTGATTCTGTCGTTCACCGGGGCTCCTGGCGCGGCGGCAACGTTCCTGACGTAGAGGAACGTCTTCTGCCATAGCTTGACGGAGTCCAGCCCCTTGATGCGGGGGTGGTTCGTCCCGGACCGCTGCACCATCATGGCGCAGCCGGTGTCCGTGGCGCGGGCGACGCCCGCGGAGTCCTTCTTCCCGGTAGACTGCTGGCGCAGGTGGAAATACCTGAGCCACGTCTCCCACGTGGGCCGGACACCGAGAAAGGCCTCGCAGACCACGGCGTGGTACGCGAGGAAGACGACGGCGTTCGGCGGCAGATGGTGCATCTGGATGCCGAAGTGATTGAGGAATTTCCTCATGAAATCCGAGGCGGGTAGCCCGAACCCGCGCTCGAAGTGCGCCAGGAATACGACGCGCTCCCCTTCGCGCGGGGACGGCACGATTTCGCCGTCCGGCGCCCGGCACTCCACGCCGGGAGGGACTCGCCGGGTATTGACGAGCCATGCGCAATCCTCCGCGGTGACGCAGGAGCCGGCCCAGCCTGACTTGGCCATTGTGGTGAGTTGAGAAGGTGGAAGATTTTGAGTGGAGTTGGCTGGTGGATTGAGTCCGCGGCGGCGCGGGAGCTTGCGCGGCGGCGGAGAGCACGGTGGCGGAGAAGAGCAGGAGGCGGAGAAGGAATAGTGCGAGGAAGGGGAAAAGAAAGCTACCGGCGGGGTATTTATATCCCCTCCGCGAGTTTACCGTTACCGTCTCGGGAGTGGGATCGATTGTGCCGTGTGGCGGATCCTGTGGCCGGCTAGAAACGCACACAAGCGCCGGTTGCGCGCGTGATGGCCACAGTGGATCCCACCACCAAATCGTGGCCTATAACTGCACTTGATGGGACATGACGGCCGGTGGGCCCATTGCGTGAAAACTGGACGCGTGGCAGGTCGTGTCCTGGGCAACCAAACGACAAGGTCGTGGATGCTTGACACGTGTGCAGTTGCTGCGCGAAGGGCTGGATCGTGCTCTGTGCTGCAGAGGCTCAATCTGAGAAATTTCGCTAAGTCTTTTTACTCGGTAACAGAGTAGAAAGCAAGTGCTACTCGGAAGAGAGGGAACTCAAGGTACTTTTCAGATAGCTACTCGGAGGTTCTACTCGGCATCTTGAGGTTCAAGGGCTGAGATGCAAAGGCTGGTTTTAAGCTGGCAGAGCCTAGTGAACAAGTTCGCAAGACTCAACCAGCTTCGGGGACTGCTGTCGGGGGGTTACCCCCGAGTAGGGTAAAGACAGGTGGTAAAGGCCGCTTACAGAAGAGAGGTTTGGTCGAGTAGCCGACTACCAGGTACTCGCTACCCGGTCGACTGCTACTCGGTCTCACCTCAAGATGACCAGAAGGAGATATCAATCAAGTTCTACCCTGACGAGTAGAAGGTTTGGCCCGAGTACAATTGGCGGGAACCATTGGCGGGAACCTACTCGGGCCAGAAAGTCAAAGGAGCCGTTCTGACACAGGATCCCGCGTATCCTGGGTCCGTACTTGGCAGCATTCGAACTACTGTTCACGTGGGGACGGCCTGCCTGACAGTGACAGCATGGAAGCAGGCGGTGGCAGGATAAGGGGGGCCCACTCTGTGTTTGGGTACAGTGATACCAGTCTGTCCCCTAGTTTTGCCCAACGACTTTACGGAAGCAGACAAGGTTAGGAACCAAAGCTGTCAGCGGGTACTCGGAGAAAGGACGATGTGCACACTATGTCGACACTTGTCTAGATTTGGACGTATCCGGCTGGGCACCGTGTATATAAGGTGCCCCGCCGCCTCCTGCGCGAGGCACGCTAACAGTTGCTCCCTGGAAACCCTAGAATCCCTAAGTTCTTGACCTAGCCCTACTCGGAGAGGAGAGAAAGGCTACTCGGTAGCGTTACCTTTTGTACTGTGGCTACTCGGAGAGACATCGTAATACATAGAGAAAGGCAGGAGTAGGGGTTTTACCTCCTCACGAGGGCCCTGAACCTGGGTACATCGTGTTGTTTGTGTTGTGTGGATCTTACCTCACGCGGCTACTCGTCGCGTGATCCCTCCCCGGACACCTCCAGCGTCCATCGTCCCCACATCATTAGCCATCCCATGGCATCTGCCGTGACACCACCACGACAAGATGAGGTAGAAATAAATCACTTACAGAACGTAGCAACTCAGGATAGATTTGTCGAGCTCGCGCAGATTGAAAAGTTGGAACAATTCACTCATCTCAACTGGTACAGAGTACTTTTTGGTGTGATGCTCCTATGTAACATCCACATAAACAAATTCTCTGTCAGACCATGATATGAATTGTTTGTACCAACATAGTAGACTTTGCATTAGTGGTGGTAGACTCTTTTCCTACGTAGGCTCGACGAGAGGCCCTTTCTTCACATATTGTAATGCTACCTCACAAATTGGCGCATCGTCCAGGCCTAACAAGGCACGAAGAGACAAACCCATCTCGGACGCATTTTTCATGGCAGTAGCTACAGTCAATCCCATTGCTTCTGCAGCTGCTCTGACCTCGGGGTCCTGTTCCGGACCGGCTTTCACTATGAGAGGGGGGATCGATTGTTTACTCTGCATCCCGAGCTGGTCAACTTGTTTCCCGCTTTTTTTCCTTTTTTTTCTTTCCCCTCCGTCAATGCTTGTGCTTGCCTACGAAGTTCACTTTCATAGTCTTTAGGCAAATTCTTCTCGGCTTGGGACGGTGTCGACAAAAAACCTGTAGCCCACTTCTGTACCGGCGGAGGGTATACTTCCTTGGGCTTAGGCTCCCTTAGAGCCTTCTTATGGGCCTTCCATTTCTCATAGTCAGCCTTCGCGGCCAATTTGGTTTCAGCATCACTAAGTTCCCAAGCCCTTGGGGGATAGGCTTCAGTGATGGCTCTGGTTCCCGTGTGGTCTTAGGTACATAAGGCTCCGGGTTAATAGTCCAAGAGCGGGTTTCCTTGCTGTCCGCCTGCTTCTGTTTCTTCGCCGGAGGATGAATGGGGGGCGACGGCTGCTTATCCGCCGGAGGAGGAATGGGGGGCGACGGCTGCTTACCCGCCGGAGGAGGATTTGTGGGCGACGCCTTCTTATCCGCCGGAGGAGGAATGGGGGGCGACGGCTGCTTACCCTACGGAGGAGGATTGGTGGGCGACGCCTGCTTACCCGTTGGCGATTGTGGATCGGGGGACGGCGTCGAATGGCATGAAGGAGCCGTAGGTGAACCAGCACCACCACCACCACCACCACCTACACCATCGGAGGGGGGTGAACTTGTTAGCCTTGGCGTCTCGCCTGGAAACACTATGTACTTCTTTTTCCATAGAATGAACTGGCGCTTGACATCTCCAAGTCTTCTCTCCCCTTCGGGTGTAGCTATGTCAATCTCCAGGTCCTCAAACACTTGGACTATGTCTTCCACCGTGACACGAGCGTAGCCATATGGAATGGGGTTGTTGTGGTGGAGTGCTCCAGGTGTACAGGGTAAAGCACTGCCGGTAGCTACCATCGTGGAAATGTTCCCCACGGGATAATGCAGATCACATTCTTTCATCTCCTTTACATCATCCACGGGGTAGTGAGGCTCCTGTGCATGACTCTCGATTGTCATTCCGTATTGCTCGTCCACCTTTACCCCACCTCCTGTTAGCTTGAACTATTTGCACCGGAACAAAGGGACCTTAAAGGAGGGTCCATAGTAAAGTTCCCATATCTCCTCTATGTAACCATAATATGTGACCTTTTGCCCAATCTCGGTTGCTGCATCAAAGCGGACACCACTGTTTTGGTTGGTGCTCTTTTTATCTTGGGAGATCGTGTAAAATGTATTCCCATTAATCTCGTACCCTTGGAAAGTCGTTATAGTCAAAGATGGTGTCTTGGCCAACATGTACAGCTGATCTCCAACATCATTGTCATTCATTAAATGTTTTCACAACCAACTGCCGAAAGTCTCCATGTGGGCCTTTCTAATCGATGATTCGGGCTTCCCCGGGTTGTCCGAGCGTAAAATATTCTTGTGTTGCTCGAAGTACGGAGCCACCAAGCTCGAATTTTGCAGAACTGTGTGGTGTGCTTCAGTCATAGAATGACCGTCCATGCATATCGTTGATTTCCTTCCGATCGTGCCTTTTCCACTTAGTCTCCCCTCGTGCCGCGATTGAGGAATACCAATCGGCTTAAGGTCAGGAACATAGTCAATACAGAACTCAATTACCTCCTCATTTCCATAGCCCTTTACGATGCTTCCTTCTGGCCTAGCACGGTTACGAACATATTTCTTTAATACTCCCATAAACCTCTCAAAGGGGAACATATTGTGTAGAAATACAGGACCGAGAATGGAAATATCTTCGACTAGGTGGACCAGGAGGTGCGTTATAATATTGAAGAAGGATGGTGGAAACACCAACTCGAAACTGACAAGACATTGGACCACATCGTTCTGTAACCGTGGTAGATCTTCTGGACTGATTACCTTCTGAGAGATTGCATTGAGGAATGCACATAGCTTCACAATGGCTACTCGAACATTTTCCGGTAGTAGCCCCCTCAAAGCAATCGGAAGCAATTGCGTCATAATCACGTGGCAGTCGTGAGACTTCATTTGGAACTTTTTGTCCGCCATGTTTATTATTCCCTTTATATTCGACGAGAAGCTAGACGGGACCTTCATACTCCTCAGGCATTCAAAAAAAATGACCTTCTCTTCTTTGGTAAGAGCGTAGCTGGCACGACCTTGAAACCATTCCGGATGCCGATCATCTGGGTCTTTCAAAAGTTGCTGGTCCTGCCGTGCTTCCTTTGTATCATTTGTATTCCCATACACGCCCAAGAAGCTTAGCAGGTTCACGCAAATATTCTTCGTAACATGCATCACGTCGATTGTATAGCGGACATCTAGGACTTTCCAATACTGTAGCTCCCAAAATATCGATTTCTTTTTCCACATGGGTACGTGCCCGTCAACTCCCAGCGGAACTGATTGTCCGCCAGGACACTTTCCAAAGATGACTTTCAAATCCTTGACCATATCAAAGATCTCAGCTCCAGTACGTTCCGCAGGCTTCGGCCGGTGATCTGCCTTGCCGTTGAAATGCTTACCTTTCTTTCTTACGTTATGATTTTGGGGAAGAAATCGACGATGACCTAGGTACACGTTCTTCCTACAATTATCCAAAAATACACTTTCAGTCTCATGTAAGCAGTGCGTGCATGCTTTGTATCCCTTATTTGACTGTCCCGAAAGGTTACTGAGAGCAGGCCAATCGTTGATGGTTACAAAAAGCAACGCTCGTAGGTCAAATTCCTCTTCTTTGTGCTCATCCCACACAGGTACACCAGGTCTGCCCCACAACTGTAAAAGTTCATCAACTAATGGCCTTAGGTACACATCGATGTCGTTGCCATGTTGCTTCGGACCTTGGATGAGCACTGGCATCATAATGAACTTCCGCTTCATGCACAACCAAGGAGGAAGGTTGTAGATGCATAGAGTCACGGGCCAGGTGCTATTTCTGGAGCTCTGCTCGCCAAAAGGATTCATGCCATCAGTACTTAGACCAAATCTTATGTTCCTTGCGTCAGCTACAAAATCTTTGAACTCTCTATCGATCTTTCTCCATTGTGTTCCATCAGCGGGGTGTCTCAACTCCCCGTCGGACTTACGGTCCTCTTTGTGCCATCGCAACAACTTGGCATGCTCTTTGTTCCTGGACAGACGTTTCAACCGAGGTATTATAGGAGCATACCACATCACCTTGGCGAGAACCCTCTTCCTGGGTTTCTCGCCCTCAACATCGTCACCAGGGTCATCGCCTCTGATCTTACTAGATGATACCCCGCGCGTTGCAGCGGAACTATTATAAACACCTTATTGGACACCAAAATGTTGAAATAACATACAATGAAGCATTAGCATAACTTGGATATATTGTGATAAAAGAACATAGTTTGGGATGTCATATGGAAATAATACTTGAAAAAAATCCATGCAACCTATATTGATTTAGATAAATATATTTGATTTGTAACATTTTGGACCATTGAAACAAAAAATGCTATAAATGCTTAAAAAAATTCTAAAATCAGTTGGAAACACCATGATGACTGAATTTGCGTTTGCCAAAGGATGCATTGCTGAATATTTATATTGTGTGCTGCCTTTGATGCATCCTTGTAGTTCCTTTTCTAGATTGTCTCGTGTGCGTCGATTCAGACACGCTGAGGTAAACCATATTAAACATAGATAATCGAGTTATATAAGAAAATTCTAAAGTAGAAAACACAAAGTATTAGTAACTGACCTGTAGTTGGGCTTGTCAAAAATGGAGATGAGAAATTTATGATAAATATTTGTACGAACCTCTTGGCAGTTGATGTTGGGCTTGTCAAAGATGGAGATGAGGAATTTATGATCAATATTTGTATGAACCTCTTGCAGTTGACGTAAGCTACACACGTGAACATGAGCACACACAACGGTCTCTCCTAGGCTGATGGTAGGCGGGCATATATGAGCATATCTGTATATAAAATTCACATATCACTATCACACGACGACGACATGCTTCCTGCACAACCAAGTAAATTGATGAACTAATTGCATGGTGGAGTGACATAAACGAACGATTTAACTGAAATCAAGTTCAGATCTAATCCAAGACCCCCTGCAAAATTGTGGACATAACCTCGGCAATCAAATCAATTCTGTCTCAGTCTTGTAAGTTGTAATCATAGACAACACAAAAGATGAGGAAAATTCAGAGTTGCAGTGAAGACAACGACGACGCGCGCCAAGGAACGCCAAAAAAGTAGACTGAGCTCACCCCAAATTATGTGAACAAAGAAGAGATAGAATGTATTAGTTCGCCTATGATCTTCTGTAGGCTAAGTCACCACCGGGAGCTTCACGCGATGACCAGTAAGGAGAGGCGCTGGGATGCGGATGCGTCGAAGATGATAGCGGTACCGTCCACGCTCATGCTAGTGATGATTTTGGCTAGCGGTGGGTTGCTTCTTCAGGTGAAAACAGCACAGCTCCGCGCACCCGGTGCCGTCCAGCCGCAAGTAGGCTGCTGCCTATGCCGTCCGGCCGCAAGCAGGATGCTGCTGGTTAGCCAAGACAGTGGCTGGGTCTACATGAAAAAACGCCAATATTGCTCGATGAGCTCGACGGAATCAAAACGATTTGTTGTTTGTGCATACAACTGGACCTGATTTAGCAGGAAGTTTATAGGAGGAGCTGGGAGGGGAGTGGAGAAGACCACATGCATGGAGGACCGAGATGGCGACTGAACGGCGTAAGCGGCGTAAGCGGCTGTTGGACTACAAAAATAAAAACTGCAGTTTCTTTATAGGTAATCAATTGTCTGCCTTTAACCTAGCAATTGGGAGGTCGGGAGTCATTTGTTTTATTTTTTTACATGATCCAGGGTGCGCGAAGCCGATGCCCCATGAGCTGCGTGTCCATCTCGTGCAGGCCAAGCGGCCCATAGGGAGCCATCTCGTCCAGTCTACTACACGTTGAGAGGTATATGGACCGTGCAACCTGTGTCATCGTAGGAATCGTCCACAACCTTGTAGTACGCTTCGCTGATTGGCTGGGAAAATAGAGGGTGATGTGGATGCATGGGAGGGCTGGAAAATCAGCTAGTGGGGGTTCCCTATTTAGGTATAGAAGATAACGCAATGCACTGCATACAGGGAATTCATTCAAATTCTCGTATGCACCGCGGTAGAGGATACAGTCGTTAATGCATGTATGTATCTTCAGAACCTCTAAACCTAGAGGGCAGACAACCTTTTTTGCTTCGTACGTACTGGCGGGAAACTCGTTATTATTTGGAAACATATTCTTCAACATTTTCAGCAAATTTTCAAATCATGAGTCAGCTACACCTTCCCGTGCCTTCCATTTCAGCAAATCCAGTGTGCAGCCCAGCTTTTTCAGACTATTGTCGCATCCTGGGTACAGCGACTTCGTGTGATCCTCTAACATGCGATCCAAATTCTCCCTCTCCTTGTCAGTTTTGCAGCGTCTCCGTGCATCAGCAATGGTCCGACCAAGATCATCAGCGGGCTCATCATGTGCCTCTTCTTCACCTTCACCAAACCATTCCCCACCTTCAGCATCATCCTCCATGAAAGTATCACTGAAAGCCTCATGATAGTTGACATCGATATCATCCTCTTCTTCATCTTCTTCCATTCTAACCCCTCTTTCTCCATGCTTGGTCCAATAATTATAGCTTGGCATGAAACCGTGCCGAAGCAGGTGCATGTGAACGACTTGTGAGGAGGAGTGACCCTTCTGATTCTTACATTCAGCACATGGACAGATAATAAAACTTCGCTGCTTGTTCGCATTTGCCACTACGAGGAAATCTTTCAAACCCGTAGTGAACTCGCTGGAGAGTCGGTTACCGTACATCCATTGCCGATTCATCTGCATTATTATTATATAAAGTATATAATTAACCATCATGCATTTGTTAAACTAACTAGCTAGAAATAATACAAATCATTAAAAGTTCAAGTTGCTAACCGCGACCGCGGAGGAAAAATAAATGAAAAAGCTCAAGTGTGGCTCGGACACTTCATATCATGTGTGTTTCATGCTCTCGGGCATTTCATCGAACACCTTGTGTGCATAGTAGGAACCAAAAGCAAACCCACCACCCCTTGTGAATATTGTGAGTAGAAATGACACCAAATGTGGTAAAGTGCAGCGAGTTGAGTCCTATATAGGGATGGGCATTTAGTCCCGGTTGGCCTGGACAACCGCGACTAAAGGCCTTCGGGCCAGCCTGAGGACCTATTAGTCCCGGTTGGCCTGGCCAACCGGGACTAAAGCCCCTACCGTCTGCCAGCTGTGGACCGAGCGCGCTGGGCCCAGACTATTGGTCGCGGGTCTCGTTCTGAACCGCGACTAAAGACCCCTATGGTCGCGGGTCGATTATTTTGGGGACTAATGGGGGCGTATGGAAGGCTTATTTTCTACCAGTGCTAGCGGCTTGGCTAACGTTCTCACCAACTACAGCCATCTCGGTGCCTAAGTTGCGACGAGTGGTGCCTAGCTTGACAGGCCTCCTAACCAAAGGCGTAAAGCCGTGAGCCCTGTTGTACTCGTTCTGCTCCAGGTTAAGCTCGAGCCTAACCTTTTCCAGCTCCTGCTGCTCCGCGAGCAGCGCTTGACGCTGCTGGTCGAGCTGCGCCTTCATGGTCATGAGCTCAAGCTCGGTGGGAGGCGGCATCGTTGATGTCGTAGAAGGAGGGATATAGCCCGGGATGTTGTCAGGCGCGTCGTAGGGCTTGTGCGTTCTCGGGGGCTCTCTTGGGCCAGCAAGCTCCTCCACGACCGCCGCAGTTGCGGCTGTGCCCTTCTCGGCAGCGATAGCCGGGCCGGTCATCAGCACTTCCACGATGTCCGTAGAACAACCGATTGGCCTTCCGCGGGCAGCGAGGACAGCAGGCGGATCCTCCGTGACGAGCACCAGCTCGGGGTACTCGCGGACGGCGATGGTGGCGACGTAGACGAAGTGCATGGGCCTGCCGCCGAAATCGCCGGCGTTGTCAGTGACGAAGTCGAAGGAGCCGAATCTGTGGACAAGGCCACAAACCACGCGCTCCCCAGTAGCAGAAATGAGTCTCGTCCAAACATGGACTCCAGCCAGCGCCGCTGGTAGCCCCACGGTGGGCGCCAACTGTCGTGGTGGTGTCACGGCAGATGCCATAGGATGTCTAACTGTTGGGGTCGATGGACACTGGAGGTGCTCGGGGAAGGATCACACGGCGAGTAGCGCCCCGTGTAGGATGTCACAAGCACTGCAAACAACGGGATCTTACCCAGGTTGAGGGCCCTCGTGTGGAGGTAACACCCCTACTCATGCCTCTCACTTAATATGTGTGTTCTCCGAGTAGCCACAGTACAATCAGGCCTTCAGCCGAGTAGCCACTCTGCTCTTCTAGCTCTCTCTACGTGAAGTGTATGTCAAGTGTTACGGTGAAGTGAACGCGAACCTCTCACAGGAGGAGGCAGGTCACCTTATATACTGGTGCCCAGCCGAATAGAAAACAAGTATAAGGTACGACGTGATGTGACAAGTGCACTGCAGAACAGAGCACGACTCCGGCTTCTCGCTGAGGCTGGTGCCGGAAGTCGTCACGCGCCGTCCGGCGATGGACCTGTCCACATTGTCAGTGAGATAGGGTAGGCCCCTAGCCCTGCCCTGTCCCCTCCGTCAGTGACAGGACTTGACAGGCGCCTACCTCCACTGTAGCCACGCCGTAGCATGGATAATCACGTGCTCCGTAAGTTGAACCGCACGCCGTACGGACGCAGGATACGCGGGATCCTGTGTCAGAACGGCTCCATTGACTTCTGGCCCGAGTAGGAATCCATTCCCTCTACTCAGACCAATTCCTCTACCCAGAAGAACGTAACTTCCTTGATTCTTCCTTCTAGCCATATGTGTGTACGGCCGGATAGCACTCAACCGGGTAGCAAGTACCGGGTAGCCAGCTACTCTGCCAAACACCTCCTTTGATCTTGCCTTTAGCACTTTCCTTACCCCTACTCGGGGGTAACCCCCCGACACAAAGGGTCAATGAGCACACGAAAAATTGCTAAGGAAAGGAAACGTGTGGCAACCGAATAGAGTGTTTTTTACTGTTTTTTCTTTTCGGCTAAGTGGTGGGCAGCATTACCATGTTATTTTCTAAGTGACTAAGTATTTGAAACTCAAACTTTGAAATCTTGTGACTCAACTAACAAAAAAGCAACAAGTTGCAGGTAAGAGCTGAGACAAAAAGAAAGAGTGGATAAAAAATGCAACTCGGGGACTTGCATAGAAATGCAACCCGGCATTTAGCCAGAGTTGCTAAAACATCCAACTGAAATAAAACTGAGTAGCAACAAATAAATAATTGTAAGGTTACATCTGCACCCGGCATCCCGGGGATCTGATCAAAGTTTAAGGTAAAGTTTGCAGGAATCACACAAATGTAGAACCGATGTTGTCCGCATCGGTGTTGGCAGAGGCAGACGGCTCGGAGGTTGTTGTGGCCACTGAGATAGGATCCGTTGCAGAGGTGGATGCGGCAGACTAGGTGTTGGGCATCGGGTAGACACCAGTTAGCGCAGCACCAGTTGTGCCCAGCTCGGGAGCTGGCTCCTTGATCACCATCTCGGTGGTGATGGTGGCCTCCTGAGCGATGGGTTGCGACTGCTCGGCCTTTGTGTTGGTGGCCAACTCGGATTCCTCCGGGTTGACCAGCTGCTCGGTCCCCTCAATCACCTTGGCCTTCCCCTTCTCTGATGCTCTCTTGGCGGCATCATCCTCAGACTCGGTGTCGTCATCTTCATCGTCCTCATCATCATCTTTTTCAGGTTCTGTGTCCGGTTCGGGGAGGCCGTCGATGTAGGCGCCGGTGTCGGCGTAGGAGGCGATCTCGTATGCCACCTCCTTTCGGCGAGTGACGCAGTCGGGGTCCTTGGTCCACTTGGAGTCTTCACGGATCGTGAGGATCCTGTTGAGATCCAGATTCTCATACCAGCTGATGATGAAGTGTAGCAACTTGTCAGCTCCTGCCCGAGCTGCGGAGGCGCGCCACCTCTTCAACTCGGCCTTGACTCTGTCCAGATGTTCGGAGATCTCGCTGAAGGTTTCTGGCACATCCTGATCCAGCCAGAATAGCTTGTGGAGTTTGAATCCAGTGGACACCATGGAGGTGCCCAGGCCCTTGAGGGAGCGGATCTGTGCCTTGATGCTGAGGAGATGGTCGTTGATGTTAGCAGTGTTGTCAATATCCAGACCGGATGCAGCTGTGAGTTTCCTGGCCTTGTCCACAACTGGCACACCAGCAGAGCGGAGTTCCGGGAAGATATCTAGATAGGGAACTAGTGTGAATCAGAAACAGAGACCGAGAAGAAGCAAAACCGGGTAGAAGAAGGCAGAGAAGAAAAAATCAAACCAAGCCAAGTGCAAAGTAAACGCAACTCACATTCTAGGTCCACCATCAGGTCTCCCAGCTTGATCTTCTAGTGCGTCTCGTCTTTGATGTGCTTGTCTTGGATGCGGCGTGATTCCGAGATCTGGGTAACGAGAAGCCGGTTATGTTCCTTCAGCATCGAGATCTCCATCTCGAGCGTCTGCTTCTTGGCCTTGGAGGTCTTCTCAATCTCCTGCTTCTCGTTAACTTGGTGGATGGCAGTCTCGTAAGCATCCTTCAAGTCGACCTGGAGCTTCTCATACTCCGCCCTATCGGCGGTGCGCTTTTGCTCGATCTCCGCTTCTCGGGTTTGAAACTGCTGCTGAACCTCAGCAGGCGTGAGGAAGTTCAGGTGTTGCTCCCAGAAATTCTTATATTCTTCTGCGAGGAGAACAGTATTGTCAGCAGAGTAACCAGATGAAAAGAAACATAAGTGCAGAGAAGAAGGAGGAAAACTCACCCTCCAGAGTAGCGATCTTGCTCTGGGTGGAGGCAGCAAAGACTTCGCAATCTCGGTGCTTTTCCACCAAGTCCTTGAGCTTGCCTACAGAGAAAACAACGATAAAGCAAAAAAAAAACACGGGCGTAAACACAAAACGCACAAACCGAAATGCTGAAAGCTTACCTTCAACTTCTGAGATCTGGAGAGTGCGGTCCAGGGCCATCTGCTCCATTGCATCGTTGTCTTTCTTGTCGGTTTCGAGTGCCTGGATACGATCCTTGGCAATGCGGTGGTTCCAGAGTAGCCGACGGAACACTCTTGTCCTCTTCTGAACGCTATTCTGCAAAGAAGAAGAGAAAAAGCATAAGTCTTTTTGAAAGATTTGGCCCGAGTAGATGTCAACTCGGTTGAGTCTTCACCTACTCGGCCCGAATCTCGGGGACTGAGGGAATGACTAAGAGGAAAAGAGAAAAAGAGAAAAGAAAGAAGAAACCAGCAACTCGGAAAGTGCAAGAAGGAGAAAAAAAATACTTACCACGTAACTCTGCTCGATGTCCTCGACGTTCCTGCGCATGACAAACAGCTTTCCGGCCAAAGTGCAGGTGGGGCTGGCAACCGTCATGGCAGTAGAGCCTACGTGAGCCTTGTTCCAGTCGGTGCGGTAGTGGTCGATCTGGCCCAGCTCGATACCATTCCAAGTAGGGTTGTCGTGCGCCTTGCTGTTCTAGGCCTGGTCAACGTAGCCTACTCGGTCCAAGATGGCAGTAAGGCCCTCCCCTTCAATCTCGTCATCTTCTTCGCCATGCGAAAAGAGCTCGGGAATTGCCTTCTTCCCCTTGGACTTGGAGGTTGCCACGGCTTGGCCTTCTTTCAGAGCGACTAGTTTTTTCTCTCCCTTAGACAGTGCGATTTCGTGGCGCTGAGACAGGGTCATCATGTACTCCGGGTAGATGTGTTGCACGCTGCCGCCCGCACCAGCAGCCTGCTTCTCGAGGGGGCCAGTGACCCCAGAAGCAGCCAGGTTGGCGCGGAAAGCGTCAACTCTGTGTTCTTCACTTGCTTCCCGGACGGCTTGCCCTGCGGCTTGGGGGAGGCATTTGCTGCCCGGCTTGCGAAGCGTTGCGCTTTGGCTGATGCCGGGTGGGCTCGGTTCCATACTTGATGATCTTCCTGGTGCTTGGAGTAGGGTCTAGCTGAGAAGCAGTTGGAGGTACTCGGAGAGTTGGCTGAGGAGGTGGTGGCACTTGAAGAGTAGACTGAGTTGGTGGAGGTGATGGTGCTGATTGAGTTGGCGGAGGAATTGGTTCGCTGGGTGGTGTCACCTGCTGGGTTGGCGGCACAGGAGGCCGGCTACTCGGTGCATCGTCGGGCTGTACTTGGTCTTGGCGGGTGAGCTCCACCATGTCTTCTTCTACCCGCTGCTCTGCAGCGGGATCGGGCCTTGCGTCAACATTGTCTTCTACCCGCGGCCCGGCCGCGGGGTTGTCTTGCTCAGCAGCGTTGGTGTCTTGCTGCTGCTCGGGAGAGGCATATGGCCGCTCTAGGGCGGCATCATCTTGCTGCTCGGCAGCGCCTTCAGTGTTTTCCCCAGCTGATGCAGCTGGGGGAGACGACGGCATCTCGTCGTGGGCAGCGTCTTGGGCAGCTTGCTGCGCGTCGAGTCGCTGCTGCTGGGAGAGGGGATCGTTATCATTCCCGGCGCCAGTGTTCTCGGTGCCGAGATCTTCTTCTTCACCAACAGGGGAGGACACACGCGCCCTACCCTGCTGGTCCTTGTCTTCGTCTCCCTCCGAGAGCTCTACGAGCTGCTCGGGAGGCACACGTGCTTTCTTCTTGGAGCGAGTTGGGGCCGCAGGGGCATCCGCGTCGAGAGGGGCGCTGGAAGGAGAAGCAAGTTCAGAAAGGAAGCAGAAAGAGGGAGAAGAGAAAAGCGCAACATGAATCGGCAACAAATCAAAGTTTTACTCGGAGGAAACACTTACCCTTGGCTGGTGGGGGCTTTCCTCTTGCGGGAAGCGCTGGCCTTGGTAGCGGCTTTCTTCTTGGGTCTCTTCGAGGGGGGTTCCTGGGCACCACTTCCAACCCTCTTCCGAGTATTGGGAGCCGCCATGGACAGAGGATCAACCTCCAAAGGTTCCTCCTCGTCGTCCAGATCAGGATCCTCTACAGAGTAGAAGAAGAAGAAAGAAATTCAGAAACAGAGAAGGGAATCAAAGGAGCTACTAGTGAGCAGTGAGGTGAACTCGGTCACCTTCTTCATCTTCGGAAAAATCCCGAATAGAGGGACCGGCTCGAGACTTACCGGGTTGAACGGAATTAGGGCTACACAAGGTATCCTGAGTATCGTAGGCGGTCTTGTGGTCGTCCTCTCGGTCCTTGGCCAATTGGCAGTGACGAGTTCATTGTCCTCTTCTCGCTGGAGCGGGATGTGTTGTTGGTGCAAACAGATAGCACATTGAGTTGAATTCTCAGCTAAGGAGTTCTACTCGGGATAGCATGAAAACACAAAGCATATGAAGCTAAGGAGTTCTACTCGGGATAGCATTCAAACACACAGCATATTAAGCTAAGGAGTTCTGCTCGGAATAGCATGCAAACACAAAGCATATTAAGCTAAGGAATTCTATTCGGTATCAGAGTGCAAACACAAAGTACAGAACACTAACCTGTTCGATTGGCTTGGAGCGGCTATACGGTACGAAGCCGTACGCCCAGTTCTCGGTGAGGGAGGTCTGCATGATGGACCTGGCCCAGATGGCCACATCCGCCTTGCTGAGCTCGAAGGTTGTTGTCCTGGTACAGTCCCGAGCGCCTCCCATGTAGCACATCTTGTGCACTCGGTGCTAGAGCGGGAGTACTCGGCGCGAGATCCAGCAGGCGATGGGGTCATCTTGGATCCTGCCGTCACCAGCACGGTCAGGCGCTTCTCGACCGAGACAACATCTGGCACAGTCTTCTTCGGGTCGTAGCCCCAATTCTGCCCGGTGGGCAGCGAGTTGACGAACTTTGGGAGCCCTATCCTGTCTTCAGTGGGTTTTCCCTTCTCGGCGGGTACGTTCTTGACGTAGAGAAACCCGAGCTGCCATTTCTGCACGGTATCTAGCCCGCGGACTCTCGGGTTGTGTCCGGTGCGGCGTTGTAGCATCATAGCGCTACCAGTCTTGGTCATCGCGCGAGGGCCAGAGGTATTGCCAGGATTCGGAACTTTTTGTCTACTGAGGAAGAAATATCTGGCCCATGTGTGGATGGTGGGGTTGACACCCAGGAATGCTTCACACACGGTGGCGTGTGTGGAGAGCATGACAATTGCATTTGGTGGGAGATGATGTGGTTGGACGCCAAAGTGGCGGAGGAAATCAGAGACTAAATGAGAGATGGGAAGGCCGAAGCCACGCTTAAAGTGGGATAAGAAGACAACGTATTCACCTTCTTTGGGTTCCGGGACGATCTCGTCGCCGGGAGGCCGGCACAAGACACCGGGAGGGATGCGGCGTGTGTTGACTAGCCATTGGCAGTCCTCCGCCGTCACGTCCGAGCCTTCCTAGCCGGCTCGGAAGGAAACAGTAGGGTCTCCAGGCGCCATGGATACGGAGATGGTTGTCGGAGAGGAAGAGCTCGTGGAGAAAGATCTTGGCGAAGTTGCGCAGAGGCCCTTCTCTATTTCTCTCTCTCGCGCGGCGGCGCAGCGAGTGTTCGCGGTGGCGGAGTGCTCGACGGAGGCGAAGAGGCGAGGGAGGCGTGAGATTGGGGAAGAACAGGAAAGAGGAGAAGTGAACGGCGCGGGGGTATTTATTTTTCCCCTACGAATTGACGTTACTGGTGGATTGATCGTGGCATTGACCATGGGCAATGATCGTGCGGCGTGGGTTAATCGACTGTTAGAAACGCACACAGCGCGAAATGCGCGCGTAACGGGCGCAATTAATCCCACGTCCGGATCGTGGGCTCTGGAGTACGGTTGACATGACCTAACGGGCCGTGGGCCCTACGCTCAGAGGCTGGCGCGTGGCCTGCGGTTGCACCGAGGCGTCGCCGTCTCTGTGCGTGCCACGTGCCCCACGGTGACCCGGGAAGTTGGATCTATCTAATCCAGCGAGATCGTGTGCATAATTTCGCTAAGTCTCTTTACTCGACAACACAGAAGAAAGAGTGCTCTACTCGGAGGTGGAGAGAATCAAGTAAGAGATACAGGTCCGAGTGGAGGTGCTACCCCGCCTCTTTCCCTTCATGAAGACAAAGGTTTGTTTTAAGCTGGCAGGGCCCAATGAACAAGTTCACTAGACTCTACCAGCTTCGGGGGCTAATGTCGGGGGGTTACCCCCGAGTAGGGGTAAGGCAAGTGCTAAAGTGAAGGTCAACATGCAGTTGACCGGGTAGACGGCTACCCGGGTACTTGCTACCCGGTAGTTTTCTAACCGGACATATTCAGTTAAGACCAAAAGAAGATATCGAGGAAGTTATATTCGTCCGAGTAAAGAAGTTGTGGTCCGGATAGACGGATAGCAATCCTACTCGGGACAGAAGTCAATGGAGCCGTTCTGACAAGGGATCCCGCGTATCCTACGTCTGTACCGGCGTGCGGTTCAACTTACTAGGTTTGTGATCATCCGTGACACGGGTGGTGACAGAGGGTTAGACGGTCGTCTTGTCTTGTCAAGGACAGAGGGCACAGGACAGGATGGGGCTCTATGCTGTGAGGCTGACAGAGTGGACATGATCTGTCAGCCGTACGGCACGGCGGCTTCTCAGCGCGAGATCATGGAAGCGTGCTCACGTCACAGTGGTTAAGTCACATCACTGAACTTTCTATTCGCTGTTTATCCGGCTGGGCACCAGTATATAAGGTGCTCTGCCCCCTCCTGCGCGAGGGACGTTGCCTCACTTCGCATTTATTG
The DNA here is from genome assembly GCA_028641055.1 of Alopecurus myosuroides. NCBI lineage: Eukaryota > Viridiplantae > Streptophyta > Magnoliopsida > Poales > Poaceae > Alopecurus > Alopecurus myosuroides. The sequence continues at coordinate 229,492,326 of CM054063.1, read as the reverse complement.
CTAGAGAGAACACTAGAGCTAGAGAGAGCTGCCGAGTGAATACTCGGCTGAGAGGCAAACTTGTACTGTGGCCACTCGGAGATCATACATACAGAGAGATAGGAAGGAGTAGGGGTGTTACCTCCACACGAGGGCCCCGAACCTGGGTAGTTTTTGGTGTTTGCAATGTTTCTTGAGCGCGGCTACTTGCCGTGCGATCCCTCCCCGGATTCCCCCAGCGTCCATCGGCCCCAACATTAGCCATCCCATGGCACGTGCCGTGATACCACCACGACACTTCCAGCTCACGTAGAGGGGCGAGAACGATAGTTCCGTCTTTTTCCCGAAGGGGCTAGGGTTTCTCCGGAGAGGGGCTACGGAGTGTCTCAATACCGTCAAACCACATGGTATTCCATACAATGTGTTTTAGAGTGTGGCATGGGTCTTGGATGCCCAATATTACCTCACTCTCTATGTTAGGGCATCACCGTCGTCGGATTCTCTCTGGCGGGTTCCAACACTACTTAGAGCGTGAAACTCCCGGATCTGATGGAACGAGGGAAATGTTCTGGTATATTTCCGGGATGATCAGACTGATCCCCGGTAATTGGCGTATTCGAGTACTTCAAGAATTTGGGGTTTGGTGGAACAACCGTGTTTATTTCTCGAAGTGTTCTCTTTGCCACTTTTGCTGAGGGAGTTGCCAGGAAAGTTAGGTTGCAGTCTCCATCAACTCTCGGGAATTTTGGTTCGCCTTTTTACTTCTGTTCCTGGATTTTTCCATCTGTTTCCGATTCATTGTCTTCTTTTTCAGCTTCTGGCTTTTTCTTGGATTATTTCCTCTTAGAGCTCTTCCCCTTGTTGCCGGATCCTGCAGTGCCTTTCATATGCTTATTAAGCCGACATTGCGCATCAGTATGGGTAGGTTTCTCAAATTGCGAATCGTGGACACTGTTTTCCGACTTAATCTTTTCTCACTCTTCCTTTGAGTAGGAGAAAGGTTATGTGCTTCTTCCTTTCCATTTGTTGTCATTATCCTTTCCAAAGGCTAAATTAACTTCTTTGGGATTTGGCTGTGCTTCTGGAGTAGCTTTCTTCTCAAAACGAGGTGTCGATAGGTTATGTGCATCTCAACAAGTCCCTCGGGTGAACCGATAGGTTTTTGATTAGGAGAACGTGTAGGACGCTGGTGACAATCGTCGGCTAACAGGGGGCACGATTTACCCAGGTTTGGGGCCCTCGTAGAGGTAAAACCCTTACTCCTGCTTTTGTCGATATGTATTAGCAATAGATCGGTTACAGTGGGGTGTGCTCGAGTCGAGAATAAGATCTCAATCTCAAGGATTTGATGGTGCGGTATTGCTTGGTCCCTCTCCTAGTGGTTCTCATGGCCTTATATAGGTGGCCAGGTCTAAAACCGTACCTCGGGGGGTTACAAACCCTAACCTAAAGTCGGTTACAAGTTTCGTTTCTTGACCCGCAAGGCCGTACGGGTGGGCCTCGACAGGGCCTTCTAGAACTGTCCACAACGTCTCCCTTTGGGCTTAGGTCTTGGGCCTTGGACCGGGTAGCCTCACCCGATAGGTCCAGGATTCATCCCCTTGTTAGTAGCCCCCAAGCGTTTACTCGATTGAGAATTTGTCGGGTAGACGCTCAAAGTTCGTCTTGATTTCCTTTGATTGATTGCTTCAACCGTTTTACTTTTAGAGGGCGCATACCCTGTGCGTGTTGCGCTTCTTGTACTCGAGCATCGAGCGATGAATGTGCCTATGTTTGGGTTGTTTTTGCAGAAGGATGTGGCTCAGTTGCTTGGCTCTCCCAAAAGCTCAGGGCCAATTAATTGCATCTAGGGCAAAAACAGTTCTGGCCTACACAGACTCGAGACCTCCGACTCGAATCCCGTGAGGTGATCATTGCGACTAGGCCGTGGAGGTATTACCTAGTTGAACTTAACCTATAGGGGTACCCGTCGCGTCCTCTAGGATTTTTCTTCGTGTTGTTGACACGGAAATTTACCGGAGGACGCAGCTTGAGTGAGATTCCAGGCCCATAAGAGATATCTTTTGGGTCTTACCTTCGTATTCGAGAGAATACGACATCCGGATGTGCCTAGTCGGCTGAACGATCCAGGATAGGGATGTCTAAATACATCGTGTGACAGAGCTGCACATTTGCAAGTTTTATCTTGAGAATTTTCGAATGAGGACATTTCCCCTTCTTATTGTATTTATGCAAAAGAGACTTTTGCACTTGTAATATTTTTTCCATACAAAATATTTTTCATGTCTGGAGGCCTTGTTGTACCTATACGAAAGAGATTTCATGTGTGGATACTTACGCGAAAGAATTTCCGCTTCTTCACATGCCCATACGAAAGAAATTTCGTGTCAGGGATTTTTATGGGAAAGTGTTTTCGCGTCTTGATGTGCCCATACGAAAGAAATTTTGTGTTAGGGTTTTTATGCCAAAGAGTTTTCGCGTCTTGATGTGCCCATACGAAAGAAATTTCGTGTCAGGAATCCCATGCGAAAGAATTTTCACGTTTGATGAGGTATGCAATGAGTTCATTGCGCACTTGTCCGTTCTGACTCCTCCCGATGGGACGTGACGGAGCAAAGCAGAGCACAATGGCCCACCTTGTCAGCTTTTGACTGGAAATGAGAGGTCGTTTCCGGTTTTCCCGCAAGCCACGCGTTGTAAATGCGCACGATCTGCTGTAAAGATCGTGGAAGAGGCAACTTTCACCTCCGCCTTGTTTCCACTTCCCGCGTGGCAGGCGCGATGGGCGCCACGTCGCCAGATCTACGGTTCATATTGGCGTGGCAGGCGCGATGGCCGCCACGTCGCTAGAGATGCCTCCGCGCCGCCCACCGTGAAGACAGGCGACTGGCGCTCCGCTAGCACCACCAGGAAGAGCATCAACGAGATGCAACGGGAGGGGCTGCTGCCTCCCGACGGTGACAAGAGCGTTCGCCTGGCCAAGAAATAGGAGGTACCTAATCCCCGTGCGAACGAGCGCGTGATCTTCACGGATCACGTCTCGCGCAATCTCTCTCTTCCTCTCCACCCCTTTCTCCTTGGATTGATGTATGTCTACGGCATACAGCTCCATGACTTGCCTCGAAACGTGATTCAGCACATCTCGTGCTTTGCGAGTGCTTTCTTGGCATTCGCCCGCATTGGGGCCTCTGGAAGACCCTGTTTAAGGTGCGAATCTTCCGGGAGAAATCGCGACCCGGCGAGAAGCTGGCAGAGCCAATGCGCACCGGTGGCTTTGGGATCCAGGCGAGGACGGACATCCCTTATATGGAGATGTTCTTCATCGACTCCGCGCGAGGATGGCGGAGGAAGTGGTTCTACGTCGTCGACAACAGCGCGGGTGGGGCTCCCGAATTCCACCCATTCGCGATTCTGAAGTGGAGGAAATCCTGGGCGCACAAGCTCACCGCCGAGGACAGCAAGGTCGTCTCTCCCCTACTCGCGAAGGTGGGGAGCTTACGCGACAAGGTGACGGGGGTCCCTCTGAATGGATTGCACTTGGCGAGTGTCTTTCTTCGGCGGAGAATTCAACCCCTTCAACACAGGCCATCGACCATGTGGGAGTATCAGGACACCCAAGACCCTAGCCGCGTCTGCGAAGACATCCTCTGGAATGCTGAATTCGAGAAGAAGATTGCGGCCATCACCAAGATTAAGAAGGGAGAGGCCTTCTCGACCTGTTCTCTCGAGCCATTCGAGGCTTCGAAACCTCCGCCAGCCGAGGTAAGTGTTGTTGTTGTTTTTCCTTTGTTTCTTGCAGTCTGAATTTATATCGAGTGAGAATCTATTCTTCTCTTCTTCCTTTATATCCATAGAGCTTGAACGTGGTGACGTGCTATCCGCCCGTTACCTTAGAGGCAGACCTTTTTGCGAGTAACGTGGATGCTTCTCTCGAGACCACCGTGGCTAAAGCCGACTCGAGCTCTAAGCACGAGTTCATGGACGACGAAGAAGAGTAAGATAGCGAGCATCTCCAATGCCGCAAGCGCCGCAAGCCCGAAGAAGACGAAGTTACCTCCAAGGGTAGTTCCTTGAATGACGAGTCTCTTAAGACGACTGAGCCTGTTCAGGTGCCTCCTCTTAATGTGCTTCCTCCCCTGGGTCAGAAGCCGAAGGTTTCCACTGCCTGGAATGTGGACATTCCGGATGACAATGATAAGGACGAGTAAGTTTTTCTTGTGCGTTGTTCTTTAGTCGCGAATATTTTCCTTGTTATGTATCCTTGTTTGACTTTTCCTTCCATAGCAGCCTTCAAACCATCAGTCCTAGCCAGTATGCTTCTTCTGTTCCTTCTGTGAAGAGGAAATAAGTAGTTGCGGGTGAAGCTCTAGTCGCAGAGGCCGCCCAAAGGTCTCCAGGTCCCGCACGGGCAACCGCAGCTCCTGAGTACGGGTTGCCTGGCTTCGCAGGTGTGGCTTCGGCGAACAAAGAAGTTTCGGGCAGCTCGGTTTAACATCCCAAGTATGAAAACTCCCCTTAGAATGTTTGTTGCATGTTTAATTAAAGTATTGCATCATGTCATCATATGTTTGCTTTTGTTTCTAAATTGTTGCATTTGTTTTCCACTGTTTTCACAACTCAAATTCAAACCTTACTCAAACAATGTTTTCATACTTGTTCTGTTACAACTTTTGGAATAAAAATAACAAATAAAAACAACCATTTTATTCCTTGTTAATCACTCATTAAATTGTTGGTTTAATCAAACCATTAATTCAAGCAATTACTCTAAATCATTTCAAATTCAAACCAATTCTCAAAATCAGTACCTTTTTGAATCCATAAAATTCACCACACATTTGTATTCTTTAAATCATTCTAAAAACCCTAGGGGTAACCCTATTCAAATGCTTGTTTTCAATAAGGTTATTTAATATCAAAATTTCCCAAATTTGGTTTCAAATACAAACACTATTTTTAAATCTCAACTTTCTGAAATCCAAACTTGGAAAGTGGTTTCTAATCATCCGAAAAGTCTAACCTAATTTTTCTGGATTTTTCACTAAGCTAAAAGCCACCTATTTCTTCCAAAAGCAAAACTACAAAAAAATATAAAACAGAAAAATAAAAAAGGAGCAAACCAGCGCGCGCGCGGCAGATAACGCAGCCCAGCCCAACCTAGCGACTAAAGCGCGCGCGGCCCAGCCTTTTTCCCTCACTTACCGGTTCGCTGGCCGCCCCGTCGTCTCTCCCCTGTACGGCAAGCATCTCACGCACGCCACGGCAGCACAGTGGCATGTCGACGGCGATCCGCCACCCTAGCCCCCTACAAGCAGCCCTAGGGCCCTCCCTAGCCTGCCCTAACCCTAGGCTACTACTTCCCCCTCGCGCCGCCGCTGTTTCTCTCTCGCTCCCGGCGAAACTAGCCTCTGAACCTCACCGCTACCCCTCACCGGCGCGTTTCTCTGAACCTCGTCGGACCACCGTCGCCTCGCACCTCCACTCCCCTAGCTAAGCCCAGAAATAGAACCGCCATCAACTCCTCTTCCTGTTCGGCACGATAACGAGCACGGATACTCACGGGTTTGTCGCCGCCATCAACGACCTCGTCTCCGGCCACCGCGACACCGACTCTGAATTCCGGCGCGCCGTCGTCGCTCCTGTGCCCCTCGTGGAGCTCTGACCACGGGGATCGACCACCCACCACCTCCTCTTCCTTCTGGACCCCTTCATCGAGCTCAAGATGGCCTGGATGCGCGCCGCCATCGTCGCTGCTGCCGCCGGCGTCGACCACGTCCACGTCGCGCCTCTGCGACGACGACATCCGCCGGTGAGCGTCTGTGTTCCCCTCCTCCTCTCCTCTCTGCGGCATCCGAGCACGTTACTGCACACGCACACAACCAATCGCAGCGAGCACGGCCACGGACCTCTCCCCGCCGGCGAGCATCCTTGTTCATGTTCAGTCGAGGAAGGAATTTGTCGTCAGCAAAATTCAGTTAAGCCATGCGTTCAACTGTATCTTGTTTGCGTTTGTTTGTCTGTCAAACGAATCGAAACACCGCAGCAGTTCAGTCAGATCGCAAGCTATCGAGAGGGGCAGGGATCGAATCCTGCCCCTCGCACGGGTTTTCCCCCAATTCTTTTGCCCCGCTGCCTGACAGGTAGGGGCCACGCGACAGTGACCCCCACTGCCACGCGTGTGCGCGCTCGCCACGCTGGCCACGGGCCCCCCTGGCAGCGTGTGGGTATGCTTCCAGTGCGGTAACAAAAAGAATAAAACGCCTCTGTTTAATTTCTAATTCTTTTAAAATGGCAGAATAAAAACCCAACTTTAAACCTTAATAACTTTTAATCTATATTTCTGATAAATAAAAGTTATATATGTTTTCTGTTCAGAATTTATTAATCTTTCCAAATATTCAATTTGTGTACTGTTTTGGAAACTCCAAATGTATTTAAAATTCAAACTTAAATAATTCAAATGCTAGTTTATAAAATCAATAACTAATTATTTATTAATCCAATAAATGCAAATAAAATATGTTTTCCATACTATTTCATCTCACCTTTGCAAATATAATTTTTGTTTCGTGGTTTGAATAATTTAAATTGCCTAAATAATTTAAATCTTGTTTAATTCAATTAAAATTGCTAAAATCATAACTTGCTCCAATTAAGTTATTTTTAAACAAGTAAAATATGTTTTCCAACCAGAAAAACCTAACCTTTCCAAATATGAGCTTTAATTAATATTTTGGACAATTAAAATTCAATTAACATTCCTATTTGAATTAATTCCAATTTAAAACTTGTTTAATATTGTTTAAGTCCTAATAAATTCATCCTAACTCCTATTTCAATATGTGAAACATGTAATCCACCTAAAATTTGATGTTCTTTTCAAATATCAACTTTGTCTTTTGTTTTGAGCAACTTAACTTGATGAAAACAACAATTACTTGTGTGACATCAATAAGGAACCAAAATTCTTAACATGATAACTAAAAATCCCACACTTGGTAATTCTCCTTTTCTTTTGCATCTATTATTGTTTACTTCTTGTTATCATCATGCATGCATCATGCTAATTCACTTACACCTGATAACTAATTATAGATCATTTGTTTCCACTTTAATTCATGGACTCTTTCCATATGCAATCCAATTGCATATGGGTCCATTTAAATTGTGCTATCTTGTCAAATAGGTTACTTTGATGCATCTATTAACTTGACATGCATCATCCCATGTTTGTGCAACTATGCCATGTATTGATTGTTCGTCTCTTTCGATTGTGTGTTTGCTTCTTCTCGCTTTAGACGACGACGTTGAGACGGACGATCTTTACGGTACTTCTTCACAGGATCTTAACTCAGTACCAGGCTACTGGGTTTTGCAGGCAAGTTATCACTCACATGAATCATCGAGTTCTCTTCCACACTTGTTGTCGATACTATCCTTTTGTCTATTTCTGCTAGCCCTATGAATCGATGCTTGTTCTCCGAACCCATCATATGATATCTTGAGCCATGATATTGCCTCACCTCCATACCTACAGCCATTGCTTGTGCATGTTCTTATCTAGCATGCTTAGGGTTGCTTTTGCTCGAGTCTGTTATCGGTTACTTCTTTTGTTATATTATTATTATTATTGTTCCGGGGGCTCGAAGTTAATCAATCAATCCTGTTAATGCTATTGATAATAATAACTTGATGATAAGGCACCGGCAGGAGGCCCTAAGTGGTTTTGAGGCCTGCTAGTGTCGACCCCCTAATTAGGAAAAGGGTCTTGTCTACTGATCCATGATGAGCGCACTACCCGCATGTGGGAAGCGAGTATGGGCGCCCCCCTCAGTTCGACTTGATTCGCATCTCGTCCAAACCGCCGCACTTAGTTCGGGTGTTCCATTTGCTGCATCATATGCAGGTACGAACCCTTGGCGCCAGGGTGGAACTTTTGTAGTCGGCATTTAGGGCGGCGTGGTCTTCCAGTGCTATGAGGGTCCCCTTTTCTTCGTGGGGCTCGATTAGCCGCGCACGCACAGCACGCGGTGTTTTGGGCTTGATGCGAAGAACGGTTGGATTGTGTTGAGTGCCCCGCTTGGTGGGAGGCATCCCATCTGGCGGGATATTCATGCGTGTACGGCTAAATTGGTGCAACCCTGCAGGGATAATCTTCTCGAGAAGCCGTGTTTTCCGCGGTTATGGATTACTTGGTGAAAGTACTGGCTAACAAGTACTCAAGACAACTTCAACATAATGATCAATCATGTTTCACCCAATGATTAATAACTTGACTAGTAATAGGTTATTCACACAATAACTTGACTCATATTTAATACCACGGTGTGAGTTATCCTCGAATTGCTTCTTCGGATAAGGGGCGAGATCCAGGATGGGTTTGTTTGAAGTTATCTTTCCGTTGGTTACAATTCCTCGATCTTATCTTCTCTGTTAGCCGGAACTTGTAGTTATTTTCTGTAGTTGGTTAGAGCAGCCCGCTGCAGCTTTCATAATAACCATCTCTTCCGTTGATCCCAAGCATCAATGCTTGTGTTGACGGGTAACTCTTTGATGAAGTGTGAGTCTTGCTTGCCAGTACTTGGATGTACTGACCCCGTTGGGGCTATGGTTTACGCAGACTACGACTACGGCTACGATGATCACCAGGATGGCTACTTCGTGGAGTTTGACGAGACTGCAGACTAGTAGATAGCTGGACCTCGGGCAGGATCCAGGAACTACGTGGATGGGCTTCGTCTTCTTTATTTTCCCCGGCTTCTTAAGCCTTTTTGGTTTTGTCTGTACTCAGACACCGTTGTTTGCTTCCGCTGATGTAATGAATGATATGTTGGGACATGTGTCCTCTGGATGAGTGTTTTGCTATCTCTGCCTTAGTGAAGGCTATTTGCAAACTTATTTCATTCTTTTGTGTCTTAGAGACATTCTGTGCTATCATTTCATTTAAAGCTGTTGACGTACCGTGCGTGCTTGATATGAAGTACGTCGACAGTAGTGCCTTAGGTTCCTAGCGGATAGTTTACATCGACGATGGAATAGCAGGGCTTGTGTTGTCGCGCATAAGCGCAGGCCTACCAGGAAGCTGGGACGTGGGAGCAGGTATGCCCCATAATCCAAGCACCTGCTATCCAGTTCGGCCCGATGAGTATCCTCTAGAAACCAGGGTGCGACAAATGGTATCAGATCCTATCTGCCTGTAGGATCCCTTTTTACTGGTCGCAGTTGAGTCTAGAAACTATTTTGTAGCTATATAGGAAAAATGAAACGTGAGAGTAGGAACTCTGTTCTTTTTCTTCTTTTCCCTCCCTCCCACCCCTTTTTCTGGTAAGGAAGTGCAACGTTGGTTTTTCCCTTCTCATCTAAACTTTCAAGTTAGGATTTCACGTGTTTTGGGTTCTCCGTAGTACCTCAGGTTTTTGGTCTCGTTTTCCCGGTGTTGCTTCAATATCATGTTCTTCTAAACATTTCCTTTTCGTCCGTTGAAATCTTGTTGTTGTTTTCCACTTCAATTCTTCTACCGGCGTCAAATCAAAACTTCCCCGTAAACTCTATTCCATCTAGAGTGTTCTTTCATACCGGAGCATCACATTCCTTTGTGTAAAAAATCCTTGCCATAACAAACTACCAAGTTGTGGTTCCACTAAGCAATCAAATCACCGTTCACTCTCCGGAATCTCAAATGTTGCCTTCCAAGTTCAGTCATACAAATCAAATTATAATTAAAGGCCACATATTCCTCGCTTCTCTCATGTTGCTGATTCTGACATTGATGTCATTCTTGGTGTTGCATTGATGTCAATAACTCTGTTCCACCCTTATTACAGATAGTCTATTCTCCAAATGAATCAAATTCTATCCAGCTATACAGCCTCCACACAAAACCTATACCTCTACTAATATTGTTCCGGTGGTTTCCAAGTTCCCTGATATCTTTCCAGAAGAGTTGATAGGAATTCCGATTGTTTTGAACTTCCAGATAAACTATCCAATGTGCACGATGTGTTTCACGTGTCACAACTCAAGAGGATCTTCCCAAGAAGTATCCGGACCTTTTCTTTTCTCAGTAGGAATCTCGGGGCGCGATTCCTTCAAGGGGGGGCGTTTGTAACATCCCAAGTATGAAAACTCCCCTTAGAATGTTTGTTGCATGTTTAATTAAAGTATTGCATCATGTCATCATATGTTTGCTTTTGTTTCTAAATTGTTGCATTTGTTTTCCACTGTTTTCACAACTCAAATTCAAACCTTACTCAAACAATGTTTTCATACTTGTTCTGTTACAACTTTTGGAATAAAAATAACAAATAAAAACAACCATTTTATTCCTTGTTAATCACTCATTAAATTGTTGGTTTAATCAAACCATTAATTCAAGCAATTACTCTAAATCATTTCAAATTCAAACCAATTCTCAAAATCAGTACCTTTTTTAATCCATAAAATTCACCACACATTTGTACTCTTTAAATCATTCTAAAAACCCTAGGGGTAACCCTATTCAAATGCTTGTTTTCAATAAGGTTATTTAATATCAAAATTTCCCAAATTTGGTTTCAAATACAAACACTATTTTTAAATCTCAACTTTCTGAAATCCAAACTTGGAAAGTGGTTTCTAATCATCCAAAAAGTCTAACCTAATTTTTCTGGATTTTTCACTAAGCTAAAACCCACCTATTTCTTCCAAAAGCAAAACTACAAAAAAATATAAAACAGAAAAATAAAAAAGGAGCAAACCAGCGCGCGCGCACGCGGCAGATAACGCAGCCCAGCCCAACCTAGCGACTAAAGCGCGCGCGGCCCAGCCTTTTTCCCTCACTTACCGGTTCGCTGGCCGCCCCGTCGTCTCTCCCCTGTACGGCAAGCATCTCACGCACGCCACGGCAGCACAGTGGCATGTCGACGGCGATCCGCCACCCTAGCCCCCTACAAGTAGCCCTAGGGCCCTCCCTAGCCTGCCCTAACCCTAGGCTACTACTTCCCCCTCGCGCCGCCGCTGTTTCTCTCTCGCTCCCGGCGAAACTAGCCTCTGAACCTCACCGCTACCCCTCACCGGCGCGTTTCTTTGAACCTCGTCGGACCACCGTCGCCTCGCACCTCCACTCCCCTAGCTAAGCCCAGAAATAGAACCGCCATCAACTCCTCTTCCTGTTCGACACGATAACGAGCACGGATACTCACGGGTTTGTCGCCGCCATCAACGACCTCGTCTCCGGCCACCGCGACACCGACTCTGAATTCCGGCGCGCCGTCGTCGCTGCTGTGCCCCTCGTGGAGCTCTTACCACGGGGATCGACTACCCACCACCTCCTCTTCCTTCTGGACCCCTTCATCGAGCTCAAGATGGCCTGGATGCGCGCCGCCATCGTCGCTGCTGCCGCCGGCGTCGACCACGTCCACGTCGCGCCTCTGCGACGACGACATCCGCCGGTGAGCGTCCGTGTTCCCCTCCTCCTCTCCTCTCTGCGGCATCCGAGCACGTTACTGCACACGCACACAACCAATCGCAGCGAGCACGGCCACAGACCTCTCCCCGCCGGCGAGCATCCTTGTTCATGTTCAGTCGAGGAAGGAATTTGTCGTCAGCAAAATTCAGTTAAGCCATGCGTTCAACTGTATCCTGTTTGCGTTTGTTTGTCTGTCAAACGAATCGAAACACCGCAGCGGTTCAGTCAGATCGCAAGCTATCGAGAGGGGCAGGGATCGAATCCTGCCCCTCGCACGGGTTTTCCCCCAATTCTTTTGCCCCGCTGCCTGACAGGTAGGGGCCACGCGACAGTGACCCCCACTGCCACGCGTGTGCGCGCTCGCCACGCTGGCCACGGGCCCCCCTGGCAGCGTGTGGGTATGCTTCCAGTGCGGTAACAAAAAGAATAAAACGCCTCTGTTTAATTTCTAATTCTTTTAAAATGGCAGAATAAAAACCCAACTTTAAACCTTAATAAATTTTAATCTATATTTCTGATAAATAAAAGTTATATATGTTTTCTGTTCAGAATTTATTAATCTTTCCAAATATTCAATTTGTGTACTGTTTTGGAAACTCCAAATGTATTTAAAATTCAAACTTAAATAATTCAAATGCTAGTTTATAAAATCAATAACTAATTATTTATTAATCCAATAAATGCAAATAAAATATGTTTTCCATACCATTTCATCTCACCTTTGCAAATATAATTTTTGTTTCCTGGTTTGAATAATTTAAATTGCCTAAATAATTTAAATCTTGTTTAATTCAATTAAAATTGCTAAAATCATAACTTGCTCCAATTAAGTTATTTTTAAACAAGTAAAATATGTTTTCCAACCAGAAAAACCTAACCTTTCCAAATATGAGCTTTAATTAATATTTTGGACAATTAAAATTCAATTAACATTCCTATTTGAATTAATTCCAATTTAAAACTTGTTTAATATTGTTTAAGTCCTAATAAATTCATCCTAACTCCTATTTCAATATGTGAAACATGTAATCCACCTAAAATTTGATGTTCTTTTCAAATATCAACTTTGTATTTTGTTTTGAGCAACTTAACTTGATGAAAACAACAATTACTTGTGTGACATCAATAAGGAACCAAAATTCTTAACATGATAACTAAAAATCCCACACTTGGTAATTCTCCTTTTCTTTTGCATCTATTATTGTTTACTTCTTGTTATCATCATGCATGCATCATGCTAATTCACTTACACCTGATAACTAATTATAGATCATTTGTTTCCACTTTAATTCATGGACTCTTTCCATATGCAATCCAATTGCATATGGGTCCATTTAAATTGTGCTATCTTGTCAAATAGGTTACTTTGATGCATCTATTAACTTGACATGCATCATCCCATGTTTGTGCACCTATGCCATGTATTGATTGTTCGTCTCTTTCGATTGTGTGTTTGCTTCTTCTCGCTTTAGACGACGACGTTGAGACGGACGATCTTTACGGTACTTCTTCACAGGATCTTAACTCAGTACCAGGCTACTGGGTTTTGCAGGCAAGTTATCACTCACATGAATCATCGAGTTCTCTTCCACACTTGTTGTCGATACTATCCTTTTGTCTATTTCTGCTAGCCCTATGAATCGATGCTTGTTCTCCGAACCCATCATATGATATCTTGAGCCATGATATTGCCTCACCTCCATACCTACAGCCATTGCTTGTGCCTGTTCTTATCTAGCATGCTTAGGGTTGCTTTTGCTCGAGTCTGTTATCGGTTACTTCTTTTGTTATATTATTATTATAATTTTTCCGGGGGCTCGAAGTTAATCAATCAATCCTGTTAATGCTATTGATAATAATAACTTGATGATAAGGCACCGGCAGGAGGCCCTAAGTGGTTTTGAGGCCTGCTAGTGTCGACCCCCTAATTAGGAAAAGGGTCTTGTCTACTGATCCATGATGAGCGCACTACCCGCATGTGGGAAGCGAGTATGGGCGCCCCCCTCAGTTCGACTTGATTCGCATCTCGTCCAAACCGCCGCACTTAGTTCGGGTGTTCCATTTGCTGCATCATATGCAGGTACGAACCCTTGGCGCCAGGGTGGAACTTTTGTAGTCGGCATTTAGGGCGGCGTGGTCTTCCAGTGCTATGAGGGTCCCCTTTTCTTCGTGGGGCTCGATTAGCCGCGCACGCACAGCACGCGGTGTTTTGGGCTTGATGCGAAGAACGGTTGGATTGTGTTGAGTGCCCCGCTTGGTGGGAGGCATCCCATCTGGCGGGATATTCATGCGTTTACGGCTAAATTGGTGCAACCCTGCAGGGATAATCTTCTCGAGAAGCCGTGTTTTCCGCGGTTATGGATTACTTGGTGAAAGTACTGGCTAACAAGTACTCAGGACAACTTCAACATAATGATCAATCATGTTTCACCCAATGATTAATAACTTGACTAGTAATAGGTTATTCACACAATAACTTGACTCATCTTTAATACCACGGTGTGAGTTATCCTCGGATTGCTTCTTCGGATAAGGGGCGAGATCCAGGGTGGGTTTGTTTGAAGTTATCTTTCCGTTGGTTACAATTCCTCGATCTTATCTTCTCTGTTAGCCGGAACTTGTAGTTATTTTCTGTAGTTGGTTAGAGCAGCCCGCTGCAGCTTTCATAATAACCATCTCTTCCGTTGATCCCAAGCATCAATGCTTGTGTTGACGGGTAACTCTTTGATGAAGTGTGAGTCTTGCTTGCCAGTACTTGGATGTACTGACCCCGTTGGGGCTGTGGTTTACGCAGACTACGACTACGGCTACGATGATCACCAGGATGGCTACTTCGTGGAGTTTGACGAGACTGCAGACTAGTAGATAGCTGGACCTCGGGCAGGATCCAGGAACTACGTGGATGGGCTTCGTCTTCTTTATTTTCCCCGGCTTCTTAAGCCTTTTTGGTTTTGTCTGTACTCAGACACCGTTGTTTGCTTCCGCTGATGCAATGAATGATATGTTGGGACATGTGTCCTCTGGATGAGTGTTTTGCTATCTCTGCCTTAGTGAAGGCTATTTGCAAACTTATTTCATTCTTTTGTGTCTTAGAGACATTCTGTGCTATCATTTCGTTTAAAGCTGTTGACGTACCGTGCGTGCTTGATATGAAGTACGTCGACAGTAGTGCCTTAGGTTCCTAGCGGATAGTTTACATCGACGATGGAATAGCAGGGCTTGTGTTGTCGCGCATAAGCGCAGGCCTACCAGGAAGCTGGGACGTGGGAGCAGGTATGCCCCATAATCCAAGCACCTGCTATCCAGTTCGGCCCGATGAGTATCCTCTAGAGACCAGGGTGCGACACTCGGCGGACCCTCTGTCTCTCACCCAAGGCCAGGTAAATTTGTCGCTTCTTCTTGCATCTTCTGCTTCCTTTGATCGTAATTTCTATCGAGTGCACGACAGTGCTCCCGATGGGAGTAGCCCCCGAGGCCGTGGTTAATCGCTTGCGGTTGGCCACGGACTCAAGTTTGAACTTTTTCCCTTCTCGCTTTTCTTGACTGTATCGGGTGTACGGCAGTGCTCCCGATGGGAGTAGCCACCGAGGATATACTCGACAGTGTACAGTCGTGTACAGGCTCAAGAGATTTTGACCCTTAACTTAATTTTTGTCATGTGCTTTTGCAGACTCTTCTTGACTCCCTTGCTGCTATCGGTCGTCGGGTGCTCTCGGCTGAGGCGGACTGCGCTTCCCTTCGGGTGGATCGCGATTGGCTCGTCGAGGATGGCCGCTCCCTTCTAGGTAAGCTAATTCACCCTGTTTTACGGATTATGTTGATCGCGAAAGTTGCCTTAGCTGTATTTTTCACTTGTAGATGAAGTTACCCTCCTGAAGGCCGAGAAAGCCGAAGCCATTGCTCGGGTGCAAACCCTTGAGGCAGAGCTGGAATCTTCCCGAAAGGAATTGGAATCCACCCGCAAACATTCGGCTGATCTTGAGGGGAGCTTCTCGAAGGCTCAAGACGCGCTGAAGCAGTTGGAGGAGGCAGGCGCCAAGCATGACATCGACCTTGTCGGCCTCATCCGTCCTCTCGCCCAGAAGTTTGCGGGTAAGTTTTGTTTTATTGTTCTTCTGCTGTAATTCGAATATTATCTCGCTGTCCAGGAGATTTATGTTGTCTTTGCTGTAGATGCCCTTGGGGTCGGACTGGTGCTGCCTGGGAGTCAGCGGCTGGACGCCCTTACGGATTCTTGCACCCAACTCCAGGAACATGCGAGTAGGGTCTGATCCCTTGTTCGTGACGCCACCCAAGTGTTGAAACAGTTCCACGAGCGCCTAATGGTGGATGCGGCGGTTCCGCCTATGCTGAGTGGCCTTCTGAAGGTGTTCTTGGACGATGAAAATCTCCTCCAGGCGTATTCAGGCGCTCAGTCTGAGTACGGGGCCAGGACGGCTATCCAATTTACACTTGCGCATGGAGTCTTGGATGACCTGGAAAAGGTGTACCCGAGCCTCCCCTACGACGCCTTAGGCAAAAAAGGTAGCGATCCGTCCCTTTGGCTCTAAGGATGAAGTCCTCGCAAAGAAGCTATCTGAAGTGCTTGCTCGTGCTGGTCGTAAGGGGCAGCCTTCTGCGAGTGGCACTACTTCTGCATCCCCTTAGGATAGTTTATATTTTTCTTTTGCTAATCGATGTAATGAACCTTGGGATGTATTACCGTATTTTCGTAATCGAAGTGCTTCCTTGAATCTTCAATATCCAATTGTTGTATGCTCCCGATGGGAGTAGCCCCCGAGCACCCGAAAGAATGGATGGTGCGTTTATCGAGTGGGGTCTTTTTTGTTTTTTTTAACTTGCTTCGTTTCTTTCCAGGTAGTGGATCCTGGCACAAAATCTTTGAGTGGGTCTGCCGTGCAGGTGAACCCCCTTGTTGCTGCTGCGAGCACGTCCTCCTTACTCCGTGACCGTGTTGCGGATGGCGAGCGTAAACTGAAAACTCTGCGGGGTGTGGATGATGTTGCCACCGTTGCAAAGGACATGCTTTGTAGGTTGGCGAGCCCCCTAGTACTTCGCTGCTTGACCACTTTTCTGTTTGACTTTTTTTTTGTATGTGCAGTTGTTGAACCTGACGGTCCTTGTGAAACCCACTAGGTGGATAATCACATTGTCTATGAGGCGGGTAGCTCGAAGCCGCATGCGAGCAATTTCTAGTCTGATCGCAGTCGAGGATTTATCTTGGCCACTTTGAAATATCGGGCGAGCCAGGCAAAGATACTGGTTTATTCCTGTCGCGAGGCCCTTTCTTCTGTGCACCGGACGTTCTATCCGTTGGGCACCGTTCTAGAAGGGTTGAGAAATTTGCTAAGGATTTTTGGTCGAGTAGGAAAAGTTCGTGAGTGTGTCCGCGAGCAGATTATCTGTGGATCTCAAGTAGCGCTCGCCTTTGTTCGGGTGTGGCATCGTGAGATCAATTTTAACTCTGTGACGAGACTTCGTGACTCTCCAATCGATTTTTCTCCTTATTATGTAGTCGTTCGTCCTGCAGCGGAGGATATTATTCGAATAAGTTCCGAGGAGATTGATCAGATGCTTGCCGCGACGACTGCTCGTTGTCAGATGTAATTGTAGGATGTAGATATCTTGTATTTTGTTGTAATGTGTTTGAAGGCGTAAGCCTTGTAGCCCTGTATAGCTCACTCAGTATGTTTTAAGGTGTTTATAAGGTGTGGACCTTGTTGTACCTTGTATTTGAAAAAAATCATTTTTATGCTAATTAGGCGTAGCCCTCGTGTGTTTGGGGTGTATACCTGTTATTTTTAGCATGAAAAATGGAAGATGCGGATAGCTATGGTTGAGTAACCATGTGCTTTATTGATATGGCTGAGAAACCATGTATTTGATCAAGCTACAGAGTGGCTAGTAGAGCCTTATTTCTTGCAAATAGAATAATCCTAAGGGTAGAATTCGCGGAGATGAGCAACGTTCCACGGGTTGGAGTAGATGCCACCAGTCTTCAAGTTCTTCAGTCGATACGCGCCACCTGGGATAACTTCGTGTATTATGAAGGGTCCTTCTGTGACGCCCCGAGATCGGGCACTATGCAGATTTCAGCATTTCCGCCAAATCCGCATAATAACCGATTTCAGGTTGCCATTTATGATAACATTACAATAGTTCTCGAATAATCCACAATTACAACAGAGGTAGATAGATACAAGATGACTCACACGAGCCGGGGTTACAACTGATACAATACAAAGATCCAAATAACAGCGGAAGAAACAACATATCGTCCGTCTACGGACAAGATCCAAATTGGACTAAGAGTCCTGAAGATAACCGAAGGCGTCCAATCCCTGCCCAGGCCAAGCCGGAGGGATTCCCAAGCTAACGTCGTCAGACTTCAAACCTGTTGACTGCAATTTGGAATTTGCAGCCACGAAAGAGATTCGTGGGTCAGTACGGTTAAGTACTGGCAAGGGGGATAAAACCCATACTCACAAGTTACCGGCATAGCCAGTCATCACAAGATACAAATACTTTAGGATCAACGGAAGGAAGGGGTTATTGCAAAATTGACAGCAGGCTGCACTAACCAACTACAGAGATTCTATTACTTCCAACTATCAGAAAGGGGATAAGATCGAGTGATAGTAACCAACTGAAAGCTAACTTCAAGCAAACCCATCCTGGATCTCGCCCCTTATCCGAAGAAGCAATCCGAGGATAACTCACACCGTAGTCTTAAAGATGAGTCAAGTTATTGTGTGAATAACCTATTACTAGTCAAGTTATTAATCATTGGGTGAAACATGATTGATCATTATGTTTAAGTTGTCCTGAGTACTTGTTAGCCAGTACTTTCACCAAGTAATCCATAACCGCGGAAAACACGGCTTCTCGAGAAGATTATCCCTGCAGGGTTGCACCATAGTAACCGACACTCATGAATATCCCGCCAGATGGAGCGGCCACTCCACCAAGCGGGGCACTCAACACAATCCAACCCTTCTTCGCATCAAGCCCAAAGCACCGCGTGCTGTGCGTGCGCGGCTAATCGAGCCCCACGAAGAAAAGGGGACCCTCATAGCACTCTAAGACCACGCCGCCCTAAATGCCGACTACGAAAGTTCCACCCGGGTACCAAGGGCTCGCAAGATCATGCATGCAGCAAATGGAAAGCCCGAACTAGTACGGCGATTTGGACGAGATGCGAATCGAGTCAAACTGAGGGGGAGCCCATACTCCCCAAATGCGGGTAGTGCGCTCATCATGGATCAGTAGACAAGACCCTTTTCCTAATTAGGGGGTCGACACTAGCGGGCCTCAAAACCACCCTGGGCCTCCCGCCGGTGCCTTATCATCAAGTTTATTATTACCATAAGCATTAACAGGATTGATTGATTAACATTCGAGCCCCCGGTACGATAATAAAAGAGCACGATAGTAAAAGAAGTAACCGACAACGAGCTCGAGCAAAAGCAACCCTAAGCAAGATAGTAAGACACAGGCTCAAGCAAAGGTTATAGGAGTGGAGGTGTGGCAATATCAGGGTTAAAGGATTCATGTGATAGGTTCGCAACAGAAACAACTACTACTAAGGCTAGCAGAAAAGAACAACGGAGAATATCGGTAACAAGTGATGAAAGGCAGCCATGTGGCATGCAAGTGAGTATACTTGCCTGAGATCCCGCAAGGTAGCAGAACTTGTCGTTGCTCACATCATCTCAACGTCCTATCCGAGAAGAAGCAATGAACCTCGAACAAACACCGGAATGCAACAATTACTACTACGGCAAAAGATCCGGCATGATCAAGATATGGATGCATGTCATGTTTAATAGATGCACCAAAGTAAACTAGTGGATATGATACACAAGTTTAAATGGATTCCATATGCAAAGATTGCATATGGCAAACCCATGCCTTATAGTTGAATTAATTGTTCTAACACTAAGCATCATGTGTAAGTGAGTTAGAATGATGCATGCATGATGAAGAACAATAAGATAACAACATTAAGTGCATTTGGAATGATGGTTAACAATTTTAGAAAACATTTATCAAGTTTGGAATATTAGTGTTACTTAATGGTGTTAAGCAAGTAGGGGTTGTTATCAGCAAGTTAAAGTGTGCAAAACAAATAACAAAGTTGATATTTGAAAAGGTTATCAAATTTTAGTTGGATTACATGTTTCACATTTTGAAATTAGACTTAGGATAATTTAATTATGAATTAAACAATATTAAACAATTTTGAATTGAATTAAACAAGATTTAAGTGGTTTAGGCAATTTAATTATTCAAACCAGAAAACAAAAATTATACTTGAATAGGGTATTTAAAATGGTATGGAAAACATATTTTATTTGTTTGATTTGGAATTGAAATGAATTAGTTATGAAATTAAGCAAATTGCAATTGAATTATTTGAATTCAAATTTAAATTGCATTTTGAAAATTCAAAACATAAAACAAATGTGATATTTGAAAAGTTCATGGAATTTTGGTTGGGATACATATAAAATTTGTGCCATTTGGGTTTGTGGTTTGAAAGTTGTGAGCATTTGAAGTTGAGGGTTTATTTTGCAAAAGGCAGGGATGTGGCTGTGAGGAAAAACAGTAGAGAGGGGCTCCGGTGTAAAAAGGGAAGAGGCCAGGGGCCTAGGTGCAAACCGCCAGATCCAGATCTGGATCTGGGCGAGTTTCACCCACGGCAGCGCTAACCACAGCCTATGACTGGCGGGCCCCGTATCCAGCAGGGCGCTGACGAGGCGCGGGTGAGACCACGCTGGCCACCACGGTCGATGACCGGTGGGGCCAGCCGCGGCGCGGAAGAGAGGCAAAAATTGGAGGCTTAATGCCTCCGAGCGGAATCGAACTCGGGACCTCCCACCGAGCGGGACTGGGCCTTAGCCACTAGGATAGGAAACGTTTGGTGATGGATACCGTGCGCGCAGATTTTTGAGGTGGCTTACCTCGGACGAATTAAACTGACGAGGAAGAACGACTGCGACTGCTCGTCTCTGCAGAGAGATCCCGGCGGCCACGACGTCTTCCGGCCGGAATCGCGACGGCGCCGCGCGAGGGCGGGCACAGAGCAAGGAGGGAAAGAGGCCCTAGGGCGAGGGGTCGGGTCTCACCACGGTTTGCTCGACGCAGAAGCTTGCGAGGTCGGTGGCGTTGATGGTGTTCGGTGGGTGTCGCCGGCGGAGGGAAGATCGTGACGGCGTCGCCGAGCCGGGCCTCCTCCGGTCGGGCATCCTTCAGCAAAAAGGACGGGGGAGGCTCCCTTGTTCCATTCCCGCCGCTGCCGGGCCACGACAGGGCCGCGATCGGAGGCGCCATGCCCGCCAAACATGACCACCGCAGCCCTCTTTGGGTGGTTCAGACATTCAGAAAGCAGCAGTTTTGGAGGTGAGATCGAGGGGGAGAGAGAGGGATGGCGGCGCAGGCGGAGAGGAGAGGGGAGAGGTGCGGCCTAGGGTTTGGAGGGCCTCGAGACCTTCTTGTAGAGGGGGAGAAGGGGCAGGCACATGGGGAACGTGCGTGCTGCTGCTGCTTTTGAGAGAAAAGAGACAGAGAGGGGGAGGGGACCGTACGGAGGTGGGGGACGAAGGAGAATGGGCCAGAGGTAAGTGGGCTTGGGGGGAAGGAAAATAAAAAGGGTTGGGCCATGCCCTCTCCTTTGCTCTTATTTTTTTTTGCATTAGTTGATTTATTTATTTTTTTGTAAAGAATAAAAGAGATAGAGGGATGGACAAGGGGTTAGGGTTTTTTTTTTTTTTTTAGGTTTATAAATACATTTGGTTGTTTTTGCAAAACAGCACATAAAGGTAATGTTAACCAAAATTTAAATTGTTGATTTGATTTCTATTTTGTTATTTGAAGTTCCAAAGTAAGGTTGGGGTGGTTTATTCATTGGGTTAACATTTTCTTTATTAATTGCAAAGCAGCAACAAAGGTGGTTTAAATTATTTCCAATAATTTGAAATTATTCATTTGATATTAAAGTGTTGGGTGATTCTCAATTAGGGTTTGGTTTGGGATTTTTTTGGAAAATAAACAAATTTTATTTATTAATCTCAAGCAATTTGCAATCATCATTGACTTTAAAAGTTGGCAAGAATTTGATTTTTAAACCACCATTTGAATCATGCCCAAAGATTGAAATGATTTGAAATTTAAGTTTAATTGGAAATTTACCATTAGGGTTTTGAACAACTTAAATTGTTTTGAAGTTTTGATTGGTTTGGAAAACATGATGCAATGCTTATGGGATGCAGATGATGCAAGCAAAAAGAAAACAAACAGGTAACACCCCAGGTGTTACAGACGACACCACTAACAAGGGATTGCGCCCTCGCAATCCACCTGCTAACCCGGGAGGGGAAAGAAGTTCGACTATCGATTCCTCGTGCTTCCGGTTGATTTCCTCGACACCACTAACAAGGGCTTCTCGACACCACTAACAAGGGATTCTTGCTCGGGTCGATGACGATGTGCTTCCACCAGGAATCTTCCGATGATCGAACCTATTAGGTTAAAGGCTCAGAAAACGTCCACCCACGTAGGATCCTAACACTTCGAAAGAGTGAGTACGAGAGTAGACTCCAAAACAAATAAGATGGGAGGGGAAATAGAATAGGGTAAGGAGAAAACAAGAATCCTATTGAGATGTTTCCAAAATAGTTTAGCAGAATTAGTTTTTGACACTCTAGAAACACGACCGTTAGCGAGGTTATCCTACAGGCTTTGCGGACCGGTTGCTTCGATAACCATTCGTATCGAAACAATATCGGGAATCGGAACCAAGGCTCTGATACCATTTTGTGACGCCCCGAGATCGGGCACTATGCAGATTTCAGCATTTCCGCCAAATCCGCATAATAACCGATTTCAGGTTGCCATTTATGATAACATTACAATAGTTCTCGAATAATCCACAATTACAACAGAGGTAGATAGATACAAGATTACTCACACGAGCCGGGGTTACAACTGATACAATACAAAGATCCAAATAACAGCGGAAGAAACAACATATCGTCCGTCTACGGACAAGATCCAAATTGGACTAAGAGTCCTGAAGATAACCGAAGGCGTCCAATCCCTGCCCAGGCCAAGCCGGAGGGATTCCCAAGCTAACGTCGTCAGACTTCAAACCTGTTGACTGCAATTTGGAATTTGCAGCCACGAAAGAGATTCGTGGGTCAGTACGGTTAAGTACTGGCAAGGGGGATAAAACCCATACTCACAAGTTACCGGCATAGCCAGTCATCACAAGATACAAATACTTTAGGATCAACGGAAGGAAGGGGTTATTGCAAAATTGACAGCAGGCTGCACTAACCAACTACAGAGATTCTATTACTTCCAACTATCAGAAAGGGGATAAGATCGAGTGATAGTAACCAACTGAAAGCTAACTTCAAGCAAACCCATCCTGGATCTCGCCCCTTATCCGAAGAAGCAATCCGAGGATAACTCACACCGTAGTCTTAAAGATGAGTCAAGTTATTGTGTGAATAACCTATTACTAGTCAAGTTATTAATCATTGGGTGAAACATGATTGATCATTATGTTTAAGTTGTCCTGAGTACTTGTTAGCCAGTACTTTCACCAAGTAATCCATAACCGCGGAAAACACGGCTTCTCGAGAAGATTATCCCTGCAGGGTTGCACCATAGTAACCGACACTCATGAATATCCCGCCAGATGGAGCGGCCACTCCACCAAGCGGGGCACTCAACACAATCCAACCCTTCTTCGCATCAAGCCCAAAGCACCGCGTGCTGTGCGTGCGCGGCTAATCGAGCCCCACGAAGAAAAGGGGACCCTCATAGCACTCTAAGACCACGCCGCCCTAAATGCCGACTACGAAAGTTCCACCCGGGTACCAAGGGCTCGCAAGATCATGCATGCAGCAAATGGAAAGCCCGAACTAGTACGGCGATTTGGACGAGATGCGAATCGAGTCAAACTGAGGGGGAGCCCATACTCCCCAAATGCGGGTAGTGCGCTCATCATGGATCAGTAGACAAGACCCTTTTCCTAATTAGGGGGTCGACACTAGCGGGCCTCAAAACCACCCTGGGCCTCCCGCCGGTGCCTTATCATCAAGTTTATTATTACCATAAGCATTAACAGGATTGATTGATTAACATTCGAGCCCCCGGTACGATAATAAAAGAGCACGATAGTAAAAGAAGTAACCGACAACGAGCTCGAGCAAAAGCAACCCTAAGCAAGATAGTAAGACACAGGCTCAAGCAAAGGTTATAGGAGTGGAGGTGTGGCAATATCAGGGTTAAAGGATTCATGTGATAGGTTCGCAACAGAAACAACTACTACTAAGGCTAGCAGAAAAGAACAACGGAGAATATCGGTAACAAGTGATGAAAGGCAGCCATGTGGCATGCAAGTGAGTATACTTGCCTGAGATCCCGCAAGGTAGCAGAACTTGTCGTTGCTCACATCATCTCAACGTCCTATCCGAGAAGAAGCAACGAACCTCGAACAAACACCGGAATGCAACAATTACTACTACGGCAAAAGATCCGGCATGATCAAGATATGGATGCATGTCATGTTTAATAGATGCACCAAAGTAAACTAGTGGATATGATACACAAGTTTAAATGGATTCCATATCAAAGATTGCATATGGCAAACCCATGCCTTATAGTTGAATTAATTGTTCTAACACTAAGCATCATGTGTAAGTGAGTTAGAATGATGCATGCATGATGAAGAACAATAAGATAACAACATTAAGTGCATTTGGAATGATGGTTAACAATTTTAGAAAACATTTATCAAGTTTGGAATATTAGTGTTACTTAATGGTGTTAAGCAAGTAGGGGTTGTTATCAGCAAGTTAAAGTGTGCAAAACAAATAACAAAGTTGATATTTGAAAAGGTTATCAAATTTTAGTTGGATTACATGTTTCACATTTTGAAATTAGACTTAGGATAATTTAATTATGAATTAAACAATATTAAACAATTTTGAATTGAATTAAACAAGATTTAAGTGGTTTAGGCAATTTAATTATTCAAACCAGAAAACAAAAATTATACTTGAATAGGGTATTTAAAATGGTATGGAAAACATATTTTATTTGTTTGATTTGGAATTGAAATGAATTAGTTATGAAATTAAGCAAATTGCAATTGAATTATTTGAATTCAAATTTAAATTGCATTTTGAAAATTCAAAACATAAAACAAATGTGATATTTGAAAAGTTCATGGAATTTTGGTTGGGATACATATAAAATTTGTGCCATTTGGGTTTGTGGTTTGAAAGTTGTGAGCATTTGAAGTTGAGGGTTTATTTTGCAAAAGGCAGGGATGTGGCTGTGAGGAAAAACAGTAGAGAGGGGCTCCGGTGTAAAAAGGGAAGAGGCCAGGGGCCTAGGTGCAAACCGCCAGATCCAGATCTGGATCTGGGCGAGTTTCACCCACGGCAGCGCTAACCACAGCCTATGACTGGCGGGCCCCGTATCCAGCAGGGCGCTGACGAGGCGCGGGTGAGACCACGCTGGCCACCACGGTCGCTGACCGGTGGGGCCAGCCGCGGCGCGGAAGAGAGGCAAAAATTGGAGGCTTAATGCCTCCGAGCGGAATCGAACTCGGGACCTCCCACCGAGCGGGACTGGGCCTTAGCCACTAGGATAGGAAACGTTTGGTGATGGATACCGTGCGCGCAGATTTTTGAGGTGGCTTACCTCGGACGAATTAAACTGACGAGGAAGAACGACTGCGACTGCTCGTCTCTGCAGAGAGATCCCGGCGGCCACGACGTCTTCCGGCCGGAATCGCGACGGCGCCGCGCGAGGGCGGGCACAGAGCAAGGAGGGAAAGAGGCCCTAGGGCGAGGGGTCGGGTCTCACCACGGTTTGCTCGACGCAGAAGCTTGCGAGGTCGGTGGCGTTGATGGTGTTCGGTGGGTGTCGCCGGCGGAGGGAAGATCGTGACGGCGTCGCCGAGCCGGGCATCCTTCAGCAAAAAGGACGGGGGAGGCTCCCTTGTTCCATTCCCGCCGCTGCCGGGCCACGACAGGGCCGCGATCGGAGGCGCCATGCCCGCCAAACATGACCACCGCAGCCCTCTTTGGGTGGTTCAGACATTCAGAAAGCAGCAGTTTTGGAGGTGAGATCGAGGGGGAGAGAGAGGGATGGCGGCGCAGGCGGAGAGGAGAGGGGAGAGGTGCGGCCTAGGGTTTGGAGGGCCTCGAGACCTTCTTGTAGAGGGGGAGAAGGGGCAGGCACATGGGGAACGTGCGTGCTGCTGCTGCTTTTGAGAGAAAAGCGACAGAGAGGGGGAGGGGACCGTACGGAGGTGGGGGACGAAGGAGAATGGGCCAGAGGTAAGTGGGCTTGGGGGGAAGGAAAAGAAAAAGGGTTGGGCCATGCCCTCTCCTTTGCTCTTATTTTTTTTTGCATTAGTTGATTTATTTATTTTTTTGTAAAGAATAAAAGAGATAGAGGGATGGACAAGGGGTTAGGGTTTTTTTTTTTTTTTAGGTTTATAAATACATTTGGTTGTTTTTGCAAAACAGCACATAAAGGTAATGTTAACCAAAATTTAAATTGTTGATTTGATTTCTATTTTGTTATTTGAAGTTCCAAAGTAAGGTTGGGGTGGTTTATTCATTGGGTTAACATTTTCTTTATTAATTGCAAAGCAGCAACAAAGGTGGTTTAAATTATTTCCAATAATTTGAAATTATTCATTTGATATTAAAGTGTTGGGTGATTCTCAATTAGGGTTTGGTTTGGGATTTTTTTGGAAAATAAACAAATTTTATTTATTAATCTCAAGCAATTTGCAATCATCATTGACTTTAAAAGTTGGCAAGAATTTGATTTTTAAACCACCATTTGAATCATGCCCAAAGATTGAAATGATTTGAAATTTAAGTTTAATTGGAAATTTACCATTAGGGTTTTGAACAACTTAAATTGTTTTGAAGTTTTGATTGGTTTGGAAAACATGATGCAATGCTTATGGGATGCAGATGATGCAAGCAAAAAGAAAACAAACAGGTAACACCCCAGGTGTTACACCTTCCCATGGTGGCTCGAGCTTGTGTCCTTCCTTCTACTTCAGCCGTAGCACCAAATATCCTACCACGAAAGATATGTGGCGTATTCGGCGACTATGATAGTTGCGTAGTGATTGTTGGTATACTGCGGATCTTGCGAGGGCGATATCTCGTATATCATCTAGTGCGTCCACGTCTTCTGCGAGTGCCCTGTTTGAGTTTTCTTTGTTGTATGCGACGACTCGTGGAGCACTGAATTTGACATCTTCAGGTAGGACAGCTTCAGCTCCGTATACCATGAAAAAAGGCGTGTAATTTGTTGACCGGTTTGGAGTTGTGTCTAAGCTCCACAGTATCGATGGTGGTTCTTCGGCCCAGTGCCCTGTCGCTGGGTGCAGTCGATCGAGCAGTCGTTTCTTCGGGCCAGCGCAAACTAATCTGTTGGATCGTTCGACTTGGCCGTTCGGTTGTGGGTGGACCACCGAGGGGAAGCTGAGGGTAATTCATTTTCCCTCGCAGAAGTCCTGCGTTTCCTTGGCCGTGAAGTTGCTCCCGTTATCCGTGATGATGTTGTGTGGTATGCCAAATCTGCACACGATGGAATTGAGGAATCTCACGGCCCACTCAGCATGTGCGGAGGTGACTGGCATGGCCTCTATCCACTTTGTGAATTTGTTGACTGCCACAAGCAGGTGGGTGTATCCGTCAGGCGTTGATTTACGCAGGGATCCTACCATGTCCAGCCCCCATTGGGCAAAGGGCCAGGCGATAGGGATCATGTGGAGTTCTATGGCAGTGGCGTGTGGCTTGGGCGCGAACCTCTGGCAAGAATTGCATTTGTCGACTAGGTCCTTTGCGTCTCTGGCTGCTGTGAGTAGAATCCTGACCTGAAAGCCTTTCCTACAATTGCCTTCCAGCTGGTGTAGTGTCCACAATCTCCTTGGTGTATGTCTTGCAGCAGTTCCTTGTCATCTTCAGGTGCTATGCATCTCTGCAATATTCCTGATATGCTCTGCTTGTAAAGCTCTCCGTTGAGCATCCGAAAGGATTTGCTGTGTCGCACTATTTGCCGGTCCTCGGAAATGTCTGTTGGGAGCTATTTGTTGGACAAGAAGTCGAGGTATTTCTGCGTCCATACTTGCTCGAGTAGAAAAATTTGTCTTGAAATATTGTGGCTGAACTCGATGAGAGCGATTTTCAGGCTGACGTACATCTCCAATGTCGCGGGTGCTTCCGCTGGCTTCTTGACCTTGACTGAACGCTTGATCATTCGCTCGAAGTATATCCCTGGCGGTATGGGTGTGTTTGTAGATGTCGTGGTGTGGAGAAGACAGATGCCATGTGATGGCTAAAGTTGGGGCCGATGGACGCTGGGGTTATCCGGAGAGGGATCGCACGGCGAGTAGTCGCGCTCAAGAAACACTGCAAACAACACAATCTACCCAGGTTCGGGGCCCTCGTGTGGAGGTAACACCCCTACTCCTGCCTATCTCTCTGTATCTATAATCTCCGAGTAGCCACAGTACAAATTTGCCTCTCAGCCGAGAAGCCACTCGGCAGTTCTCTCTAGTTATAGTGTTGTCTCTAGCACTAAATGCGATCTGAGGCAACGTCCCTCGCGCAGGAGGGGGCAGGGCACCTTATATACTGGTGCCCAGCCGAATAAACAACAAATAGAAAGTACAGCTGATGTGACTTAAGCACCGTGACGTGAGCACGCTTACGGGATCTCGCGCTGAGAAGCTGCTGCGCCGTACGGCTGACAGGTCATGTCCACTCTGTCAGCCTCACTGCGTAGACCCCCATCCTGTCATGTCCCCTCTGTTCATGACAAGACAAGACGGCTGCCTAACCCTCTGTCACCACACTGCGTCATGGATGATCACATACCTAGTAAGTTGAACCGCACGCCGGTACGGACGCAGGATACGTGGGATCCTTTGTCAGAATGGCTCCATTGACTTCTGGCCCGAGTAGGCTTGCTGTCCATCTACTCGGACCATAACTTCTTTACTCGGACGGAATATAACCTTCCTCAATATCTTCTCTTGGCCTTCAGTGATTATGTCCGGGTAGAACCTACCGGGTAGCAAGTACCCGGGTAGCCGTCTACCCGGTCAACAGCACCTTTACCTTCACTTTAACACTTGACTTACCCCTACTCGGGGGTAGCCCCCCGACATTAGTCCCCGAAGATGGTAGAGTCCAGTGAACTTGTTCGTTGGGCCCTGCCATCTTGAAACAAAACTTGCCTTCATGAAGGGAATGAAGCCGATTGCACCTTAACTCGGGCTCATAACCTCTTACTCGAACCACCAACTGTGGTCATTGAAAGGATCTCTTCAACTCCGAGTAGAGCACTCTCTTTACTGTGCTGCCGAGTAAAATGACTTAGCGAAATTCTGAACAAGATCTTGCTGGATCAGACCAAATCCATCTATCCGTGTCACTATGGGGCACGTGGCACGCAGCAGAGACCACGACGCCTCGGTGCAACCGCAGGCCACGCGCCAGCCTCTGCTCGTAGGGCCCACGGCCCGTTAGGTCATGTCGAACTGTACTCGAGAGCCCACGATCTAGACATGGGATTAAATGCGCCCGTTACTCGCACGTTTCGCGCTGTGTGCGTTTCTAACGGTCGGTTAACCCACGCCGCACCATCAATGCCCACGATTAATCCACTCGTAACGGAAGCTCGCGGGGAGAGATAAATACCCCCGCGCTGCCCACTTCTCCCTTTTCCTGCTTCTTCTCCGATCTTGCGCTCTCCCCTTGCCTCTCTGCCGCTGTAGAGCACAGCGCTGCCGCACCTCAACGCGCCGCCGCCCCACGCGCAGAGAGAGAGAGAAGAGCATCTCCGCGCATCTCCGTCGAGCTCTTTCCTCTTCCGCAAGCAATTTCGCATCCATGGCAAAAGGAGACGATGTGATTCCCGCCCGAGCCGGCTGGGAGGGCTCGGACGTGACCGCGGAAGACTCCCAATGGCTGGTCAACACCCGCCGCATCCCTCCCGGCGTCGTCTGCCGGCATCCTGGCACGGAGCTTGTCCCGAAATCAGAGAAGGATGAGTACGTTGTCTTCCTTTCTCATTTCAAACGCGGCTTCGGCCTTCCCGTCTCCCAATTTTTCTCCGATTTCCTCCGTCATTTCGGCGTTCAACCTCACCACCTTCCACCAAATGCCATAATTATGCTCTCCACGCACGCCACCGTGTGTGAAGCCTTCCTGGGTGTCTACACAACCATTCATACCTGGGCGAGGTACTTATTTCTCCGTAGGAAAAAAGTTCATGATCCTGGCAACACCTCTGCCCCTCGCGTGATGACCCAGACGGGTAGCGCGATGATGCTGCAGCGTCGCACCGGACACCACCCGAGAGTTCTTGGGATGGAAATCGTGCGTAAGTGGCAACGCAGGTTCTTGTACGTGAAAAACGTACCCGCCGAGAAGGGAAACCCCATCGAAGACCGGATAGGGCTCCCTCCGTTCGTAAACTCGCTGCCCACCGGGAAGAACTGGGGATACGACCCGAAGAGGACTGTGCCAGACGTCGTCCAGGTCGAGAAGCGCCTGACCGAGCTGGTGAAAGCAGGGCTCATGCAGGACGACCCCATCACTTGTTGGATCTCGCGCCGAGTACTCCCGCTCCAGCACCGAGTGCACAAGATGTGCTACATGGGAGGTGCTCGGGACTGTACCCGAACGACGACCTTCGAGCTCAGCAAGGCGGATGTGGCCATCTGGGCCAGGTCCATCATGCAGACCTCGCTAGCCGAGAACTGGGCGGACGGCTTCGTGCCGTATAGCCGCACCAAGCCCATCAAACAGGTTAGCGTTCTATGCTTTGTGTTTGCACTCTGATACCGAATAGGTAGTTTCTCAGCTTTATATGCTTAATGTTTGCATGCTGCACCGAGTAGGTCCTTACACTTATATTTTTGGCTTCATATGCTTTGTGTTTGCATGCCGTACCGGATAGAATTACTTAGCCTAATATGCTTTGTGCTTGCATGCTATCCCGAGTAGAACTCCTTAGCTGAGAACTCAACTCACTCTGCCTTCTACTTGTACCAACAGCACATCAACCGCCAGCGAGAAGAGGATAGCGAAATCCTCACTGTCACTTGGACCAAGGACCGAGAAGAAGATGAAAAGACTGCCTACGATACCCAGGATACCTTGTGTATCCCCAACCTCGTTCAACCTGGTAAGTCTCGAGCAGGTGCCTCTATTCGGGATTGGTCTGAAGATGAAGAAGGTGATTGAGTTCACCTTTCTGCTCACTAGTAGCATCCTTTGATTCTCTTCTCTCTTCTCTGAATTCTTTTCTTCTTCTACTCTGTAGAGGAGCCTGAGTTGGACGATGAGGAAGAACCCCTGGAGGTTGATCCTCTATCCATGGCCGCTCCGAATACTCGGAAGAGGGTTGGCAGTGGTGCCCAGGAACCCCCCCTCCAAGAGGACCAAGAAGAAAGCCGCTAACAAAGCCGGCGCTTCCCGCAAGAGGAAAGCCCCTACCAGCAAAGGGTAAGTGTTTCTCCGAGTAAAACCTTGATTTATTGCCGCTTCCTGTTGTGCCTTTCCCTTCTCCCTCTTTCTGTTTTCTTTCTGAAACTGTTCCTTCTTCCAGCGCCCCTCTCGACGCTGAGGCTAGGGCCGCACCTCACCCCAAGAAGAAGACGCACGTGCCCCGAGAGCAACTCGTAGAGCTCTCGGATGAAGATGAAGACCAGGACCCGCAGGATAGGACGCGTGCGTCCTCCCCCATTGACGAGGAACAAGATCTCGGCGCCGAGAACGATGGCGCCGGGGATGACACCGATCCCCTCTCTGAGCAGCAGCAGACTGACGCGTAGCAAAATGCTCAGGATGCTGCCAACAACGAGATGTCGCCATCTCCCCCAGCTGCATCAGCTGGGGAAGACACTGAACATGATGCCGAGCAGCAGCAAGACAACGCCGCCCTGGAGCGGCCAGACGCCACCCCCAAGCAGCAGCCAGATACCAATGCTGCAGAACAGGATGATCCCGCGGCCGGGCCGCGGGTAGATGATACTATTGCCACAAGGTCAGATCCCGTTGCGGAGCAGCGGGTAGAAGACAACGTGGTGGAGCCGACCCGCGAAGACCAAGTGCAGCCAGACGCTGCACCGAGTAGACGGCCGCCTGTGCCGCCAACTCCGCAGGTGACTCCACCCAGCGCACCAATTTCTCCACCAACTCAACTAGCACCAACACCTCCTCAGCCAACTCTCCAAGTGCCACCGCCTTCTTCTCGGCCAGCCCCTACTCCAAGCACCAAGATTACCAAGCCGGGAGCCTAGGCGACCCGGATACAACCGAAGCGCGCAGCTTCACAGGCTGGGCAGCAGATGCCGCCCCCCAAGCCGCAAGGTGGGAAATCCGGGAAGCAGGTGAAGAGTACTCAGCTAGCACTCACTCCGTCCGCTTCAAGCGCCAACCCGGCTGCCTTCGGGGTCACCGGCCCCATCGAGAAGCAGAGTGCTGGCGCCAGCGGCAGCGCGCCTTGCACTTACCCCGAGTTCATGATGACCTTGTCGCAGCGCCACCACATCCCGCTGTCCAAGGAGGAGAAGAGACTAGCCGCTCTCAAAGAGGACCAAGCCGTGGGAACCTCCAAGTCCAAGGGGAAGAAAGGTGCATTGGTTATCAATGAGTTTCCTTCTCGTGGCGAAGAAGATGAAGAGCAGCCCAAAGAAGGCCTTACGGCTATCTTGGACAGAGTAGGCTATGTGGATAAGGCTTGGAACATCAAAGCGCACGGTAACCCCACCTGGAACGGTATCGAGTTGGGCTAGCTCGATCACTACCGAACAGACTGGAACAAGGCTGATGTTGGCTCTGTTGGCATGACGGTTGCCAGCCCTTGCTGTACCCTAGCCGGAAAACTGTTCGTCCTCCACAAGAACCTCGAGGACATTGAGCAAAGCTATGTGGTAAGTGCCTCTTCTCTTTTTTGCATTTTCCGAGTTGCTGGTTTCTTCTTTCTCTTCTCTTTTTCTCTTAGTCATTCCCCCAGTCCCCGAGATTCGGTCCGAGTAGGTGAAGACTCAACCGAGTTGACATTTACTCGGGCTAAATCTTCCAAAAACTTACACTTTTTTCCTTCTCTGCCGGATAGCTTCCAGAAAAGGACAAAGGTTTTCCGCCGGCTACTCTGGAACCATCGTAATGCCAAAGAACGTATCCAGGCTCTTGAAGCCGACAAGAAAGACAGTGAGGCGATGGAACAGATGGCCCTGGACCGCACTCTGCAGATTTCTGAGGTCGAAGGTAAGCTTTTAGCATCTCGGTTTGTGCGTTTTGTGTTTACGCCCGTTTTTTGCTTTTTGCTTCATTGCTGTTTTCTCTGCAGGCAAGCTCAAGGACTTGATGGATAGGCACCGAGACTGCGAAGTTTTCGCCGCCTCCGCCCAAAGCAAGATCTCTACTCTGGAAGGTGATCCTCCCTCCTTCTCCTCTGCACTTGCGTTTTCCTACTTGGTTACTCTGCTAACAATGATGTTCTCCTTGCATAAGAATATAAGAATTTCCAGGAGGAACACTTGAGTTGCCTCACGCCTGCTGAGGTACAGCAGCATTTGCAAACCTGAGAAGCAGAGATCGAGAAAGAGCGCACCGCCGAGAGGGCGAAGGTTGAAAAGCTCTAGATTGAGTTGAAGGACGCCCTCCAGACTGCCATCAACCATGTCAATGAGAAGCAAGAGTTTGAGAGGACCTCCAAGGCCGAGAAGCGGGCGCTCGAGATGGTGATCCAAATGCTGAAGGACCGGAACGCGGCTCTCGAGACCCAGATATGGGAATCGCGCTGTATCCGGGATAAGCACATCTCGGATGAGACTGACTGGCAGAAGAAGCTGAGCATAATTGTCCTTGAGATGGAATGTAAGTTTCCGCTGTCCGCTATCATGTTTGCCTTTTTCTCTCTGCCTTCTTCTATTCTGTTTTTATTCTTTCTGGTTTTAGATGTCTTCCCGGAACTTCGTGCCGCTGGCGCAACCGTTGTGGACAAAGCAAGGAAAGCCAGGGCAGCAGCCGGTCTTGGCCTTGAGGATGGATCCACCATCTCGGACCTCCTCGCCAACCTGAAGACACAGGTGCACTTCCTCAAGGGCCTGGGAACCTCCATGGTGGCCACAGCAATCAACTTGCACACCATATTCTAGCCAGGAAAGGCGGTGCCAGAAACATTTCAAGGAATTGCTGAGAACCTGAACAACGTCAAGGCTGAGCTCAAGAAGTGGCGTGCCTCTGCAGGTCGGGCAGGAGCCGACGAGTTGCTGCATTTCATCATGAGCTGGTACGAGAACCTGGATCTCGACAGAATCAGCACGCACCGCGAAGACTCCAAATGGACTGAAGATCCTGATTGCGTCGCTCGCCGAAAGGAGGTGGCCTATGAGATTGCCTCCTACGTCGAGACCAGCGTCTACATCGACGGCCTCACCGAGCCGGACACATATGTTGGAGAAGATGATGATGAAGAGGACGATGAAGAAGATGACGACGTTGCCAGCGAAGACTTGGCCGAGTTTGAGGAAGGTGCCGCAAAGGGAGCATCCGAGAAGGGGAAGGCCAAGGTGACTGAGGGGACCGAGCAACATGGCAACACGGAGGAATCCGAGTTGGCCACCAACACAGAGGCCGAGCAGTCGCAATCCACCGCTTAGGAGGCCACCATCACCACCGAGATGGTGATCGAGGAACCAGCTCCCGAGTTGGGCGTGACTGGTGCTGAGCCTACTGGTGTCTACTCGATGCCCAGCACCTAGGCTACTCCGTCCACCTCTGCAACGGATCCAATCTCCATGGCCACAGCAACCTCCGAGCCAACTGCCTCTGCCAACACCGACGCGGACAACACCGCCACTACTATCGAGTAATTACTGCATGCTTTATCTCAAACATTTATCAGATCCCCGAGATGTCGGGTGCATATGTAACCGAAACAATTATGTCCTTTGATACTCAGTGTTTACTTCAGTTTTAATGTTTTAGTAACTCTGGCTCAATGTCGGGTTGCGTTTCTATGCAAGTCCCCGAGTTGCATTTCTTATCCGCTCTTCCTTTTTATCTCGGCTCTTACCTGCCACTTGTGGCTTTTTTGGTAGTCGAGTCACAAGATTTCAAAGTTTGAGTTTCAAATACTTAGCCACTTAGAAAAAAGCATGGTAACGATGCCCATCACTTAGCCGAAAAGAAAAAACATGGTAAAGAACACCCTACTCGGTTGATGCACTTTTCTTTTCCTTAGCAGTTTTTCGTGTGTTCATTGACCTTTGGCTTGTTCTCTTGCTTTCCATGAAGCCGGGTTGCGGACAGCAGCAGAGTCGAAGAGTTGGCCCTTGGGTTTAAACACACTACTACATATGCTTATGAAATTCTAAGTGACTCAACCGAATAGACAAAGTAAAACAGAGTAGAAACACATGGAGCAATTTGGACAAGGGCAGTCCCCGAGTTTGAATTCGGAGTCCCGACTAGAATTTAACTCGGGTGAGAAAATACATACACAGTTTGCTCATGAATGAAAACGTAGGAGTAGAGCTACATTCCAGGGGCGCTTAGATTCCTCTTCGTCTTTATCCGGCCTATTCTTCTGGGGTGCCTGTGCGTCAACTAGATAGTAGGCATCATTGTGCAGAGCCTTGCTCACAATGAAAGGCCCTTCCCATGGAGGGGATAGCTTGTGCATCCCGGCTGTGCATTGCACGAGCCTAAGGACCATGTCTCCTTCTCGGAAAACACTTGGGTTTATTTTCCGGCTGTAATAACGCCTCAAGTTTTGCTGATAGATAGCTGAACGTGACAGAGTTAACTCTCTTGCTTCTTCTAGCAGGTCAACGTCATTTTCTCGAGCTTCTCTTGCCTCCGCCTCAGTGTAGAGGGTTAGTCGGGGCGAGTCATGCTCTAGATCAGTGGGCAACACAGCCTCAGCTCCATATACCAGGAAGAATTGTGTGTATCTGGTTGATCGGTTAGGGGTAGTCCTTAGACTCCACAACACCACCGGCAACTCGTCCAGCCAACAACCAGGGGTTCGCTGTAATGGCTCAATCAGCGTTGGCTTTATGCCGGATAGCACCATGCCATTTGCTATCTCAACTTGCCCATTGGAGGCCGGATGCGCAACATATGCAACATCTAGCCGGATCCGCTTCTCTCTGCAGAATCTTGCGAAAGCACCCTCAGCAAAGTTTGTGCCATTATCAGTGATGATGCTGTAAGGGTAGCCGTATCTCAGGATCACATCCTTCAGGAAACTCACAGCTGTGACTCCATCACACTTCCGAATAGGCTTGACCTTAATCCACTTGGTGAACTTGTCAACCATGACTAGGATGTGAGTCATGTTGCCTCTAGCTGGCTTGAAGGGGCCTACCATGTCCAATCACCAAACTGCAAATGGCCAAGTAATGGGAATGGTCTTCAACTCGGAAGCTAGCATATGGGTCTTACTTGCAAACCTCTGGCACCCGTTGCACTTTCTCACAATATCTTCAGCTTGCCGCAGGGCAGTGAGCCAAAAGAATCCATGCCAAAAATCCTTGGTTACTAGAGCCTGAGAAGAGGCATGATGCCCGCATTCTCCCTGATGTATCTCTATCAGAATCTCTTCTCATTCTTGTGGCTCAACGCAGCGTTGCAGCACACTAGTAGGACTCCTTCTGTGCAGTACCTTGTTGAGAATGGTATATCCCTTGGATCTTCTCTGTATCTGCCTGGCTGTAATCTCATCACTCGGAAAAGTGCCATCGGTTAGAAAGGATAATATGGGCAGAGCCCAACTCGGTGTCTCCCGGATGGGAAACACCGGTTCGCCCATTTCCATTGGATTAGCTACCAAGGTCTCCTCTGAGTTGAGGACAAGGTTCCGAGTCCCCGAGTACTCGGAAATGACCCCCTCGATGAATGCGAAAGTCGCCGAGTTGAATGGAGCAGTCCCCGGGTTGCAGGCGCCAGGCCCCGGGTTGGAGACGGCAGTCCCCGGGTTCTCTTTTGGAGCCTCCCAATTAATATCCATGGGAACAGCTTCCTCTCCTGGCAAGGAAGGAACAAAGATAGACTCCGAATTGGGGGATGGCTTGATAGATGGCTTTCTCAAATGCTCCAAGGCAATCCCAGGTGGGATAAACTGCCGAGAAGAACCCAACTTGGATAGAGTATCCGCTGCATCGTTCTCAGCTCGGTGTATGTGATGAAACTCACATCCTTCAAAGAAGCCAGTCATGGTTTGCACCAGAAACCGATAAGACGCCATATTGGCATCTAGGGCATCCCAATTACCGGATACTTGCTGCACCACCAGGTCCGAATCGCCATAGCAGATGATACGCTGCACCCCAATCTCCTTGGCTACTCTCAAGCCATGCATCACTGCCTCATACTCTGCCACATTGTTAGATGCCTTGAAGTGAATCGGCAGCACGTACTTGAGTTGATCTCGCTTGGGTGACGTAAGAACTACGCCGGCACCAAGGCCTTCCTTCGCTTTGGAGCCATCAAAATGCATCTTCCAGAAGTTGGTTTCCGGAAAGGGAGGCTCATACTGCATCTCATCCCAACCCACCGAGAAATCCGCCAGAATCTGCGACTTGATGGCTTCTCTTCTCGTGTACATAGGAGTGTACGCGGCTAGCTTGATTGCCCACTTGGCTACTCTGCCACTTGCATCTTTGTTGCCCATGATGTCCGAGATGTGAGCGGAACTCACCACTGTGATGGGATGCTCTTGGAAATAATGCTTCATCTTCTTGGCACCCAGGTACACACCGTATGTCATCTTCTGGTAGTGCGGGTAGTTTTGCTTGGAGTTGGATAGCACCTCACTGAGATAGTATATTGGCAGCTGCACAGTCTTGCCTTCCTCTTCTCTTTCCACCATAATCACCATGCTGACTACCCGGTTGGTAGCTGCAATATAGAGCAGCATTGGCTCTTTGGGTAGCGGACTTGCCAGAATGGGAGCGCTACCCAGCATGGCCTTCAGCTCCTTGAATGCCACATCAGCTTGTGGTGTCCAGACGAACTTGTCACTCTTTTTCATCAATTGATGGAGAGGCAAAGCCTTCTCGCCCATTCTGCCCAGGAAGCGGCTCAGAGAAGCCAGGCATCCGGTGAACTTCTGCACATCCTCCAGTGATCTTGGCAAAGACATGCTCTCTATAGCTTTTATATTTGAAGGATTGGCTTCAATGCTCCGGCTAGATACCAAGAAGCCGAGTAGCTTTCCAGCCGGGACGCCAAAGGTGCATTTAGTCGGATTCAACTTCATCCTCTACTTGCGCAAGTTGGCAAAAGTTTCCTCAATGTCACTAAGCAGAGTATGTGTTTTATTCGTTTTGATGACAATGTCAACTACGTACACCTCCACATTCTTGCCAATTTGGTCATACAAGCATTTTTGCATGCATCTCTGATAGGTATCCCCAGCATTCCGTAACCCAAAGCACATAACACGATAGCAATAAGCCCCGTACGGGGTAATAAAGGCAGTTTTTATTTGATCATCCGGGTTGAGAGCTATATGATGGAAGCCAGAGTAGGCATCAATGAAAGACAAAATCTCACAACCGGCGGTGGAATCGATCACCTGATCTATGCGGGGTAGAGGGAATGGATCCTTGGGGCAGGCCTTGTTCAGGTCGGTGTAGTTCACGCACATGCGCCATGCAGTATCGGCCTTGGGGACCTCCTTCTTATTCTCGACCATAACCGGTTTGGCTAACCAATCCGGATGCAATACCTCCATGATAAAGTTGTTTATCAGCAACTTGGTGATCTGATCACCGATGGCTTTCCTCCTCTCATCACCAAAGCGGCGCATAGCCTGCTTGACTGGCTCGGCGTCAGGACGCACATGCAGCGAGTGCTCAACCAACTCCCTCGGGACACCCGCAGATCCTCATTGGACCATGCAAAGGCATCCCGATTATCACGGAGGAAGTGGATGAGCTCGCTTTCCTATTTCTCTCCCAACCCGGCGCCAATAATGGCAACACGGTCTGGGAACTCAGGATCGACCTGGACCTTCTTTGTCTCTTGGGACGCCTGGAACGCAGTTCCATACTGGGAACTCGGCACGCCAGGCGCACCACCTTGCGCTGCTTGCGCCATAGCCACCACCTCTTCTATCTTCTTCTTCTCGGCCGCAATAACCATGGATTCCTCCAGCTGAGAGCTAGCAGATGCGCACTCCAAGGAACGCTTGTAATCTCCCGCGATGGTGATGACACCATTTGGGCCAGGTAGCTTCATCTTCAGGTAAGCAGCATGGGTTGAAGCCATGAACTTGGTGAGGGCAGGCCTACCGAGTAGAGCATGGTAGGGGCTCTAAAGATCAACAACCTCGAACTGCAGGCACTCGGTCCGGCAGTTCTCCCTGGTGCCGAATAGGACATCTATCCAGATGTGGCCGATTGGAGCACAAGACACTCCCGGCACAATTCCATGGAAAGTGGTCCTGCTGGGTAGCAGCATGTTCTCGGCAAGGCCAAGCTTCTCCAGTGTATCCCGGTACATGATGTTGATGCTGCTGTCGTTATCAATCAGCACTTTGCTGAATCTGACATTCTTCTGGGTTCCCAAGAAAGTGGGATCCACCACCAATGCATATGTACCCGGCTTAGGCATCACCTTGGGGTGATCATCCTTGGACCAAGTAACCACTTGGTCGCACCAGTGCAGGTAGTGAGGCACAGCCGGGATCACTGCATTCACCTCCATCGCGCGCCTGCGCTGTGGCTGCTTGTCGTCCGGCTCGGTGGTGAAGATCATGTAGCTCTCATGGTGCTCCTGGTACTGGTTGCGGTCTCCACCATCATTTTTGCCGTTGTTGTTGTTGTCGTGGTTGTTGTTGTTGTGGTTGTCGTTGTTGTTGTTGAAGTTGCAGTTGTTGTTGTTGTTGTAGTAGTTGCGGTTGCGGTTGTTGTAATTGCGGTTGGCTCCCTGAGCCACTTGGTTCACATTCTCCCTT
The DNA here is from genome assembly GCA_028641055.1 of Alopecurus myosuroides. Lineage (NCBI taxonomy): Eukaryota > Viridiplantae > Streptophyta > Magnoliopsida > Poales > Poaceae > Alopecurus > Alopecurus myosuroides. Next base: position 229,452,866 of record CM054063.1, on the reverse strand, counting down.
CTCGGATTGACTGCTGGCCTGGGAGCAGCTGCCCGAATAGGCTGCACATTGGCATTCGCAGCCGACAAAGGAGGAGGAGGGGGCAGCTGACCATTGTCTTCACTCTTGATGCGGTCCCACCAGCTGCACTGCCGGGTAGTGTGGTTGGCTGGCCTACTCGGATGCCGAGTATGGAAGCTGCATGGCCCAACCTTCATGTTCTCAAAGATAAAACTTGGAGCACCTCCTGAATCCGGGTTGCCGCTACCCTGCTGAGGAGCATCGTATGGCTTCTTGATGCCTTGGCCCTGGTTCTGGTTTTGCCCGTATTGAGCTCCAGCAGTTTTTTGTCTTTGGCTACTCCCAGCAGCCGCGGGACCCTGTGTCACGGCATTCACCTCCTCGGGATCATACCGAGTATCTATACGGTCACCTCTATGCTTATTGCGGAACTCATGGCGTCTGCTGCCATCATGGTGCTTTCTTCTCGGCTCAGGAGAATCGAGCAGAGGCTGAGTAGGGTCACTGAGTGCATACATATCTGCAATCTTGATCGTCTCGGCGAGCGTACTTGGCATCTCTCTCTGCAGTCTCTGCCATAACATGCTGCCATGCCTGCAGCCCTGAGCAAACCAGGTAATGGCATGGGCCTCATTCACACCTTCACAGGTGTTCCTCAAAGTGCTCCACCGAGTAAGGTACTCCCGGTCAGTCTCCTCTTCTCGCTGCTTGCAAGCGGACAGCTGTTGCGGCCTATTCGGCCTCTTGTACGTGCTGGTGAAGTTGCTGATGAAGGCTTCCGAGAAGTCCAACCAGCAGTTGATACTGTCCTTGGGCAGGTTGTTGAGCCAAGTCCGATCAGGGCCCTCTAGCATCTGCGGAACATACCGCACAGCCCAAATCCGGTGGCCGCCAGCAATGTGCACAGCGGTAACATAGTCACTTAGCCAGTCTTCCGGCTTGGTGCTGCCATCATAGCACTAGGTCCCTCTAGCCAGCAGATAATGGTTCACGGACGGCTCCTCCATGATGCGGCGGCCGAAGCATTCTGGGCCGGGTGGCCCCCTCGTCTCGAGCTGCGCACACCGATTGATCCGGTCCAGCTTGCACCTTGCATCAGTGGGCTCCAGCATCCGGTCACCGAGGCGCTCAGTGACGTCTCTTGGATCTGCATACCCGGCTAGCCCCATCGCCGAGTACCCGTCATCATAACGGTCCTGCTGCATAGTCGCGGGTTGCACAACCGGATTGGCTGCTACCACCACCGCTTGCGGCTGCACCCTCTGCTGAGTAGGCTGGGCAGCATGACGCCGAGATGTGTCTGCTCGGTTTCCTCCTTACCCCTTGTTGTGAGCTTTAGTGGCTTGATATCCTGCTTCTGCAGAGTTGTTTATGACCAGGCTGCCGCTCTACAGCGTGTTGTTTTGCAGCGACAGCCGGGTCGTACACCTGCATCTGTCTGTTTCTCCCAGAGGTCACACTCTGGGCTCTATCGCCACCGGGAAGCGGTGATGACGCCTGATCCAAAGATCTCATCCCATGCGAATGAACAACATGGGAAGCGCCAGCACCCGGATTGGCTTTCCGGAATTCCTCATTCTGCCTGCCAGCCTCTAGCACTAGCTCGTTGAGTCTATCCTACTTCCTAGCGTGCGTTTCGCCAGTGAGATGTGGCAACTGCCTCTGCGGCCCTAAGAGTTTTCGCGGGGGTGATGTATCTTGGGTTATTAGCGGTGGTCAAACTAGCAGAGCGGCTAACAGCCCTACCATCTCTAGCTAACTCCTCGCCCAAGTTGCGACGGGTAACACCTAGCTTGCTAGGCAGCCTAGAAATCGGAGTAAAACCATGCGCGCGGTTGTACTCAATCTGGTCTAGGTTAAGCTCAAGCCTAACCTTTTCTAGCGCCTCTGACTCGACGATTAGCGCCTGATGCTGCTGCTCGAGTTGCACCCTCAAGGCGGCAAGTTCCGCCTCGTTGGCTCGTGGCATGCCCAGCTGCGCGGTAGCATCACCGCGAGCAGCTGGTATAGCCGTAGACGTGGAAGGGGACACGTAACCCGGAATGTTCTGGGGCATGTCGTAGGGCTTGTGGACCCTTGCACCCGCAGGTTCCTCGATGACGCCCGCGGTAGCGGCCGCGCCTTTCCCGGCATCGATAGCCGGGCCCGTCATCATCACCTCCATGTTGTCCGCAGAGCAGCCATTTGGCTTCCCGCGGGCAGCGAGTACAGCAGGAGGATCTTCCGCAACGAGCACCACCTCTGGGAACTCGCGGATGACGGTGGTGGCGACGAAGACCAGGTGTGTGCCGAAGAAGAGCACCGAGCCGCCTGCAGGCATGGGCCTGCCGCCGAAATCTCTGGCGTTGTCGGTGACGAAGTCGAAGGAGCCGAATCTGTGGACAAGGCCACAGACCACGCGCTCCCCTGAAGCTAAAATCGGTCCCGTCCGAATGTGAACCCCAGCCAGCGCCGCTGCTGGCCCCACGGTGGGCGCCAACTGTCGTGGTGTGGAGAAGACAGATGCCATGGGATGGCTAAAGTTGGGGCCGATGGACGCTGGGGGTATCCGGGGAGGGATCGCACGCCGAGTAGCGTCGCTCAAGAAACACTGCAAACAACACAATCTACCCAGGTTCGGGGCCCTCGTGTGGAGGTAACACCCCTACTCCTGCCTATCTCTCTGTATCTATAATCACCGAGTAGCCACAGTACAAGTTTGCCTCTCAGCCGAGTAGCCACTTGGCAGTTCTCTCTAGTTCTAGTGATGTCTCTAGCAATAAATGCGATCTTAGGCAACGTCCCTCGCGCAGCAGGGAGCATGGCACCTTATATACTGGTGCCCAGTCGAATAAACAACGAATAGAAAGTACAGCTGATGTGACTTAAGCACTGTCACGTGAGCACGCTTCCGGGGTCTCGCGCTGAGAAGCCGCCACGCCGTACCGCTGACAGGTCCTGTCCACTCTGTCAGCCTCACTGCGTAGACCCCCATCCTGTCATGTACCCTCTGTTCATGACAAGACAAGACGGCTGCCTAACCCTCTGTCACCACACTGCGTCACGGATGATCACATACCGAGTAAGTTGAACCGCACGCCGGTACGGACGCAGGATACCCGGGATCCGTTGTCAAAACGGCTCCATTGACTTCTGGCCCGAGTAGGCTTGCTGTCCATCTACTCGGACCATAACTTCTTTACTCGGACGGAATATAACCTTCCTCAATATCTTCTCTTGGCCTTTAGTGATTATGTCCGGATAGAACCTACCGGGTAGCAAGTACCCGGATAGCCGTCTACCCGGTCAACAGCACCTTGACCTTCACTTTAACACTTTCCTTACCTCTACTCGGGGGTAGCCCCCCGACAGTAGACCCCATGTTTGCCAGTTTATCTGCTTCCTCATTGTTGGATCATGCAATGTGCTTCAGTTCACACTCTTTGAAACTTCCTTCGAGCAGATTATACATGTCGTGATTGGAGACCATGTTATTCGCGATAGCATCGCACTCCTTCACCGTCTACTGTAATATGAGGTTTGAGTCTCCATAGATCATCAATCGGGTGGCTCTGCAGGCGATTGCCATTTTCATGCCGTGAAGGAGGGTTTCATACTCTGCGTCGTTGTTGGATGATGGGTCGTCGAGTGGGAAGTCCAACCTCAGGAGGTACTGCAGCTTACCTCCCTAGAAGATATGAGGACGACCCCGGCTCTAGCTCCTTTGTTCTTCTTCGACCCGTCGAAGTACATGATCCAGTTGCTCGTGTACTCTGGTGGTCTTGGTGTTTGCAGTTCCGTCCACTCGCTTAGGAATTCTAGGAGTACCTGGGATTTCACAGAATTGCGCCCTGCATATATGATGTCCCAGGCGCCTAGCTCGATGCTCCACTTTGCGATTCTTCTGGATGCCATGGGATTGTTCATGTTAGTACCGAGTGATACGTCGTTTAGCACCGTGGCGGTGTGTTCTTGGAAGTAGTGTTTGATTTTTCGAGCTGTGAGTACCACGCCATACGCGAGTTTCTTGTAATGAGGGTATCGCTATTTGCACGGCGAAAGCACCTCGCTGATGTAATATATTGGCCTTTGGACTCCGTGCTGACGACCTGGTTTGTTGCGGCTATGTAAAGGTATAATGGCTCCTTATCTTGTGGCGTTGCCAGGACGCGCTTGCTCTGCAATACTTGCTTCAGATCGAGGAACGCCTTTTTTGCTTCGGGTGTCCACTCGAACTTATCTGTCTTCTTCAACAGCTTGTAGAAGGGTAATGCTTGCTCGCCTAATCTTGCAATGAACCTGCTTAGGGCGGCTAATCACCCTGCGAGCTGCTTGGTCAGCTCCTTCATTGTCAAGATCGCTTGTGTCGAGACATCGTAGTAGAATTCATAGACGGGGGTGCCATGAGACTATCGATAGAGATGTGGGGGGACGTGATCGTGTGACGAACAATGACACCAAGGTTTTACCCAGGTTCGGTACGTCGCAACTAGGCAGCGTTACTACTCCTGCAATCTCACTAAATCAGGGCTGAAGCCTGAAGTATACAAAGTACAATGTGAGTTAGGTTTAGCTACTCGATAAGGATCAACCTCTCGGCGAGTTAGCTTCTAGCTTATTGTCTATCTATTCTTCTCTCCCGTCCGGCTTTATATGATAGCCGGGTTAGGGCTTACAGAAAAGGAAACCTAGAAGACTACGGTAATTTCTAACTTGGATGGCAAGAATCCGCCTTCTACTCCAAGCCGTACCACGTGAGCCGTGGTCTGGGTTCTTCTAGAATCCGGCTTCTGCGCGTCAGCTTACTGGGCCGCCTAATGGACCGTAATCCATTACCATTTAGGCCACCCGGGTAATCCGGCACTTTAGGACACCGTCTGATATACCCCTAATTGGTATATATCCGACAGTAGCCCCCAAGAAGGATTAAGACTTCAATTCACTGTCATTCGTCAAATTTACATTCTTCCCGAGAAATGTCGGCTCTTTGTCTTGATTCTTCTTTTCCTTCAAATCATGCTCTAACGCGAAACTCGAATTTCGGGAAATCCGGCTTTTCTTCCACGAACCTTCGTGGAGAAGGAACTTCCTACGTCAGCGATAAAATCATGCTGACGTCAGGGACGTTTGGGTTTCAAGTGTGAAACCCTGAAACGTATCTCTGACAAATTCTCACGGGAAACGTGGAGATAGCAATAATCACCCGTCAATTCATTTCCCGGATTTTCCGACGAGTGACTGATGCATGTAAAATGCATAGATGAATTTTGCATATTTTCACATGGTTTTCTATTACATATTGCATCATATAAGGGTATAATTCAATGTTTTATAGTATTTTGGGGTTAAATTACAAAGTCCCCCAACTTTTATGGAATTAACCCTTCCTGTCAGAAACCCCGTTTTCTATATTTTTGACGTTTCAGGGGGCAAACTTCCGTGAAATCACCTGAAAATCTGCGGGGGTCATTTTCTTGGAAGGAGAAGACTTGCGGGCGAAGGATCCACGAGAATTGGGCAAGGAGGCCCAAAAGAGGACCCTCCATGCGGCCAGATTCCTTAGCCGCGTGAGAGGCCCCCTTTTGGCCCCTATAGCCACAATTCCTTCCATATTTGACTTACCGACTCCGTCTTGACCTAAAACCGACTATAAAAAGGGTCCCCCGTACCCTTACGGAGAAGAGCGCCGCCGAAACACCGAAACACCGAAACAGAGACCAGAAGTTCCAGATTGGAGGGGGGAAACTCCGGCGGGGCGCCGCCGGTGTGATCTCCTACCCCTCTAACGTCATCTCCATCGACATCTCCATGAAGAGGGAGTAGTCCACCCTAGGGATATGGGTTTGTGGAAGTAGCACTTGTATCTCTCTCTCTCTATGTGCTTCACTAATTAGATCCATATGAGCTGCCTCACATGATTACGGGCACCATTCTAATTCCTATGTGATGGATCTTTTCTATGAGTTATTGAATCTGAGATTGCAATTGGTTCTCTTGAGTTATTTGAGTAGATGTATCTTATGTACCCCGTTCTTATTTGCTAGCTTTGATCAATATAGTTCTTGAGAGCGTGTGTGGGGTGATGGGTGCATTAGTTGGAGTAACGGGGGGTGGCTAGTGCTGTGAAAGTGACAGAAGTTCAGCGATCCACTTATGTTTTGTTAAACCTTTCTTAGTTACCTCTCTAGGGATAAAAAGGAGTACCTTGTTACCGGGGATTTGAAGTGACACTAATCAATCTCCATGACTAGATCTAGCAAGTTCTTACTTCAACTTCATGTCGCATTGCTTAAAGCTATACTCTGGTTTTTCCTTAATTATCGAGGTGTTATGATTTATTTCGCATCTTGGTGGAGTATAAGAGGGATCAATATGATCGTAGAGATCTCTATGCTAGGACGTGATGCCCATATGAAAGTACTCAATGTTAAACATGTTATTGTAATCTCACATGTAATTATTTATGTCCATCGTCTACCACTTTATTTGAGAGAATGCAAGTGTGAAACCATGAACCCCGGTCCTATTTTAATTATAAGAAAACACTCTAGTTACTTTGCTGCAATTTACTTTACTTGTACTTTACTTTACTTGCATCTCCAATTCGAATTTACATTATCTCCATCACCACTTGCATCACAAAAATACAAAAACAATCCATTGCATATTTATTTTCTCATTTGCATTTAGTAGTAGATTTAATTATTGCACATTTACTTTCAGTTTTTCATTGCAATTTATAAGTCTCACACCTTGTGCTTGAAAACCACTTGGTGAGGTTGAGGGCACAAAATTCTCTACTTGTTTGCAGGATCCTGGAGGAAGCTTGGAAGACAACTGCTGAAATACTGGCTCCCCAAGAGTTCGATATAAACCCTCAAGTCGCCCTCGTGGGGAAGAAGGCTTGCCACTAGCTACACACTCTGCACTTGGAGTCTCAACCTAGCCATCAAGCGTTTTTCTGGCGCCGTTGCCGGGGAGCCATAGGTGAAGGAGTTGTCCAAGGGAGCTCACAAGAAGTCTTCATCACCAACAAGGTGTGCAAACACCTAAGCTTGGGGAGGTTGCACCTACGTGAGTACCGTCCTTTCTATCTCCACCTTCTTTCAAGTAGATTGTTTTGTTTCTTGTCTTGTTTTTGTTTTTGTTCTTGTTTTTGTTATGTCTTGCATATTTTATTTCAGTTTGCATTTTAGTTTTTGCATTTAGTTATCTAGATTATTTTAGTATTTCTAATTTGCTTAGTTACTTAACTTTTGTTTTGCATAAAAAATTAAACATTACATAAAAACTGTTAAAATGGGTGATAGAACTAAATTAAGTGACTACACAAATACACCCAATGACCAATTCATTGCTAGGCCAATTACTACACCTGAAATACAAGATGAAAGCTATGAAGTAAGTCCTAGTTTATTGAATTTAATTACTAGAGAGCAATTTGGTGGTAGATCTATGGAGGATGCCTCTATGCATCTTCATGATATAATGGAAATATGTGATATGCAAAAATTTAAAAATGTGGAAAGTAGTGTTTTAAAACTGAAATTATTTCCTTTTTCACTTAGAGGAAAGGCTAAAGAATGGTTACTTTCACTACCTACAGCTAGTATGAAGTCTTGGGATGATTTAAAAGAAGCTTTCATTAAGAAATATTATCCTCCCGTTAAAATTTTGCAAAATAGGAATAATATCCTCTCATTTAGGCAAAATGATAATGAAGATGTAGCCATGGCATGGGATAGAATTAAATTAATGCTTAGAACATGCCCATCACATGGAGTAAATGAATGGACCATACTACACTCTTTTTATAATGGTCTAAACTACATGTCTAGAAATATACTTGATTCAGCTGCTGGAGGTGCCTTTATGAGTAAAACTGTAGGAGAGGCTAAGAGCATATTAGAAAGCATATTGCAAAATTATAGTCAATGGAATACTGAAAGAGCACCCAATCCCACTAATAAAATAAACTCAATTGAAGAAACCAATGATTTGTCTTCTAAAATGGACACTATTCTTGCCTTTATTAATAAACAAAAATATGGAGAATGTGCCTTTGCAGGAGCTAGTTGGTAGTAATTCTGAAAGTGTGGATGTTAATTTTGTTAGGAATTATGGTAGCAATGGTTTTGGTAATTCTTACAATTCTTATAGTAAACCTCCTTATGTGCCAAATAAACCTTTTGTTCCATATCCTAATGCTAATGAAAATAAGTGGAAGCCTTCTAGTGAAATTTCTGAATTTAATAAATTTCTTATGGAACAAGTTGCTAGTCACGATGCTATGATACATAAGTTAAATAAGTCTACTGCATCCATTAGTAGTGATATTAAAGGATTGCAACTTCAATCTTCGAATTTAGATAAAGCATTGTCAAAATTAGCTGATAATCAAGCAACTCTATTAAGCATGTCAGCAGGAAAGCCACAAGCACAACCTAGTGTAGGAATGAATTCTATTACTATTTCTGCTCCTATTATTGAAAATATTGATCATATTGCTTAGAATACAAGTGAGCATGTCCCTACTATCTTAGAAGAAACTTTGAATGAAATAGTGAAGTACCCTGAATATTTACTTCCATATATGTCTTATCTTGCTAGCAAAGATGAAATTAGTCCTCATGAATCAAGCATGCTAGCTAAATTAGAGAGTAAAGTAGAGGAAATTATGATCCTTACTGAAATTAAGGATCCATTTCTTGATTTTGAAAAAAGTAGCTTCCAAGAACTTATTGCTACTCTACAAAAATTTGCTAGTGATCCCACTATAAATGTTAATCAACCTGGCTTTGGATCTTATATTGCTAATCATGTATTGCAAGAAAAAATTGATAGGTACAAGAATGAGGCCATGATACCTCCTAATCTTGGGGATGCATGGATCCCCAAGGTGCTAGTTTCAGTTGGAAAAGAAATTCACCATGCTATGTTAGATCTAGGTTCTAGTGTATCGGTACTCTCTAAAGAATTATATGAATTGCTAGAACTAGAAAATTTAGATAAGTGCTCAAGTGAATTTGTCCTTGCTGATAACTCTACTAAACATGTTGTAGGACAAGTAAAAGATGTTATGATTGAATTGCACATGACTTTCGTACCCGTTGATTTCATTATTATGGATATGGGGGATAAATCCCCTAGTCCTATTATTTTGGGTAGACCTTTTCTTCGTACTACAGGTGCAATCATAGACTCCAAGGAAGGGAATGTAAAGTTTCAGTTCCCTCACAAGAAAAGCATGGAGCACTTCCCAAGGAAGAGGGGCACTCTGAAGAACAAGCTCCCTCATGAGCTTTATCCCTCTTGATTATCAAGTAAGTAAAGCCTAGCTATATGGCTATAAAGAAAGCGCTTTACGGGAGGCAACCCGGTTGTTTTTGTTTGGATTTTCCTAGTTTCCTCTTGCTGTCTCAAGATATTAGTTTTTTTGTTTTAATTCTGGAGTTTTCAATAAAGAGTCAAGTCAAACCCATTTGGACTTATAAATTGCTATCCTAGTGCATGAAATTTCTGTTTCAGCACGAGTCTGCTCACCGTATGATTTTACGTTTCTTATTGGTATATCGGATTGAGCTAATTTTTAAGTATGTTCTGCAACTTTTCGTACTATGTAAGCACAAAAATTAGCTTAATTTTGTGACGAGTCTAGCTTAGGGAAAAACGTTCGTTTTTCTGTTGTTGGTTTTTTGGACAGATTCTGCCTTCTTTTGTTTTATGCACTCTTTGGGCTTGGGAATCGAATTTCCATGATTCTTTCAAGCAAGAGAGTGAACATAAAACATAATGAACCTTATTGTCTATCTACTGGAGCATTTGATTTGGAATTTTGCACATCAAGCATGTGATTTGTTTGTCCTTGCTAATCTCACCCTACAGAAAAAGTATGGGAGAAACATGTTTTGTGAAGTTTTTTCACAGGGAATAGAGGAGCTGCGCCTCAAGACATCTAAGAATGGTGAAAGCCATAAGATCCGGGATGTGATGAACACCACACTGGAGCTACACTCTTTTGGTTAGCACACGTCTACTTTCTGCTTTTCTAAGCAAAGCATTTATCGTAGAGACTTGAAGCGTCTAGTTTTTTTTTTGTTTTTTTTTATAAGACTACCACCATCATTTTATATGAGATTGAGCTACTGGAGTTTGGGGTTGTAATGTATTGGATGCTAGTATTATGACTTGGAATAGGGATGCCATGGTTGATTTGAAGAGCTACATATATTTGCATGATTTATAGGCTTTTTATGTGTAGAAATTTGCAATAATGTTGTCTTAAGCTATCTCTTATTCATGTCCTTGATGTTAATTGTTGGTTTATTTAGTTTGTCATGAAATGAGTAGTTCTATGGAAATATGCATGCATAGTAGCTGGTCAACTATCTCCCTCTTGCTAGCCAGAAATTTAAAAATTCCAACAAGTAAAAACTTGTTTCCAACACTCCTTAGCCAAGTATTTCCAGTGAGTCCACCATATCTTCCCATTAGCTTCATTGCTATTCCGAGTATTTTCACCATTTTATTGTGTTATTTATGTTCTAAATTAAGATATTCACTTTATTAATTGTCATGGGTTGAACTTGGGATAGGACTCTCACGAACTTTTGAAGGCACACTTTACTTTTTATGCATCTAATAAACATGACCCAATAATGGGAGCCACAAGTTTTGCGTTTTACAAGTGTGTGGTTGGGAGCTAGCTATAAACGTGTATCATCGGAAAGCTTTCAACATTTCACAAAAAATTTACATTTGGTTGATATCATGTACTTTTGTTTTTGGACTCCTGCCATGCCGAAATGAAATAGAGGAATAGTAAGTTTTGATGAGTAAGTATCTATATGACTAGAGAAACACATTGGGCCGCTAACCCAAGCCATGCTTTATCATGGTGGAAATTTACTTACAGCTTGAGTGACTCTACAACACATCCTATAATAAAATAAGAAGCTATGCATAATATTGAATGAAAATAAAAAGGATGATGAGTCTACTCCGTTTGTTCATCTTGTTATTGTAACATGGGCTTGTTTCCATGTCATGGGGCAAGAGGTACCTCTTTGCGGTTCTCTATGATGTCATTAATACTTATTATGATTGTACAAAGCTTATTAGGAATCTTAAGTTGAGTAATCATGGAGTATGTTTCCACACTCACGGGGCATGAGGCTTTCAACCACCTTGTCATTCTCATTACTTAAATACTCACAATTTTAAGATGCTATTGATAAAGAGGCAATGAGAGTCCTAGATCAATGGATACCACATTTCAATTAGTAATTTTAGTTGAATAATTTAGAGGCTAAATAAGACTTGATCATGTTTTACCTCTACTCAATTTTCTCCAAAGTGTCCACTATATTTTCTATTCTCCATTATGCTATTCTTTGACCAATATAGAATTTTATTTGTCATTTTGTGTATGCATTTGGTCCATAGTGCTTTTATTTCATTATACACTTTGTGAACTTTCATGAAGCATCTTTGCTTGCATATTTGATATTTCTTACAACATGGATTGTATATTGCTACTCATTTCTAGTATTAATCATTTGATTATATGTAGCATGAATAATCCTCCTTGATATCCCATGATTGTTTCAATATGCAAAACCCATCTTAGTTTTATCACCTTCATACTCGAGGACGAGCATGGGTTAAGCTTGGGGATGTTGATGCATGTAAAATACATAGATGAATTTTGCATATTTTCACATGGTTTTCTATTACATATTGCATCATATAAGGGTATAATTCAATGTTTTATAGTATTTTGGGGTTAAATTACAAAGTCCCCCAACTTTTATGGAATTAACTCTGCCTGTCGGAAATCCTGTTTTCTATATTTTTGACGTTTCAGGGGGCAAACTTCCGCGAAGTCACCTAAAAATATGAGGGGGTCATTTCCTTGGAAGGAGAAGACTTGCGAGCGAAGGATCCACGAGAACTGGGCAAGGAGGCCCAAAAGAAGACCCTCCATGCGGCCAGATTCCTTGGCCGCGTGAGAGGCCCCCTTTTGGCCCCTGTGGCCCCAATTCCTTCCATCTTCGACGTACCGACTCCGTCTTGACCTAAAACCGACTATAAAAAGGGTCCCCCGTACCCTTACGGAGAAGAGTGCCGCCGAAACACCGAAACACCGAAACAGAGACCAGAAGTTCCAGATTGGAGGGGGAAAACTCCGGCTGGGCGCCGCCGGTGTGATCTCCTACCCCTCCAACGTCATCTCCATCGACATCTCCATGAAGAGGGAGTAGTCCACCCCAGGGCTATGGGTTTGTGGAAGTAGCACTTGTATCTCTGTCTCTCTCTCTATGTGCTTCACTAATTAGATCCGTATGAGCTACCTCACATGATTACGGGCACCGTTGTAATTCCTATGTGGTGGATCTTTTGTATGAGTTATTGAATCTGAGATTGCAATTGTTTCTCTTGAGTTATTTGAGTAGATGTATCTTATGTACCCCGTTCATATTTGCTAGCTTTGATCAATCTAGTTCTTGAGAGCGTGTGTGGGGTGATGGGTGCATTACTTGGAGTAACGGGGGGTGGCTAGTGCTGTGAAAATGACAGAAGTTTAGCGATCCACTTAAGTTTTGTTAAACCTTTCTTAGTTACCTCACTAGGGATAAAAAGGAGTACCTTGTTACCGGGGATTTGAAGTGACACTAATCAATATTCATGACTAGATCTAGCAAGTTCTTACTTCAACTTCATGTCACATTGCTTAAAGCTATACTTTTGTTTTTCCTTAATTATCGAGGTGTTATGATTTATTTCGCATCTTGGTGGAGTATAAGAGGGATCAATATGACCGTAGAGATCTCTATGCTAGGACGGGATGCCCATATGAAAGTACTCAATGTTAAACATGTTATAGTAATCTCACATGTAATTCTTTATATCCACCGTCTACCACTTTATTTGAGAGAATGCAAGTGTGAAACCATGAACCCCGGTCCTATTTTAATTATAAGAAAACACTCTAGTTACTTTGCTGCAATTTACTTTACTTGCACTTTACTTTACTTGCATCTCCAATTCGAATTTCAATTATCTCCATCACCACTTGCATCACAAAAATACAAAAACAATCCATTGCATATTTATTTTCTCATTTGCATTTAGTAGTAGATTTAATTATTGCACATTTACTTTCAGTTTTGCATTGCAATTTAGAAGTCTCACACCTTGTGCTTGACAACCACTTAGTGAGGTTGAGGGCACAAAATTCTCTACTTGTTTGCAGGATCCTGGAGGAAGCTTGGAAGACAACTTCTGAAATACTGGCTCCCCGAGAGTTCGATATAAACCCTCGAGTCACCCTCGTGGGGAAGAAGGCTTGCCACTAGCTCCCCAAGAGTTCGATATAAACCCTCGAGTCTCAACCTAGCCATCAGTGACACGCGTTGAAAATCCAATGGTCTAAAGAGCCATTAGCGCGCATCATAAAGGGTTTCCGGGTATAAATAGCCCACTTCATCCCCTCTGGCAATCCTTCCACTCTACTCTCACCTTCCAGCTCAAGCGCCATAGCCCCCGAGCCTTAGTCCAGTGAGAACAGAGCAGAGCCTGTGCTTATTCAGCGTCGTTCCCGTACTTCTCGTCGGGAGTTCGAGGTTTCCACCGCTCCGCCAATCCATGGACTGACCACGCGCGTCTCAGGAGCACTCCATCGTCGCGGACATCGATGACATCATCAATACGATGGATCCGCTGCTCGACTGGCCGAGCCGCGCCAAGGTGGACGTGCCTGAGAAGGTTTCCGGCGGCCCGGCTCGCGAGGATCTGTACCTCACGGCCGATAACATGAACGCATCTTATTCTGTGCCGTCTCCGCCTCTCTCCCCCGAAACGGCGGAAGAAAAGATCACTCTCGTCGGAGAGGAGCTCGCCGCCGCGGCGGCCGCCGCCGGAGCCTAGGACGAGGGCGAAACTTCCGGCAACTGGAGCTGATACAACATTCCTCCCTCCCTTCTTCCGACAATGGAGAAGGAGGGGTTGATCGTGTAAGGCAAATGGCGGTGCGAAGAGGAAGAGTTCGAGCCCTTGCCTAGGGCCGGAGAGCGGGTTCTTCTTACTTCTCATATCTCACGAGGTATGGGATTTCCGCCATCCGCCTTCTTCCTCCAGGTACTTAATCACTACAACATCCAGCCTCACAACTTGCCACCTAACTCCATTCTATACTTAGCCAGGTTCCAGGCCCTCTTCGAAGGGTATCTAAGTTTAGCCCCTAGGTTAGATTTCTGGATGTACTGTTTCGGGGTTAAGAGAAACCCCTCAGAGGGCGCACTCCCGACTTGCGGAACCATTTCTTTCACCCTGCGTATATTCAAGAAAGATTGGTTCCCCCAAGATAAAAACTTCGGAATCCGTCAAATTCCGGACGGGTTCCTTCTTCTACCACCCAGACGTCCCGTTTCCCGGAAAAGCAACGGGGATTCCACCTTTCGCCAACACTGCTGCCACTCCCTAGGAAAACTTGGCAACAGAAGCAGTGCAGACCCTGCCGCCGGATCTACTTAGGATTAAGCGGCGCATTGCCAAACTCGTCACTTCCGATCCACCTCTGACCGGCATGGATACAGTTCTATGCTGGTTAGAGAGGCGAATTCAGCCTTTGGCTGACCATGGTCCCCGGCTCTTATGCGACTACACGGGAGCCGCGGACGCCATGCGGACGACGAACAAATCCTTGACAGCAAAGAATTTGCGAAAGCGCGTGAATCAGTTGGTCGCAGCACGCGACCAATATGAGGAAAGCCGTCTGATGTACATGGCAACTAACCCGGCTCCAAAGGTACGTCTTTTACATTTTGGGTTTTGTGTCCTTTCTTTCTCGGATAATTGTCTTAACCCGGACTTTGTCTTTTTTGACAGATTGTCAATCTTCCTAAGACATACCTTGCCAGTGATGCCGAGTTGGACGCACTGCGCGCCCACTTTGCAGGTGGACGGAAACACAAGAAGATTTCGCCTCCCGGGAAGTAATCAATATTGATAGGGTTCCCGTCGCTACATCCAGGTTTGACATCCGGGTTTTCTATTTTTGTCGGAACTTTCTTCCTTTGTCTCGGATTTTTAATTCTCCGGTACTTCTCTTTTTAGCTTGGCTCCCACAACCTTGAAGCCTAAAAAGCTAAAAAAAGGCTCAAGTATATGGCCAAAAGAGGTCCACATCCTTCTCCTGCGACTGCACCCGATACTCCAGTTGCTGCTACAGAAGAACATGTTGCTGTTACGAACGAGGAAACCCAGCAGACCAGCCATCCCATTGTGTCGGAAACGGACACGAGGGAAAGGGCGCCCCCGTAAATGGGAGGTCCTTCTCGGACAGCTGAGGAGGATCCCATTCCCACCTTTGATAAGGATTTCAAGGTTATCCATGAAGGCCTTAACAATGTCGGGACTCTTTTTGCAGAATTTGCAAAAGAGTTCAATGAAAACTTGTCAGGTTTACAGCGGATGAGCCAGGTAATATCTCTAGCCCCCAAGCAATAAGTCAAATGCATGCTTTTGCGATAATGCTTTTTTCACTTTTATGCTTGTTTTTTAACTTAAGCATTTTTTGTCTCTTTTCTGTTTTTTTTAGCAAACCACTGAAAACATTAACCTGGAAGTTTTCAACAAACTTACCAACAAGAATAAAGTGGTGAAAACCCTTCTCTCTATTCTTGATGTTAAGGATATAGAACTGGCATCCACTCAGCATCAGCTGAAGGAATCAGCAGGTAAAAGATTTCTCTGCTTCCAGTTGTGTAATTATTTCTAAGTATTTTTCCGAGTTTTCTAACTTATCTTTTTTACTTGCTTTTCAACTTCTTTGGCGAAAGTCAAACAAATTGCTGAAGATACCGGCAATGCTGAAAACCTCTGCTGGGAAAACCTGGAACTTCACAAGGATAATGTGAAGTTACAGAAGGAACTGGAGACCAGACAACTGGCTGTCAGCATTGCCGAGTCCAATGCCTCCAACCAAGAAGCTAAGGACAAGGCTACCATCCGAGACTTGGAGAATGCCTTGAACCAGCGATTGGAGGTGGTCACCGAGATGGACAAAATTTACGGTAAGTACTTTATCTTTTATCGGATTTTCCATGTTTACATATTTCTCTGTTTTTCTAACACCTTTGTGTTTTACTGAAACAGGAGATGACCCCCAGCTTACTCGGATTGAGAAAATCTGAGCTTTTGGGAAGGTATTTACCGCAATCAAATCCGCGGGAATGTTGCTTGTCAACATATGCCTTCCCGCTAGGACTGGGTAGTTCTCGGAAGTTGAAAAACTTTCGGGAGCCATCATGGAGGTGGCGGAGTCCAGGGAATCCACCTTGCGCTCTACGGCACGCGGTGGTGCGCGCATGGCTCTAGGGCTCATGCGCATGCACTACCCAACTGCCCAATCTTGTGGGTGGCATCCGGCATTCCGCAAGGATACACAAAGGCGCAGCGGGCCAGCATCTTTGAAGACATCAATGGTCACGCCACCAAGATTGCCACCATGGTGAACGTCTCCACCTTCTACCCGGAAAAATCCATTCCGGAAACTCCCGAGGAATCCAGCAGCGAAGATGACTTCGATGCTTGAAGGATGTTTCCTGGTCCTGGGTACAAAGATAGGAAATAGAAGCATTACTGATCTTACAATGTAAACTTATTGTAATGCTTTTATTCTTTTATATAAACAAGTACTCTGCTTTTGCAGCCATATTATTAAGTCTTTTGCAAGTTTGACGGGTTTTTTATTCCTTTATCTTCTAAATTCTCTGGTTTATATGCTTTAATTGTCCTTAGTGTTTGAAATGGCTCGACGGTATTTTAATCTTCATGCCAAGTGACTGGGTATAACCAATCACTCAAAACTAGGAAAGATGGATCATACTAAAGGCATTTTTACTTACTAGCTCCAGCGATCCAGCATAAAAACAATCAGATAATACTTAGAGAACAGTAAGGAATCTTTTGAATGAAACTCAGGCACGCAGGCACAATCTGGGTTTCCTTAAGCCATTTTAGGCTGAAAATCATTCAGATATTTAACACCGAGAACGCAGGCACAATTCGGGTTAACATTGATTATTTTGAAAGATCATTGGGAAACAGATAAGACAGAATTATGCTTTATACTATAATAAACATGTAAAAAACATAGATGTAGGAATTCTGACAACTTTATTTCATGATCTCAAAGATGTTTACATAGAAATTTAACTAAGTATAGAAGGTACGTAACTGCTGGATGCTTCAGGGTCTATTGGTCTCCCCTAGTTCGTCATCTATCTTTCTCTTTCTTTTGCGATTCGGCTTTTCGGGATCATCTTCCGTGTCTCGAATATCTACAAGATAGTATGATCCATTTTTCATAGCCTTGCTGATGAAGAATGGTCCTTCCCAAACTGGGGCCAATTTGTGCTTTCTTTGTTGTACCAATCTTAGCACTAAGTCACCTTCTTTAAGAAAATGATGCCTGATTTTCCGACCATGGTAACGTTGTAAACCTTGCTGATAGATGGCGGATCTTTGAAGCACAAGTTGTCGTTCTTCTTCTAGGAGATCGATGGCATCCTGTCGTGCGCTTTCGGCATCTGAATCATCGAAAGCCTGCACTCTTGGGCTATCATGGATCATGTCCGTTGGAAGGACTGCTTCCGCGCCGTAAACTAGGAAAAACGGGGTTTGCCCTGTTGACCTGTTTGGCTTTGTTCGAATACTCCAAAGCACAGGGGGTAACTCTTCCACCCATGCTCCAGCTGCTCTATGAAGAGGTGATTCGAGTATTGGGCGTATTCGTTGCAGGATTGAGTTGTTCATTCTTTCAACCTGTCCTTTGGATTGCGGGTGTGCCACAGATGCAAGATCTAGGCGTATTCCCATTTGTCGGAAATATTTTGCCAACTCTCCAATAGATAAATTTGTCCCGTTGTCGGTTATTATGTTGTGTGGAACGCCGTATCTCATGACTACGTCAATGATAAAATTTCTGGCAGTCACACCGTCAAGTTTTTTTATGGGTTTTTGCCTCCACCCACTTGGTATACTTATGTACTGCAACGAGTAGATGTGTAAGTCCACCTCTTGAAGTTTTGAATGGTCCCATCATATCTAGCCCCCAGACCGCAAATGGCCATGTAATAGGGATAGTTTTGAGTGTTTGGGCTGGCATATTTGTCTGCTTGGCGTAATATTGACATCTGGCACATGTATTGACTATGTGTTCGGCGTCTGCCTTGGCTGTTAGCCAGAAAAATCCTGCATGGAATGCTTTTTTTACTATGATTTTTGATTGAGCGTGATGTCCGCAATCTCCAACATGGATTTCTTGCAGAATTTCTCGGCCTTCTTCTGGCGAAATACATCGCAGAAAAATTCCGGTAGTGCTTCGTTTATACAGGAAACCATTGATTACCGTGTATCCTTTGCATCGACGTTTTATTTGTCTTTGCAAGACCTTGTTTGCTCCATCCTGGTACTTCTGATCTACTAAGAAGTTTAGATATGGAATTGTCCAATCCGGGTTAACGAGCAGGACTTCGGAAACGAAAGGATAGTCGACATATCCATCGTTTATGGATGGTTCGTGCAAAGGCTGGATAAACACACCTGGTGGTAGGGTTTTAACTCTTTCCGAGCCCATGCGGGCTAATGCGTCCGCGTTCCAGTTTTCTTCCCTTTTGACGTGAAGTACTTCGAATCCCAGGAAGAAAATTGCAAACTCGTCCACCGTTCTCCGATATTCGGCCATGATGGGGCTTTTAGCGTCCCAAGTTTGGTTGAGCTGATGTTGTACCAAATCTGAGTCACCATAGCATAAGATGCGTTTGACACCTATTTATTTTGCAATGTGCAAGCCATGAAGCAAAGCCTCGTATTCTGCCACATTATTGCTAGCGTTGAAGTGTATTTGTAATACATACTCCATTGTGTCTCCCTTGGGGGATTTTAGGACTACACCATCTCCAGCGCCTTCCTTCATATTGGATCCATCAAAGTGCATAACCCAGTGTTCCTACTCCTGCATTGGTGTGTTTTCCATTGCTTCTGTCCAATCAGCGACAAAATCTGCCAACACCTGGAATTTTATTGCCGTCCGGGGTTGGTACTTAATGTCGAACGCAGCAACTCGATGCCCCATTTAGCTACTCGGCCTGTTGCGTCCGCATTGTTTATTATATCCCCTAGTGATGCTTTGCATACCACTGCTATGGAATGTCCTTGCAAATAATGACGGAATTTTTGAGATACGAAAAATACGCCATATGCCAGTTTTTGATAGTGTGGGTACCTTTGTTTGGACTCGGAAAAAACTTCACTTACATAATACACCGGATGTTGATCTGGTATGCTTTGCTCGTCTTTCCGCCTTTCCACAACTATCACTGCGCTGATAAACTTATTTGTTGATGTGAGGTACAATAACATGGGTTCTTTGTCTTTTGGTGATGCCAAAATCGGCGCTTTCATCAAGGTTTATTTTAACTGGGTTAATGTTGCATCTGCCTCTTCTGTCCATACAAATTTGTCGGATTTCTTCAACAATTTGTATAATGGCAGAGCTTTATCTCCTGGCCGGCTTATAAACCTGCTGACAGCAGCTGCAGAACCCGTCAATCTTTGGACATCTTTTAAGCACGAGGCCTTGAGATGTTTAGGATTGCCTTGATCTTTTCCGGGTTTACTTATATTCCTCTATGAGAAACGATGAAACCCATAAGTTTTCCTGAGGGAACCCCGAATACGCACTTCAATGGATTCAACTTCATTTTATAAGTGCGCAAATTTTTGAAGGTTTCTCGCAAATCTTCAAGGAGTGTGTCCTTTTCCTTGGAAACGACGGCAATGTCGTCCATGTAAACATGAACATTTTTGCCAATCTGACTATGCAAACATCGTTGCATGCAACATTGGTAAGTTGCACATGCGTTCTTCAGGCCAAAAGGCATGGTTATGTAGTAGTACGTTCCGTACGGAGTTATGAAGGAGGTTTTGATTTGGTATTCTTCCTTCATACGTATTTGATGATACCCGGAATAAGCGTCCAAAAGCATAAAAGCTCAAAGCCAGCAGTGGCATCTATTATTTGATCGATTCGCGGTAACGCAAATATATCTTTTGGACACAATTTTTTCAGGACGGTGTAATCTATACACATCCTAAGAACAGTACTATCTTTCTTCGGGACAAATACTGGGTTTGTGGACCATTCCGTATGTATAACTTCCCGGATGAAATCACCTGCCAATAGCCTTTAGTCTTCTTCCGTCAAATCGACGGAGACCTTGTTTGACGGGTTTAGATCCTGGAATCACCTTGAGTTGGTGCTCAGCAAGTTCCTTGGGTACTCCTGGCATGTCCGCTGGACACCATGCAAAAATGTCCCAGTTCTCACGGAGGAACTTGATGAGCTCGCTTTTCTATTTGTCGGTTATCCCAGTTCCTACTACGACAAACTTTTTCGGATCTAGGATAACCTGTCTTGCATTCTCGGAAGCTTTGAAGCTGTCTGCCGGCTTCCGGCTTTCTCTTCCTGTCGGCATTTCTGTCGGCGATACTTCTTTTGCAAGCTCCTTCAGTTCCTCCTTTGCTATCACTTTTTCTGCGCAAAGGGCGTTTTCTTTCTCCACCTCGTTCGCCAATTTGAAGTCTCCCTTTATGGTGATTACTCCACCCTTTGGCCCTGGCATCTTCAGCTTGTTATAGATATAACATGATCTTGCCATGAATTTGGCGTAAGCTGGACGTCCGAGTATTGCGTGATACACGCTTTCGAACGGCACAACCTCGAAGGATACTTTTTCCTGAAGGAAATGCTCTTTCTCTCCGAAGGTTACATCTAGGGAAATTTCTCCTAGGTATCGTGCTTGCCTGCCAGGGACGATGCCGTGAAAACATATGTTGCTATGATGGAGTTGGGTCTCGGAGATTCGCAGATGCTTCAATGTATCCATATACATTATATTAATGATGGATCCTCCATCCATCATCACTCTTTTTAGCCTAGTGTTTTGAACAATAGGACTTACAACTAGAGCTTGCGTGCCGGGTTCTGGGATATTTCCAGGATGATCAGACTGATCCCAGGTAATTGGTGCATTTGAGTACTTCAAGAATTTTGGGGTTGGTGGGACAACCGCGTTTATTTCTCGAAGTGTTCTCTTTGCCACCTTTGCTAAAGGAGTTGCCAGGAAAGTTAGGTTGCATTCTCCGTCAACTCTCGGAAACTTTGGCTCGCCTTTTCACTGTTGTTCCTGGATTGTTTTCATCACTGTCCGATTCGGTGGCTTCTTTTTCAGCTTCTGGCTTTTGCTTGGAGAATTTCCTCTTGGAACTCTTCCCTTTGCTTCCGGATCCTGCACTGCCTTTCATATGCTTGTTGATCTGGCATTGTGCGTTTGTATGGGTGGGTTTCCCAAATTGAGAATGGTGGACACAGTTTTTCGACTTGATTCTTTCCCACTCTTCTTTTGTGTAGTTGATCGGTTATGTGCTTCGTCCTTTCCATTTGCTCCCATTTTCTCTTCCAAAGGCTATTTTAACTTCCTTGGGCTTTTGCTGTGCTTCTGGAATTGCTTTTTTCTCAGGACGAGGGGTCTTTTTGGCTTGAATCAAAGTGTCAATATTTCCACCTCTCGCTCAGATGTCGTCTTCGGCCGATGCGTGCTCATTTGCGGTTGTAAGCATAGATCAGAGATCTTTGTGCTTTTTTGAACCAGTCATGAACGGTACGAGTCCGGGTTTTAAGCCATTGACGAAAGCATGCATTTCTTGTACGTCAGTTACTCCAGAGCAGCTATTTTTCATTGCAGTACACCTTGAGATGAAGTCGACGTATGGCTCATCTTCAAACTGGGTGCAGCGGTTTAACGGGTTGATGCTGTTGGGGCATTTGTAAGTTCCCCGGAAGTGCTGAGTAAAAACTCTAGCCATATCGCCCTAGCTATCGACAGCTCTTGAAGGAAGCCCGTTGATCGAATCTCTGGCTCCATCCAGTAACATAAGGGGGAGGAATTTTACTGCCTCAAGGTCTGTCCCATTGTTGATCTGGACGGCTGTGTAATAGTCTGAGAGCCAGGTATCCGGGTTTGTACTGCCGGTATATTTTTTATATGTTGGACCAACTTTGGCGAAGCCAGAATGTAGAGTTATTCTTCGGATCCTTTCAGTGAAACACTTAGGTCCGAAGTATAGGTCATCTCTTTCCGCTCTATCAATGTGTGCGTAGTATCTACCGACTGAATGGATAGAAGGGGATCTGCTCCTTTCTTTTCCATTGTTGCGCGAACGCGCTTTTCCGAGATTGTCTCTATTTTCTCCGTTATCGTGCCCTTTGGGATAAGGTGGAGTTATACTCCTGTTTCTTTCCTTATTCCTGGGGGGCGTACGGGATCTCTCACGCCTGTGAGGTATATCATGTCTACCGGCTTTTTCAGCAGGGCCTCTCGGAGGCGGCTTTGCTTTTCCTTCCTTCCGGTTTTGTTCTTCCCGATCTCGGGGATTAGTTCCATCTTTCGGCAGATGGGATCCAGTTCTGGACGTTGCATCCTTGTTATCGGGCTTTTTCTTGTCCTTTCTCGGATTTGCTTTCTTTTCTTTCGAAATACTCGAATCTCCAGGTTCTTCAGGTCCAGGTGCCCCAGCGGCGCATGTAGTTGTTTTGTATAGGGCTGAGTCTTCGTGCAACTTCCCTGATCTTGCTTGTCCCCGCTGTTGCTGTTGCAATGCCTTTCCTAAGAAAGCATACACCCCTTGAAGTTTTTCGCCATTGGAGTACTTGTCATTGTTGATGATGGCAAACGCGGCCTCCGTGTTTTCTGCTGCGGTTTTGTATATAGGTTCGCCCCTGGCATCTGTGTCGTTTACTTGCTTTTGCCAGGCCGGGTTTTGAAACCGTTCCTTTGGCGGCAGTACTTCCCTTCTTGCGATTCCGGGTAACCGTGTAGGTTTAATGCCAGATCTATTTCTTCTCTCGTACTCCTCAATTTGTTCCTGCTTCAACTTAACGTCAGCTTGAGTTTTTTGGAGATGTTCCCGAGTTCGGAATAGATGTTGTTGTTGCCTTTGGGAGATTGTCTCGTGGCTTCCAGCACTTCAGGGGGTTCATGGGGTCTCACTGGTGTTTGAAGTAGATCATGTTCGTCTTGTTCTGACATTGGCGGAACAGAGATTTCCTTCATTTTCTTCTCCGCAGGCTTAACTCCACTTCCTCGTCCTGCTTCCGGGTTTTTGTTGGCTGGATCAGCCAGTTTTTTCTTCCGGAGCTTGTATTGGAGTTTCTTGGAAGCTTTGTGTTTTTTCTTGGAAGAGGGAGGTTTTTGCCAGGTTCATCCTCTGTCAATTCTTTGACATCGGGGTATGTTGGAGTGGTTTCCCCCTCTTCTCTCTCGTCATCTGGCGGAAGTGTTTTGGGGCTTTCCTGACTTTCGGCATCCGTGTTTTCATCTTTCAATTCGAAGTCGTCTGATCCAGGTTCTGATTCCAATCTCGCCTCAATGGCGGCTAATACGGAATCAGCTTCCGAATTCGTCGTCATATTGACGGATGTCGGATCTTCCACCTCTATTGTGGGATTATTGTTTTCTGCCTCTTCCACGGGATTGTTTTCATCCATGTGTTCAGCGATCTCGGATTGCACCATGCCAATAAAGTGCGATTCAGCATGATATCAGCGATCTGAGCAAAATCCGGCGTCATAGTCTTTTTCGACTGGGTATAAGGCGGGTGGGATAAATTTGCTTCCACCGTAGAATCTCATTGCCTCTGCAGTTAATCCGATAAAGATATTTGCAGATCCAATCGGTAAATCCAGGCACTTACCAGATGATTCCGTACTGGCATGTACGATCCTTTGTTGAGGATGCGCCTGACGTTGTTGTCGAATTTCAGGCTTCCGACCGTTATGGTACTGCCAATTCCGCCGAGTATCCCCAATCGAAACATAACGCCTGACGTCGCTGGCCCCACGGTGGGCGCCAACTGTCAAGACATCGTAGTACAATTCATAGACGGGAGTGCCATAAGACTACCGATAGAGATGTGGGGGGACGTGATCGTATGACGAACAATGACACCAAGGTTTTACCCAGGTTCGGTACGTCGCAACTAGGCGGCGTTCCTACTCCAGCAATCTCACTAAATCAGGGCTGAAGCCTGAAGTATACAGAGTACAATGTGAGTAAGATTTAGCTACTCGATAAGGATCAACCTCTCGGCAAGTCAGCCTCTAGCTTATTGTCTATATATTCCTCTCTCCCGTCCGGCTTTATATAATAGCCGGGTTAGGGCTTACAGAAAAGAAAACCTAGAAGACTACGGTAAGTTCTAACTTGGAAGGAAAGAATCCGCCTTCTACAAGGTTCGGGTTCTTCTAGAATCCGGCTTCTGCGCGTCAGCTTACTAGGCCGCCTAATGGACCGTAATCCATTACAATTTAGGCCACCCGGCTAATCCGGCACTTTAGGTCACCGTCTGATATCTTATCTTATATATTTACTAATTGGAGACTCCCTACAAGTCACCACGTTAATTCTATAAATTAAGAAATTATGTCTATCCGATTAATATATGATGTGTTTTCGGCCGTCAGATTAACCAGTACATCTACGTGCTAAACAGGAGTCGTCCTTTCGCTGGTCTCTATCCGCTAGCAACAAAATTAAATTGATCAACTCGAGTCGTCCTCCCTCTGGCCTCTGTCCGTTAACAACAAAAATAAACATGAAAAAAAATCTTTGCGTTAGCTTATGCACGATTGGCGAGGAAAAGTTTATCTTGGCATCTATCAAGCCCTCACGCTACCTGCCATGGCCTCTCCACCCGATCATACAGATTTGAGAAATTGTGTGGCTCCCTGAATCCATGACAACAACGAAGGAAGTTGAAATTGAAGTGGCTATTACCCAGCCATCCACCAATACTTGAAATATTGAAGGTTTCTTTTGCAGGGTATTCTGTAAGTTGTTCACTATATTTGTCCCTTTAGGTTATTCTTATTTTATGGCTTGCATTAAGACTTCAGGACGCTTGCATCAGCCAGGCCGAGTGCAACTCAAGGGGGGAAAAAACATGCCGAGTGGATTCCTAATGGCAAGATGCGGCACCGGCGACGCGAGGCGGAGTTGCGGTGGTGTGCGGCGGCGGGCCACATCGGAGAATGGCCGCAAGGAGGGACTTTCCTCGGCATTCCTGATTCCAGTGGATTAATGCTCATGCATTGCACCGCTTATCAGAGTTCAATTAAACATACAATGTGTTTCCGGTTAGTCTTCAGTCTGCTTAGTGCAAATTATATGAGGTAAAATCTTCTGTAGTGCAAACTGTTACATCTTTTTGTATTTTTCGAGTACATTTACGTCCGTCTTACTTATATGTACAATGTGCTACTAGACTGAAAATGCTCAATTATGGGTCAGCTATTTTCTACAGCGAAAGCACTAATACCTGTAACTGCAGTTATATAATTTTCTAACAAATAAGAACACCATATATTCAATTTTATTATTCAGTGATTTTTTATCCAAAATCCAGGTATTCATTCTCTCGGCAGGGCTTCTCAGTAATGCAAAAGGCATTTTTGTATTACTTTTGTTTCGCGTCCGTTTGTCCTAAAGTGCAAAGCAGATTAGCTCACCATGTTTGATCAAGCTATATAGTTTAGCTTTGATCGTCCAAGCATTCCATCAGGCAAGTATAATTGCTACCACTTCATATTAGCAGTTCAGCGAAGCTCTCTAACCTGCACAAAATGTATATTTAGTAAACACAGATTAATATATATATTTGAATTGTAAAAAAAAGTATATACTTCCAAATATTGTTTGCTAATAATTTACTTAGAGAACATTTTAGCAAAAGAGAAAAGGAAAATGCTTGACGACACAGAATTGGTATAGTTAAATATTTAGACGTTCACATGCATATGTGATGTTGCTTCACCTAATTCCAAGACAAGATAGAAAAATTATGCTTGGGTTCATTCAAAACGATAGTCCACTGTATAATCCACGAAAATTGTCATAATTTCTACCGATATTATTATTTTATATGACAAACAGTAAGACATTTTATCCTATGATCCCACTATTCTATTTTTTTTTTTTGAAATAAAACTCACTATATAAAACCAGGCATGCAAGCCGCCTCATTAAAAATCTTCCAGTCCCCGTAGGTACCCTGGTAAGGAAAAGAGTGCGTCTGAAACTTGCAGCCCCACATTATTCATTCATTACATCGAGGACCAGAAAATTGATCAACCATCCCGGAGGTTGGCTGATCCAGCTAATGGAATTCCTATTACAAAAGCCAAACTTAGCTAATTCATGAGCTACACTATTAGCAGATCTAGAGCGGTGACTAAACCTAACATTACCAATACTAGAGAAATCAAGACATTCAGCAAAGATTGCAGATGCAGCATCCCACCATTGGGTCTGCCCAGAACGGAAATTTATGACCTCCAAAGATTGCAGATGCAGCATCCCACCATTGGGTCGATATGATCCCACTATTCTAAATTATGTGGACACCAGGTTTGTGACCCAACAGAGTCGATGACACGTGTGGATATATGCTAAGGGAGGTCAGCGAACAGTTATTAAAGTTATATTATAGTCATTGTCATGAGAAACCATTTCGTTACTCTTAAACCTTGCCTATCTGAATTTTTCTTTTTATCAAATAGTGGTGAAAGTAGAAAATAGATAAGTTTTACCAGACACTCTAAGAGACTTCCATTTGCACACGGAGAGATCCATGAGTCGATATTGTCATGAAGCGGTTGTTGCTAAGCCGATATGATGCTACAAGGTCACAATTTACCCAACATCATCATCCCGGGTGAACAATAATTGGGGGTTATGTGACGCCCCGAGATCGGGCACTATGCAGATTTCGGCATTTCCACCCAAATCCGCATAATAACCGATTTCAGGTTGACACTTGTGATAACATTACAACAGTTCACGAATAATCCACAACAACAACAGAGGAGGTATATACAAGACGACTCAAACGAGTCAAGAATACAACTGATACAATACAAAGATCCAAATGACAGCGGAAGAAACAACATAGTGTCCGGCTACGGACAAGATACAAATTGTACTAAGAGTCCTGAAGATAACCGATGGCGTCCAATCCCTGCCCAGGCCCAGCCAGAGGGATTCCCAAGCTAACGTCGTCAGACTTCAAACCTGTTGACTGCAAGGTGGAATATGCAGCCACGAAATGGATTCGTGTGTCAGTACGGTTAAGTATTGGCAAGTGGATAAACCCTACTCACAAGATACCAGCGTAACCAATCATCACAAGATACAAATACTTTGGGTAGAACGGAAGGAAGGGATTATTGCAAAGAAGCGGCAGCGGGCTGCACTAACTAACTACAGAGACGCGCTACAACATCCGGCTAAAAGAAAGGGATAAGATAGCGCGACAGAACCAACTATAACTACTCACCAAACAATACCCATCCAGTGTTACCCCCTACTAAGGAAGCAACCCAAGGAAACTCACACTGTTGATTAAGGTGACATTCATTTTTATGGTGGAGGTAATCTATATTACTAGTCAAGTTATCATCGTTAAGTGTAAGTTGTCTAAGTACTTGTTAGCCAGCACTTTCACCAAGTCATCCATAACCGCGGATAACACGGCTTCTCGAGAAGATTTAACCCTGCAGGGATGCACCAATTTGGCCGTACGCGTAAGAATAACCCGCCAGGCGGGGAGCAAACCCACCAAGCAGGCCACTCAACACAACCCAACTCTTCTTTGCATCAAGCCCAAAGAACCACGTGCTATGTGTGCGCGGCTAATCGAGCCCCCACGAAGAAAAGGGGGACCCTCATAGCACTGGAAGACCACGCCGCCCTAAATGCCGACTACAAAAGTTCCACCCTGGCGCCAAGGGTTCGCACCTGCATATGCATGCATCAAATGGAAAGCGCGAACTAAGTGTGGCGATTTGGACGAGATGCGAATCGAATCAGAATTGCGGGGGGCGCCCATACACGCTTCCCACATGCGGTTAGTGCGCTCATCATGGATCGGAGGACAAGACCCTTTTCCTAATTAAGTTCGACACTAGCAGGCCTCAAAACCACACCGGGCCTCCTGCCGGTGCCTTATCATCAAATTATTATTACCCCAGGCATTAACATGTTGTTGATTGAATTGAAACCCAACTATCGACTAAATAGGTGATAAGACAGACAACAAGGCTTGAGCGCAAACAAGACTAAGCATGCAACTACTACACGAGGGCCAACAAGGTAAACAAACAACAGCTAATAGGAAGTGGAAGGAATGCTATATCATGGCTGCAAGGTAAACATATGATAGGATCGAGACACAAGCATCGAATCATAAGGCTAGAATAAAGGCAACGGGAAGAATCGGTAACAAGTGATCAACGGCAGCCATAGGTAGCAAGTGAGTATACTTGCCTGGAATCCATCAAGTAGAGGTACATCCGCAGAACTTGTCGTTGCTCACATCATCTCAACGTCCTATCCACGAAGAAGCAACGAACTAGAATAAACACCGGATGCAACAATTACTTCTACGGCAAAAGATCCAGCATGATCAAGATATGGATGCATGACAAGTTTAAGGATGCATCAAAGATAAACTAGTTGACATGGTAAACATATTTGAATGGGCCCATATGCAATTTGGATTGCATCTGGAAAAGCCCATGAATTAATGTTGAATTAAATGATCTACAAATAACCATCATGTGAAAGTTGATTAGAATGATGCATGGATGATGAAAACAATAAGAAAACAACAATAGCTTCAGTTTGATATGTTGTTTACCAAGTTTGGAATTTTATTTATTAAGTTATGAACTTTGGCATTTTAAATGATTTAAACAAACATTTGTTGTTTTCACCAATTTTAAATGTTCAAAACAGATAACAAAATTTATATTTGGAAAGAACACAAAATTTTAGATGGAATACATATTTCATTTGTTGAATTTGGATTTTAGATGAGTAAGTTATTAAATTGACAATTTTAAATGCATTAATTAAGAAATAGTTGTTTTCAGCAATTTAATTTATTCAAAATAGAAAACAAAGTTTATATTTGGAAAGCTTATTCAATTTTTCATGGAAAACAAATTTTACATGTTGGAATTGGATTTGAATTGCCCAAGTTATGAATTTTGCAATTTAAAAGGTGTAATTAAAGCATTGAATTATTGCACCACTTTTAATTAGGAAAAACAGTAAACAAATTGTATTGAAAAGGTTGAAAACATGTATCAAATGTTTCACTGAACATTTTGAGCTATTAAACATAATTTTTGGATCATTATTGAATTTATTATGCATTTTTCCATGAGCATTTTTATTCTGCCCCTTTTAGTAAACAGAAGGAAACATGTTCAAATTTAGTTCAATTGTGACCAAATAAAATACCACTGTGTAGAGTTTGTTAAGAAAAAATTTAGAGCCCAAGTTTGCTCAATTTGGGTGAACAGAACTCAAGGTATGAATTTCCAAAGTTTCAAATTTTAAAAGCCATTTCTGTATTTAATTATTTAGTGCCAAATTTATTACAGAAACATGTTGACATTTTTACATATTTCGAAAGTGCTCACAGTTATGAATCTACAGAAATTTGAATCACCAAAATTGGAGCATTTATGAATATTTGGTGGAATTTACAAATTAAGATTTGATCTGCTTTGGGGCTGGGCTGCAGAAAATAAAACCAAAAAGAAAATGCGCGGGGGGGGGGGGGGGGACTCGATCCCGCGCCCTGCTGGTGTGCGCGCGGAGGCAGAGCGCCAACGACTGGGCCACTGCTGCGCTTCGTGTTAGACTAGGATGCGGAACTATTTCAAGGTGGGCTCTCTCGGAAAATTTCTGAAACTGAAAAGTTCAGTTACGGAACTTTGGTCGATCGTGGACGGAAACAGACGACGGCAGCGAGCTGCTGCTCGGCGTGCGTGTGCGCCATGCTGCGGGGCACTGGTGCATGCGTGGGGCAGGGGGATACAGAGGAGGACGGGGCGTGCTCACCGAGGGGCCTTGGCGAAGCGGGAGCGGATGACGAGGACGGATGGCCGCGGTGGTCGACGGCGAGAAGACGGAGGCGGTGGGGTTGTCCGGCTGCTCTCCGGCCTCGGCCGTGGTGACGAGGAGGATGACGTGCCCGCGGAGGTTTGATTCCCGCTCCTAGCCAGCTCGGAGGGGCTCCATGGCGACGGCGATTCCCGGTGGCTCTCCTCTGTGGTCTCGGTGGTGGCAGATTCAGAGAGAAGGAAGCAGAGCAGCGAGAGGGAAAAGGAGGAGGAGACGGCGGCGCGAGGAGCAGGTGGGTGGAGACTAGGGTTAGGGTGGTTGTGCGGCTTGGGGAGTAGAAATAGGAGGAGGGGGAGCAGGTGGATGCTGCAGGTGGGGGAGGATCCCCCCTCCTCTGTCTCCGTACAGAGGAGGAAGACGACAGCGATTCGTGGGGGGCTGGGCTTGGGGTAGTAGGTGGGCTCAGCCCACTTGGGCTGGCCTGCCTCCCCCATTTTTTTTCCTTTTCTTTTTATTCCTTTTTTTGTAGAGAATAGAAAAGAGAGGAAATAGAAGGGTTTTTAGGGTTTATAAAATTATGAAAATAAGTTGATTGCACTGAACATTGGAAATGCCCATATGCACCAACTTTGGTTTTTCAAAATTTCATATATTTATTTGGTGTTTGAAATTGAATTTGAAATTCAAATTGGGGTTTTAATAAAAGGAATTTTATTAACCAAGTCAACTTTTAATTTTAATTCAATTTTTATGGAAACAATTTGATTTGAAAACAAAGGTGCATTGTTTGAAAATTTAAATTGGTTTGAATTTTTAAATGATTTTGAAAACAAAGTGCAATGCATGTGATGCAATGCAATGCAAAAAAAGAAAAGAAAAACAACAACTAAATCTAATTGGGGAAAATCCCCCGGGTGTTACAGGTTATATACGGAAAAGATTCTCTCCAATGGATCAAATGTCTAGTCAACTCCCCCACACTCGAATGGCGCGAGTTAGAAGCAACATAGCAAGACATTGCATTAATTTAAAGTAATTTTTCCACTACTAACTTTTTTGAGTTTAACCCACAAAAAAACGTGTTTTGTTTGTACCAACAAATTATTGTGTTTCTAAATACCAATTATTAAGAAATGTTCATAATTTGATTAACATATATATTAAAGTAAATATGTATATAGTTAGTATATACATTATGCTTTACTTAAGCTTATTCTGTTTTACTAAAGGTTGTATAGTGTTGCATATGCTGATAGCTAGCCCGTGCAAATGCACGGGTTGCCGACTAGTACCCCTTATACCCGACAAAGATGCTGGTCCGCTGCGCCTCTGTGTATCCTTGCAGAATGTCGGATGCCACGCATCAAGATTTGGCAGTTGGGTAGTGCATGCGCATGAGCCCTAGAGCCATGCGCGCACCACCGCGTGTCGCGGAGCGCACGGTGGATTCCCAGGATTCCGCCACCTCCACGATGGCTCCCGAAAGCTTTTCAACTTCCGAGAACTCCCCATTCCTAGCGGGAAGGCATCTGTTGACAAGCAACATTCCCGCAGCTTTGATTGCGGTGAATACCTTCCCAAAAGCTCGGATTTTCTCAATTCGAGTAAGCTGGGGGTCATCTCCTGTTTCAGTAAAACACAAAGGTGTTAGAAAAAATAGAGAAGTATGTAAACATGGAAAATCCGGTAAAAGATAAAGTACTTACCGAGAATTTTGTCCATCTCGGTGCCCTCCTCCAATCGCTGGTTAAAGGCGTTCTCCAAGTCTCGGATGGTAGCCTTGTCCTTAGCTGCTTGGTTGGAGGCATTGGACTCGGCAATGCCGACAGCCAGTTGGCTGGCCTCCAGTTCCTTCTGTAACTTCACATTATCCTTCTGAAGTTCCAGGTTTTCTCGGCGGAGGTTTTCGGCATTGTCGGCATCTTCAGCAATTTGTTTGGCTTTCGCCAAAGAAGCTGAAAAGCAAGTAAAAAAGATGAGTTAGAAAACTCAGAAAAATATTCAGAAATAATTACACAACTGGAAGCAGAGAAATCTTTTACCTGCTGATTCCTTCAGCTGATGCTGAGTGGATGCCAGTTCTGCCTCCTTAACATCAAGAATAGAGAGAAGGTTTTTCACCTCCTTATTCTTGATGGTAAGCTTATTGAAAACTTCCAGGTTAATGTTTTCAGCGGTTTGCTGAAACACGGAAAAGAGACAAAAAAAATGCTTAAGTTAAAAAAAACAAGCATAAAAGTAAAAAAAGCATTAAGGCAAAAACATGCATTTGACTTATTACTTGGGGGCTAGAGACATTACCTGGATCATCCGCTATAAACCTGACAAATTTTCGTTGAACTCTTTTGCAAACTCTGCAAAAAGAGTCCCGACATTGTTAAGGCCTTCATGGATAACCTTGAAATCCTTATCAAAGGTGGGAATTGGATCCTCCTCAGCTGTCCGAGAAGGACCTCCCATTTACGGGGCCGCCCTTTCCCTCGTGTCTGTTTCCGGCACAATGGGATGGCTGATCTGTTGGGTTTCCTCGTTCAAAACAGCAACATGTTCTTCTGTAGCAGCAACTGGAGTATCTGGGGCAGTCGCAGGAGAAGTATGTGGACCTATTTTGGCCACAGACTTAAGCCTTTTTTAGCTTTTTAGGCTTCAAGGTTGTGATAGCCAAGCTAAAAAGAGAAGTACCAGAGAATTAAAAATCCGAGACAAAGGAAGAAAGTTCCGGCAAAAATAGAAAACCCGGATGTCAAACCTGGAGGTAGCGACGGGAACCCCGTCAAGATCGATTACTTCCTGGGAGGCGGAAATATTATTGCGTTTCCGTCCACCTGCAAAGTTGGCACGCAGTGCGTCCAACTTGGCATCAGTGACAAGGTCCGTCTCAGGAAGATCGAAAATCTGTCAAAAAAGACAAAGTCCGGGTTAAGACAATTATCCGAGAAAGAAATGACAGAAAACCCAAAATGTGAAAGACATACCTTTGGAGCCGGGTTAGTCGCCGTGTACATCGGTCGGCTTTCCTCATATTGGTCGCGTGCTGCGACCAACTGATTCACGCGCTTTCGCAAATCCTTTTCCGTCAAAGATTTGTTCGTCGTCCGCATGGCGTCCGCGGCTCCCGTGTACTCATATAAGAGCCGGGGACCGTGGTCAGCCAAAGGCTGAATTCGCCTCTCTAACCAGCATAGTACTGTATCCGTGCCAGTCAGAGGTGGACCAGAAGTGACGAGTTTGGCGATGTGCCGCTCAATCCTAAATAGATCCGGCGGCAGGGTCTGCGCTACTTATTTTGCCTAGTTTTCCTGGGGAGTGGCATCGGTGTTGGCGAAAGGTGGAATCCCCGTTGCTTTTCCGGGAAACGGGACGTCTGGGTGGCAGAAGAACGAACTCGTCCAGAATTTGACGGATTCCGAAGTTTTTATCTTGGGGAACCAATCTTCCCTGAATCTATGCAGGGTGAAAGAAATGGTTCCGCAAGTCGGGAGTGTGCCCTCTGAGGGTTTTCGCTTAACCCCGAAACAATACTGCCAGAAATCTAATCTAGGCGCTATTCCTAAATTCCCTTCAAAAAGGTCCTGGAAGCCGGCTAGATAGAGAATATAATTTTGTGGTAGGTTGTGAGGCTGGATATTGTAATGGTTAAGGACTTTGAGGAAGAAGGCGGAAGGGGGATTCCCATACCTCTAGCAATGTGCAAGGTGAGAAGGACTCGTTCCCCGGCTCTAGGAGAAGGCTCAGATTCTTCTTCCTCATGCCGCCATTTGCCTTTCACGATCAACCCCTCCTTCTCCATTGTCAGAAGAAGGGCGGGAGGAATGTTGCACCGGATCCAGTTGCCGGAAGTTTCGCCCTCGGCTCCGGCGGCAGCGGCGAGCTCCTCTCCTACGAGAGTGATCTTTTCTTCTCCGTTTCGGGGGCGAGAGGCGGAGACGGCGCAGAAGAAGATGCGGCCAGGTTATCAGCCGCAAGGTGCAGATCCTCGCATGCCGGGCCGCCGGAAACCTTCTCCGGCACGTCGACGTTGGTGCGGCTCGGCGAGTCGAGCAGCGGATCCATCGTATTTATGATGTCGTCGATGTCCGCGGCGACGGAGTGCTCCTGAGATGCGCGTGGTGAGTCCATGGATTGGCGGCGTGGTGGAGACCTCGAACTCCCGACGAGAAGTACGGGAACGATGCTGAATAAGCACAGGCTCTGCTTTGTTCTCACTGGACTAAGGCTCGAGGGCTATGGCACTTGAGCTAGAAGGTGAGAGGAGAGCGGAAGGATTGCCGGAGGGGATGAAGTGGGCTATTTATAGCCGGAAATCCTTTACGATGCGCGCTAACGACTCTTTGGACCGTTGGATTTTCAACGTGTGTTACTCGCCGGAAAATCCGGGAAATGAATCGACGGGTGATTATTGCTATCTCCTCGTTTCCTGCGAGAATTTGACAGAGATACATTTCAAGGTTCCCCACTCGAAACCCAAACTTCCCTGACGTGAGCATGATTGTATCGCTGACGTAGGAAGTTCCTTCTCCACAAAGGTTCGTGGAAGAAAAAGGCGGATTTCCCAAAATCCGAGTTTCGCGTTAGAGCATGATTTGAAGGAAAAGAAGAATCATGAAAAAGAGCCGACCTTTCTCGCAAAGAATGTAAATTTGACGAAAGACGGCGAATTGTAGTTTTAATTCTTCTTGGGGGCTACTGTCGGATATATACCAATTAGGGGTATATCAGACGGTGTCCTAAACTGCCGTATTACCCGGGTGGCCTAAATGGCAATGGATTACGGTCCATTGTGCGGGGATTCTAGAAGAACCCGGACCATGGCCTACATGGTACGGCTTGGAGTAGAAGGCGGATTCTTGCCTTCCAAGTTAGAACTTACCGTAGTCTTCTAGGTTTCCTTTTCTGTAAGCCCTAACCCGGCTATTATATAAAGTCGTACGGGAGAGAAGAATCGATAGACAATAAGCTAGAGGCTAACTCGACAAGAGGTTGATCCTTGTCGATTAGCTAAACCTAACTCACATTGTACTCTGTATACTTCAGGCTTCAGCCCTGATTTAGTTAGATTGCAGGAGTAGGAACGCTGCCTAGTTGCGACGTACCGAACCTGGGTAAAACCTTGGTGTCATTGTTCGTCATACGATCATGTCCCCTCACATATCTATCGTTAGTCTCATGGCACTCCCGTCTATGAATTCTACTACGATGTCTTGACAGTTGGCGCACACCGTGCGGCCACCGACTTCAGACGTTATGTTTCAATCGGGGATACTCGGCGGAATTGGCAGTACCATAACTGTCGGATGCCTGAAATTCGACAGCGACGTCGGGCGCTTCCTCGACAACGGATTGTACATGCCAGCACGAAATCATCTGGTAAGTGCCTGTATTTTACCGATTGAATCTGCAAACATCTTTATCGGATTAACTGCAGAGGCAATGGGATTCTGTGGTGGAAGCAAATTTATCCCACCCGCCCTATATCCAGTCAAAGAAGACTATGACGCTGGATTTTGCTCACATCGACGATATCATGATGAATCGCACTTTATTGGTACGGTGCAATCCGAGATCGCTGAAAACAGGGATGAAAACAATCCCGTGGAGGAGGCAGAAAACAATAACCCCACAATAGAGGTGGAAGATCCGACATCCGTCAATATTACGACGAACTCGGAAGCTGATTTCGTATTAGCCGCCATTGAGACGGTTCTAGGCTCTGCGGGAGGGGTAGACTTTTGTATCCTTCCAAGAAGTTCTGTTGGGTTCGGGTATCCATTGCCTATTGGATTTGCGGTGGGTGGAGCTGGTAGCGCGGCCAACGCAGTGTTAGGATGTCCTGGTGGAGGTAGGGGTTGCGGTAGGTGGAATCCTTGATGTCCTCCGCCTGAGAGCTGTGGGTAGCCCTGACTGACTGCAGCTCTATTTTTCTTCGAGAAGGCCTCGTGGATGTCAAGAAATTTTCGGCAATCCTTGCGGAGGTGGGTTGCCTTGGTCTTTCCTGTGCGCTTATCTATAAATAGATGTAGCGTGCAGTAACCGTCCAGGTCTTCCTCGGGGATTTAATCCTCATGCTTTGGCTTCCATTCACGATTTCCGCGAGTTCCACTGTCACGGTTTCTCGTGAACTCTGCTGCAACCAATTCTTCTCGATCGTCATGGTCGTAGTGCCTTCTCTTTTTCTTTCGGCCATAGCGGTCACCCTCAAGTGCTGGCGAAGATGCCTTCTCGTTGCGCATGGAGTCTTTGCCATTGGCCCATCTATCGGCTATGGCCATCAGCTCCCCAATGGTCTTGGGTGCAGCTCTCCCCAACTCTTCTCTGAAAGCGGCCCGTCAGGCTCCTTTGGTGAAGGCTTCGACTGCAACCTCCTCTGATATGTTTCCCGCCGTATTTTTGAGCGTAGTCAACCATTGTATGTATTTGCGAGTAGATTCGCCACTCTTTTGCTTACAAGCCCGCAGTTCCTCGATGGATGCGGGTCGCTTATAGCCTGCTTGGAAGTTTTTGCGGAAATCATATGTTAGGTCATCCCATGACCAGTAGCATGCCCTCGGTCTTCCTTCGAGCCAGCTGCGTGCAGCACCCATGAGATGCAGGTTGAGATACTGCATAGCCGTTGTCTTGTTCCCACGTTGGTATTTTACTGCCGTGAGGTAATCCGATAGACATGACTTGGGTTCCAGCGAGCCGTCGTATTTTGAGACCTCCGTGGTGAGCTTGAATCTTCTAGGCATTGGTGCCTCTCGAATATCATGGGTGAAACACAATGCACCGCGGGCCTCCTCGTCGGAAGAGGTGGATAGGGATCGCGCGCGGTTTCTAATCGCTCTGGCTCTGTCGACCTTATGCTGGGCAATGTCAGATCGCGCGTTGTGTTTGGGCCGGTCGCGACCGTCCTCCTTCTGTGGTTCCCTGCTGCGGTGTCGTGAGCGGTTGTTGTGATGTCGCGGGCTGTGATCACGATCTCTCGGGCTATCCTCGCTGCTGCTCGGGCTATCTCCGCGACGCCGGGCTTCTTTTCCTCGGGCGCGACGAGGTGACTCCTTTCTCCTAGGTCAGGTGCTCATGCGTCCGCGGGGTACTTCTTTGTCCTTTGGGGGGGTTTTCTCGGTATCTTGGGTTGTCGCGTGTTTGCTGCTTTGAGCCGCAAGTCTTGCGGCTGCCATGCCCAGCCCCTTCTGGACTTGCTGGTATTTTCCCGCGAGGGGGTCGTTTTCTCCTGGCTTGTTCGCCTGCAGGTACGTGGCTGCTGCCAGAACCGCGGCAGCTGGAGTCGTCGGGTGGACATTGCCATCATCGTCGATGCACATAAGGGACGTATCGAGCGTTTTGCTGATCCCGCTGAGAGAGTCGTGATCCAGGGCTGCGGTCTTCGAGACGTATATTTTCTTTGCGGGATGGTTCCCTACCGAGTGCGTTTTAGAGAGTGTCGCACGACGTTGACTTGATTCGTCCGCCAGCTTTTTTCGCTCGTCCTGATCCTTGCGAGCTTCTTTGATCAGCGCTGCCGCTTTCACTAGGTGATAGTGGTATGCGGTCAGATCCTCCTGAGGGACTCCGTCTTCAATCGGCTGGCCCGAGTGTACAACTGTGTTCGCCTTGACCCAGGCTTCTCGCAATACTTTAATGAGCTCTCGTTCCTTCGCGTTGTCTTCCATTTCTTCGGGTCGATCGTCCGAATTCGCCATGCAGACTTGAGCCAGATATGGCCCGTGAGTCCTAGGCGTGGATTGACGAGTTTTTCCAGCCCGAGAAGGTTCCTCTGCAGTGATGGTGTGGAAGTTGCGAGTACTGGGGCGGACAGATCTGTTGCTAGGTGCTAAATCGCAGCCAGCGTAGTTGGGCAGTCAGTCGAGAGTTTCCGGGCTTGAGATCGACTGAGAGTCTGATCCTTTGAGATCAGTTTGCCCAGGGAAGTGCAGGATTCCCTCTTTGTTTGCGTGGAAGTGGAAGCTCCCGAACGTGAGGGTGACGCTTTTCTCCAATCCACTGAACACCGGGCGCGATTCCGGCGAGTGGGGCTCCAGCAGAAGGTTGGCGATGATGATGCCGAAGATGCCGTAGATCCAGCGCCTGCCGTTCCCACAGACGACGCCAATTGTCCACGATGCATCTAAACAAGTCCCTCGGGTGAACCGATAGGGTTTTGATTAGGAGAACATGTAGGACATTGGTGACAATCGTCGGCTAATAGGGGCACGATTTACCCAGGTTCGGGGCCCTCATAGAGGTAAAACCCTTACTCCTACTCATGTCGATTTGTATTAGCAATAGATCGGTTACTGTGGGGGGTGCTCGAGTCGAGAATAAGATCTTAATCTCAAGTCTTTTATGGTGCCGTATTGCTTGGTCCCTCTCCTAGTGGTTCTCTTGGCCTTATATAGGTGGCCAGGTCTCAAACCGTACCTGGGGGGTTACAAACCCTAACCAAAAATCGGTTACAAGTTTCCTTTCTTGACCCGCAAGGCTTTGCGGGTTGGCCTCGATAGGGCCTTCTAGAACTGTCCACAACGTCTCCCTTTGGGCTTAGGTCTTGGGCCTTGGACCGAGTAGCCTCACCCGATAGCTCTAGGATTCATTCCCTCGTCACGAGGCGTCTTTTTGGCCTGGGAAAAACATCAATATTTCCACCTCTCGCTCTAATGTCATGTTCAGCCGATGCATGCTCATTGGCGGTAGTAAGCATAGATCCGAGATCTTTGTGCTCCTTTGAACCAACCATGAACGGTACGAGGCTGGGTTTTAAGCCATTGATGAAAGCATGCATTGCTTGTACACCACTTACTCAAGAGCAGATGTTTTTCATTGTTGTCCATCTTGAGATAAAGTCTACATACGGCTCATCTTGAAACTGGATGAAACGGTTTAGCTGGTTGATGCTCTTGGGGCGTTTGTATGTTCCCCGAAAATGCTGAGTGAATACTCTAGCCATATCATTCCAACTATACATGGTTCTTGATGGAACCCCGTTGATCCAATCTCTGGCTCCATCCAGTAACATTAGGGGGGAATTTTACCGCCTCTAGATTTGTCCCTTTGTTAATCTGGACGGCTGTATAGCAGTCTGAGAGCCAGGTGACCGGGTTTGTACTGCCGGTATATTTTTGGTATGTTGGACCAACTTTGGCAAAGCCAGAATGTAGAGTTATTCTTCGGATTCTGTCAGTGAAACACTTAGGTCCAAAGTATAATTCATCTCTTTCCTTCTTATCACGTGAACGGAATATCTGCCGGCTTAATGGACAGAAGGGGATCTGCTCCTTTGTTTACCATTGTTGCGTGAGTGCGCTTATCCGGGATTATCTTTATTTCTTCCGTTGTCATGTCCTTTGGAATAAGGTGGAGCTCTACTCCTTGGCCTTTCTTTGTTCCTAGGAGGAGTACGAGATCTCTCACGTTTGTGATGAGTGTTGTATCTTCCAGCTTTTTTAGCTGGGCATCTCGGAGGCGGCATTGCTTTTCCGTCTTTCCGGTTTTATTCCTCCAGATCTTGGGGATTAATTCCACCTTTCGGCAGATGGGATCCTGTCCTGGACGCTGCATCCTTATGATCTCCAATTTTCTTGTCCTTTCTCGGATCTCCTTTCTTCTCCTTGGAATTGCATGAATCTCCAGGTTCGCCACGTCCAGGTGCTCCAGCGGCGCATGTGGCAGTTTTGCATGGGGAAGAGTCGTCATGCAACTTCCCTGATCTTGCCTTCCCTCACTGTTGCTGTTGCAATGCTTTTCCTAACAAAGCATACACCCCTTGAAGATTTTCGTCATTCGAGTACAGATCGTCATTGAGGATGGCGAATGCGGCTTCCGCGTTTTCTGCTACGGTTTTGTATACACGTTCGCCCTTAGCATCAATGTCGTTTACTTGCTTTTGCCAGGAATGGTTTTGGAACCGTTCCTTTGGTGGCAATACTTCCGGTCATGCAAATCCGGGTAACCGTGTAGGTTTTAGGCCATATCTATTCCTTCTTTCGTACTCCTTTATTTCATCCTGCTGCAACTTAATGTCAGCCTGGATTTTTAGGAGGTTTTCCTGAGTTCTGAATAGATGTTGCTGTTGCCGCTGGAGAACTTGTCTCTTGGCTACGAGCACTTCAGGGGGTTCGTCACGTCCCACTGGAGTTTGAATTAAATCAAGTTCGTCTGCTTTGTTTTCTTCTCCGCAGGCTTGACTCCGCTTCCTCCTCCTACTTTTTGGTTTTGATCGGCAATGTCTGCCAATTTCTTCTTCTGGAGTTTATACTAGAGTTTCTTGGCAGTCTTGTTTCTTTTCTTGGAAGAGGGAGGTTTTTTACCAGGTTCGTCCTCTGTCAATTCCTTGACGTCGGGGTAAATTGGGATGGTTTTACCATCCTCTCTTTCCTCATCTGGCGGAGGTCTTTAGGGGTCTTCCTGGCTTTCGGCATTCGTGTTTTCAGCCAGTTTTTCCATAAGCACTTCATGGAAGCCCCCTTGCATAGATTTGACCTTTCTTTTGAAAGCGTCTTCATCTTCGTCCTCGGAATCTAACTCATCAGATCCGGGTTTTGACTCCAATCTTTCCTCGATGGCAGCTAGCACAGAGTCGGCTTCCGATTTCGTCGTCACATTGACGGATGTTAGATCTTCCACTTCTACTTTGGGATTGTTCTCATATGCCTCTTCCACGGGATTGCTTTCATTCGTGTTTTCGGCGACCTCGGACTGCACCATACCAATAAAGTGAGATATGATTGTAGGCATCTCTGAAAAGCGGCAATTTCAGCGGGGTATTGGTGATCTGAGCAAAATCCGGCATCATAGTTTTGTTCAACTGGGAATAGGGAGGGTGGGATAAATCTACTTCCACCATAGAATCCTATTTCTTCTGCAGTTAATCCGATAAAGATGTTTGCAAATCTAATCGGTAAAACGCAGGCACTTACCAGATGATTCCGTACTGGCATGTACGATCTATTGTCCAGGAAGCGCCCGACGTCGTCGTCGATTCCAAGCTTCCGACAGTTATGGTACTGCCGATTCCGCCGAGTGATGAGGGAATAGTAACCCGGTGTGCCAACTCCCGGGTGTGACCCGGCCCAAACGACGGATGGACCGAATCCGGCTAAGGACGAAGAAACTCCTGGAAGGCCCAGGGCTTGTAAGGATCGTAACCCGGGTTGTGGGTTACGGTAAGAAAAGTTAGGGTTCGTATGTAGAGTTCGAGTAGGACTCGAGGAGCGTTTGGTAGGGCAAGCCCGGAGGGGTATGAGTACTATATAAACCAACCCCTGGGCTTCGCCTAAGAGGGATCCAAGTCATAGTTGTAACACCTGTTATCGAGTATCCAGTATAATCATATCGAGAGCCGGCGAGTTGTTTTCCGGTTCTTAGATTGCTTTCGCCATGTTCTCTTTCGAGCTAAACCCTCTCCCAAATACCTGTGTCGACTTGCCCCAAGATCAGTTACCTCAGGTAACATCTGCCGTGATTATCCCACGACAGTTGGCGCCCACCGTGGGGCCTGCGTCCAAAGGTGTTTACATCACGGGAGAAGCTCGGAAGAGCATGGAGAACTTCGTCGTCGGCGAGATCTACTCCAATGGCGAAGGAGAAAGAATAGTGGACAGTTCCGGATGGGAGTTGGACCCGGATCGCTGCGAATCTGGATCCGAGGTGTCAATCGGCCAAATCAGTATCTTCATCGGCATGGTACGTACACTCAATTCGAACGGACAATATCATGTGCATGTTACAGGAACTTCCAGCAGGGACAAAAAGGCGTTAAAACAAACAGCGAATCTATCCTCCTCGGCCACTCCGGAATACTTGAGGTGGGCAGAGCAAGAGGTAACATGGAGCAGAAGAGATCATCCAGAAGGAGTAGAGCGCCCCGGAACTTTGGCGTTAGTGGTTTCGCCACAGGTCAATGGTTATGAATTGAAAAAGGTATTGATGGACGGAGGGAGCAGCATCAACATCCTATATTGGGAAACCTTCTTGCGCATGAACCTCAAGGAGTCTCAGCTACAAAAAAGTTCGACGGTGTTCCATGGGATCGTGCCGGGTCATTCGGCACGCCCCGAAGGGAAAATTGCCTTGGAAGTGGTCTTTGGAGAATCGGTAGATAACTATCGGGTGGAGTGGCTTACGTTTGAAGTGGTCAAGCTGCATAGCCCCTACCACGCTCTGTTCGGAAGACCGGCTTACGCTAAATTCATGGCTAGGCCGTGCTACGTATATTTGCAGTTAAAAATTCCAGGCCCCAAGCGGACCATCACTATCCATGGAAACCGAGATATAGCAGCAGAGTGTGATGAGGGAGATTCGGTGATGGCCGAGCAAGCCTGCAGAAAGGAAGAGCTTAAATATTACCGGTCTCAGGTGGATCCGGAAGATGGCACGGCATTGAGAAGACCAGATTCTGAAGACGAAAGAGTGAAATTTAAGGCGGCTCAAGACACCAAGAAAGTAGATTTTGTGGAAGGAGACCCCACCAAGCGGTTCACTATAGGGTCCAATTTGGAAGACGCACAAGAAAAGGCCCTAGTGGAATTTATACGCTCAAATGCGGATGTGTTCGCCTGGACACCCAGCGACATGCCGGGTATCCCTACCGAGTTGGCAGAGCACAGTTTGCATGTGGATCCCAGGGCCAGGCCTGTGAAGCAAGGTTTGAGAAAAATGAACGAGGAAAGGAGAAGAGCTATAGGCGAGGAAATCGCACGACTATTAACCGCAGGCTTTATCATGGAAGTATTTCACCCGGACTGGTTAGCGAATCCGGTTCTAGTGATGAAAAAGACAAATGAATGGAGGATGTGCATTGATTTCACGAGCCTCAACAAGCATTGCCCAAAGGATCCGTTCGCGCTGCCAAGGATAGACCAGATCATAGACGCGGTAGCCGGAAGCGACTTGCTATGTTTCTTGGACGCATATTCGGGGTACCACCAGATTAAACTCAAAAGGGAGGATTGGGAGAAAACCTCGTTTATAACCCCTTTTGGGGCCTTTTGCTACAAAACCATGACGTTTGGGTTGAAAAATGCGGGCGCAACTTATCAGCGGTGTATTCAGAAGTGCTTTGAGGATCAAATTGGGCGTAACGTGCACGCATATGTGGATGATGTGGTTATCAAGACCCGGAAGGCAGAGACATTTATTGATGATTTAAAAGAAACGTTTAAAAACTTGAGGAGGTATCAGATGAAGCTTAACCCAGCGAAGTGTGTATTCGGAGTCCCGGCCGGGAAGTTACTTGGCTTTATAGTCTCCGAGAGAGGAATTGAGGCAAACCCGGATAAAATCAAGGCCATACAGAATTTGAAGAAACCGGAAAATTTGAAGCACGTTCAAAAACTCACGGGGTGCGTGGCAGCCCTGAGCAGGTTCATATCCAGGCTTGGAGAAAAGGCAATACCCCTGTACCGGCTTTTGCGGAAATCAGATAAGTTCGTATGGGATCAGGAGGCAGATGAGGCGTTAGAAGCACTAAAGAAGCAGTTATCTGAAGCACCAGTACTAGCGGCGCCGGGTCCTAAAGAGCCTATGTTATTATACGTGGCAGCCGGCCCCCGAGCCGTCAGTGCAATGGTTGTCGTGGAACGCAAAGAAGATGGGAAAGGTTACCCGGTCCAGAGGCCGGTCTACTATGTCAGTGAAGTGTTATCGGAAGCAAAGCAGCGTTACCCGCATTGGCAAAAATTGGTGTTTGGGGTCTTTATGGCCAGCCGGAAGTTGAAGCCATATTTCCAAGAACATCCCATAACAGTGGTTAGTTCAATACCAATGTCGGATATCATCAGGAACTCGGATGCAACGGGCAGAATAGCCAAATGGGCAATAGAGATGGGAGATTATCATATAAGCTACGAGCCCAGATCGGCAATCAAGTCCCAGGCCTTGGCTGATTTCGTCAACGACTGGACGCACACTGGAATGGTTACCGCAGTTCCAAGTTCCGAGTCATGGACCATGCACTTCGATGGATCAAAGCAGTACGAGGGGTCAGGAGCCGGAGTGGTGCTGACATCGCCCAAGGGAGACAAACTAAGTTATGTGCTACAGATTCATTTTGATTGCTCAAACAACGTGGCCGAGTATGAGGCCCTGTTACATGGCTTGAAGGTAGCCAAGGAGATGAACATTAGAAGGATACGATGCTTTGGGGACTCGGATCTCGTGGTGCAGCAGGTGTCAGGAACCTGGGACAGGAAGGACGCCACTATGGCAGCGTATCGCAGGGAGGTTGATAGGGTTGCCGGGTCTTTCTCCGGGTATGAAGTGGAGCACATAGACAGAAGAAAGAACGAGGCGGCGGACGCACTCGCTAGACTCGGCTCGCGCAGGGAGCCGGTTCCACCTAATGTTTTCATGGACGAGCTATGGCGGCCGTCAGTTAAATCCGAGTCTGAAGAAGAATTAGCAAATCGAGACCCGGACGTGGAGCTCGTGGCTACGATACACGGCGTCCCCGAATGGACGGAGCCATATCTGGCATACTTATCAAGAGGCGAACTACCAGAACAGGAGGTACTAGCAAGACAAATCGTGAGGCGGGCAAAAGGATACGCTATTATCAATGGAGAGTTGTACAAGAGAAGTGCGGCAGGAGTCTTTTTGCGCTGTGTGACACCAGAAGAAGGCCGACAGATTCTTAAGGAGATCCATGAAGGTGATTGCGGGCATCATGCGTCCACAAGGTCTCTTGTGGCCAAGGCCTATCGACATGGGTTCTTCT
Organism: Alopecurus myosuroides; assembly: GCA_028641055.1. Taxonomy (NCBI): domain Eukaryota; kingdom Viridiplantae; phylum Streptophyta; class Magnoliopsida; order Poales; family Poaceae; genus Alopecurus; species Alopecurus myosuroides. The sequence continues at coordinate 229,408,157 of CM054063.1, read as the reverse complement.
GGCTCACAGCTCTAGCAGACGCGGAGCGGATAGTGGCAAGATGCGACGGATGTCAAAGGTACGCTCGTCAAACTCATGTGCCGGCTATGGAGTTACGGACCATTCCATTAACTTGGCCATTCGCTGTTTGGGGTATGGACATGGTCGGCCCCTTCCATATGTCACCTTGCAAGAAGACGCACCTTTTAGTTGATGTTGATAAGTTTACCAAATGGGTGGAGGTTATGCCGGTCACCAATTGCGAAGCGGCCACAGCAGTCAAATTCCTGAAAAGAATTATATACCGGTTCGGGTACCCCCACAGCATAATTACCGACAATGGAACTAACATGTCCCTTGGAGAGATGGAAAAATTTTGTGGCAGCAATGGAATCAGGCTTGATGTAGCATCAGTAGCACATCCGCAAGCCAACGGCCAAGTTGAGAGGGCGAACCAAGAACTACTTCGTGGATTGAAGCCAAGACTGAGGGTTCCCTGTATCAGGGCCGCTGGGGCATGGGTTGAAGAGCTTCCTTCCGTGGTCTGGGGTATTAACACTACCCCCAACCGATCCACCCAGATGACACCTTTTTTCATGGTCTACGGCGCAGAAGCGGTATTACCAAGCGACATCATTCATGATTCACCTAGAGTGACAGCTTATGTGGAAGTAGAGAACGAGAAAACTCGGCAAGACGCCGTGGATATGTTAGAAGAACAAAGGGAGCAAGCCTTGGAAAGATCAGCCATATACCAGCAGGACTTGCGAAGATATCATAGTCGGCGGGTGAAAAGCCGGGTCTTTCAGGAGGGAGACTTGGTCTTGCGCTTGGTTCAGACAAACGAGGGAAGACACAAACTATCGCCACCATGGGAAGGACCCTTCATCGTAAGCCGGAGCCTGCATAATGGGTCATATTACTTGATAGATGCAAGAGAAGAATCGACCACACTCAACGATACTGCTCACACAACTGCACCTATGCAAGAAAGAGATAGACCGTGGAACGTGGCTCAGCTACGTCCATACTATACTTAGCAGAAAAAGATGTAACAGGCAGCAGGTTCCAGACGCACTCTTTTCCTGTCCAGGGCACCCTTGGGGACTGGATGGGTTTTTAATGAGGCGGCTTGCTGGCCTAATTTTTTTCATATCAAGTAAAAAGGGATTATCAAGAAAAGAAGCAAGTGTTATTTATACAATGTGAATATTCAGGTCTTGAGGGCTGGTTGCTCATACAAGCACAGCTGTAAACTCAAAAAAGACCCGGCCTTGATGCCAATGAGTTATAGGGGCCGTCACTCGAAAAAACGAGTGCGGCTACAATCTTATAACCGGACAAAGAAGTCCAAATTTCTCGGCTATTCTTACTTAAGCTCGATGTGACTCGCAACGAAGTGGCATGATTCGTTCGCTTACGATTAATGTCGGTCATGAGACCCAAACGGGACTCGCTTGACCCCGTTTTCGTATTGATGTAACAACATGGTATCCACGCGAAAGCCGGCTTATAGTACAAGATAGTCGAAAGGGTCATCTAAACCACAAGTTATGCAGAGTATAAGGCCGATAGCCGGAAACTCAACGATTATCAAGCATAACTTCAAGCCTCATAAACAATTGTCCTGAAGTCTTGGGCATTCGGTGGCAGGCGAGTCGTTTCCTTGAAAGAAAACAATCATGCATCCTAGACGCGGAAACCCGGACTGGGGACTTATGAGCTCTAAGGAAGAAACAGCATCATCCAGCCGATAAAATTAAAACAAGCCACGCATCCGGGTCTTAGGAGCTTAGGGATTCAGGTGTAAAACCGATCCCTAGACGACAACACCTGGAGGACGGGTCTTGCTCAGGAAAGTATAAAAAAAAAAGCAGTATAAGGTATCGAGAATAAAGCAAGCAGATATCAAGAACAAACAAATGCAAAGACATATTCATCAAAAGCGCAGAGAGGCGCCAAGTGCATCGGGAGTTTAAATAAAGTGTTACAAAAACCATAAAGTATCAAAAGAGCACAGGCGCTCTGCTTAAACGAATAGTAAAGCTGTTTTAATGATGCCTTGCCGGCTGACGTATGTGGAACGATAGGCATTACTTCAAGCTGCAGGATCCATCTTGGCTTTGCCCTTGTCGCCACCTGTAGTTGCGGCGCCACTCGGGTCAGCAGCAGTCCCGGGTTGTGCAGCAGAAGTTGCAGGAGCAGAGTCGGCCCCGGTCTTCCTAGCGGCCTCTTCCTTCACCTTGATCGCCTGCTCCTTCCAACGGGCAAGCATATCGAATGGCTGGGGGCGGTTCGCCTTGACAACCTTGTCATTAGCATCATAAGCAGGGAGAATCTCATCAATCTCTAAGCTGTCAGCAATGACGCTAGCCGGGTGGCGGACTTCTTTCTGAATAGCCTTGAAGTCCTTTGGCAAAAACTTGGACCCATCCAAGTTGAACTCCGGAAATCCACTCATAAGTTTGGCAAGTTGTAGCTTGGGGGCGTATGCTTTAGCCAGTGCGAGCCCCCGGGTTACCCCAAATCGGCAGGAGGACCGTTTCCAGTGCCAAATCCACTCGGGGATCGTGGAGCAGAATTCCAGTAATCTCTTCATGTTATCTGGCTTGATATCCGGCAGTCGCAGCTCATCAAGTATCCAGCTAACTCCGCCGCAAAGTTGGCGAAGAGTATTCTTGATGGTTTTAAGCTTGGCAGCATCATCTTCTTCGGGGGCAGCATCACGTGGGCCTGCTAAGAAAGGCAAAAGGAGCAAAGATAGTAGGCAAGCAAGCGCAAGTGTTCAAATCAAAGCAATCCGAGTCATAAAAAAGGTGAAATTCAAAAATCTTACCAGTCGCGGTACGGTGAACATCAGCAATTTGAGCAGAAAGAGTTGTAAGTTTTTCCTTAGCTCTGTGAGCTCTCTTCCTGTACTTTTTCGTCATCTTTTGGCACCTGCGAGCCTCAGTCTCAGCAGCTTCACGAAGGGCCGTTTCTTTTCCAATACGCTTGGTGGACTTGGCCAGCTTCTTCTCCAACTGTGAAACATAGTCCTGTAAAGAAGCATGAGGAGGGATCAGCCAGAATCATTATGCAAAGTTCCAAGCAAGTTACCTAGTAATTTACTCGGAACTTGGGGACTAGGCATGGAGACAATTGATGATTAGTCGGGGTTACCTCGTGCTTGGTTATTAAGGCATCTAGTATGTTTTCTTCGTCGCCCTTCAAGGTATGAAGGGCATCTAGCATTTGAGCAAAGGTCATGTCTTCAGGGCGAAGTTGAGAAGGGCCGGAGGATTGGCCCTCTTGTGGCGGAGTTGTTCCGGGTTTGGGGGTCGAAACCCGGATTGTTTGAACGTCCGGGATAGGAGAGCCCGACTTGGTCTCCACAACGATGTCTTCGTCCACTTCTTCAGAGGGCTGGGGTGATGCAGTCTTTGGTGGGACTGGGTCCTTAAAAGGATCTTCTCCATTTCCATCCTCGGCCTCGTCCTCAACCTCAACGTCCATGTCATCACTTGGCTTCTCTTCTCCCTGCTCTTCTGATTCAGGGATATCCGGGTCGCTCAGCGTAACTGTGGCACTGAAGAAAAGAAGGGAGACATTGATCAATGGAATATACGGAAAAAAGAAAGGTAACCAGTATGAGAAAATATAAAGTAAAGGTAGTTTACCCGGTGTTCACGGCATAATCCGGGGGAAGCTCGCCGCTGGAGGCGGATGACGTTGGCAAGAGCACTGGCTGTGGCACGCGAAGTTGCCCGGCAAGTGGATGATTGGGAGACGGATGACGTTGAGGAGATTGGGAAGGTTGAGCTGGAGGGGTACTGGCTCGATGAGTGGGTGAAGTGGAGATACCCGGGTTAAGGGGATCATCCCCCGGAGAATTCCGGGTCACCCTACGTTTAGTCGGGAGAGGGTCCTTCAAGAAGGATGAATGTGATAATCGCTCGTTAAGTTCATGCATAGCAGCAAAGGAGTAAGGCGCACGAGACATAGAAGAGAAGGGAACCTTTTCAACTACCCCTCTAGCCTTCCTCTTGTTTCCGACTGGGGGCTCCTGATCAGACTCGGTGGCTTCCGGGTCATTTTCTTCTTCCTCCTCTTCATCCCCCGACCCTGAAAGCCGAGTAAGTATCAGATAAGAAAAATAACACAGACGAAAGGCAGGTGTAAAGGGTATGGGAGAGTACCCTCATCATCATCAACGGACTCGGTTTCCTCTTCAGGGTCTTGAGAAGGAGGGGGGTTTTCAACTTTCCAGAAGGGATTGTCATCCTGTGAACAAATAAACACAAGTGGTGGTCAGAGACTATAACGGACGAAAGTACTGAAATGAGAAAAAGGAGTCAGGTCTTACCGCTGGGGCGGGGTTTTCCCGGGTAAACGGGGGTAACCCGGTAGTGTTCTTTATAACATCTAGTCTCTCCGTCAGGAAGCCCTTGATGGTTTTGTTGGTATTGCCGGCAGGGAAGTTCTTGGTGGAGTAGCGGAGGGAATCTGTGACGTGACCCGAATATTCGTGTAACAGCTTCGGGCGAATCGAGTTGGGCTGAACCCGGAAGTCTACCCAAGTCTTTATTAGATTGAGCCCAAGAAGGCCGTGGGTTGAGAGAGCCGCTAACTTGGCCAGAAGGGGCTGAATCGCTTCCCTATCAAGATCAGATGCAAAGGCACTGAAAGACTCGGAGGGCTCGAGAGGGCTCTCCGAATAACCCGGTAGTTTCCTCTCGCCATCCGGAGAAGTGTCGTGGCAATAAAAGAAGGATAATTGCCAGTTTTTGGCGTTGGAGTTCAGGTTGAGAGGTGGCATCAATGAGTGTTTGCGACGCTGGAGGGATACCCCGCCGCAGGTAAGAAGTGTTCCGTTACCGCTCTCATGGCATGGTTCGCATTGGAATAATTCGGTAAAAAGAATAAGGTTTGGTGGAGTGCATAAGTACGACTCGGACAAAACTATGAAGTGGGTGATGTTCAGCATAGAGCTAGGCCCTATGTCGAACACCCGGAGACCATAGTGGCTCAAGACTTCCCGGAAAAAAGAGTGACCCGGAGGACGGAATCCCCGGGTCACATGCTCGGTAAAACAAATTACCTCATTCCCGATAGGAGTGGGGCGGGTCTCATCGCCAGGAGCCCTCCAGTGTATTTCCTTTTGAGAAGGAAGGATTCCTAACTCGGCCATCCCATCTAGCTTGGCCTTTGTCGTTGAAGATCGACCCCAGTTGGCAGAAGTGGTTTGAGAGACCTTTGCAGAAGCCGGGTGTCTTCCTTGCCTTTTAGGAGCCATGGAGTTGACCTGCAAGGGACAGGAAATGTATGAGGTTCGGAACATCAAATCATTCGAGTTTGGAGACATCAGGGCGCTGAAGGCTAAAGTGAAACCCGGATAATGCACTACGATGTTAAGTGCGGAAGATTTTCCGGGTGTCAGACGAGGTTGAGTAAACTGTTAATAACTTACGCGTTGGGGTGAATTGGGTGAACATGGATGGTTGCCCATACCTTTATTATGGAGGGACTAGCTGGAAAAAGAGGATTTTCCGGGTGTTAATGCGACAGGCGGAAAGAACAAGGTGGAATGGATCTAGATCGAAAAGCTCGCAAGCAATCTTATGCAAAGTTGGATGGCCAATAAATGCGCGGGGATGAGCTGCGACTACGCATCAGGTGATTAAAGGAATTAAGGTCTACCGAAGCGGTTCAATTTGGTGATATCAGAAAATTAGTTTACGGGTTGACCCAGATCCAATCTTGGTCAGATTGAAAGGGCTGCGAGTTTCAATTGAATGGTTGAAGAAAGGCGTACCAAAGGAGTTGAGGTCCGAAGCGAGGGTGGTGCGTGGCGCGGCTTGAGTGTCGCGTCACGGCCCTCGATGAGGAAGCGCGGGTGTGACAACGGTGTTTGATGGCGGCGTTGGGAAGCTCGGGGGCGATTGCGGCCGGAGGTGGCCTTATCTTTCGCAGCGTGCGCGAGCCTGGTGGCAGGGACTGCGAGGAAGCAAGGAGAGAAAGGATGTTAAGGCGAAGTGAAGGGCCTAGGGTTACTTTCGGTTAATATTTATAAGGGAGGTGGTGAGCCCGCCTGCGGCTGGAAAGCCGGAAGTTGCGGAGCAATGATTATCCGCACAGATTTGGTGTTACGGGAGTTTGGAACGAGGTGGAATATTCCGTTGACAGGGGGAACGCGATTCGTTCCGAGATATCAGGGATCCTTATCGAGAATAGGACCTTAATATCTTAGGATTCAAACTTGGAAAGGTCCGTTGAGCATTTGAGGAAGGATCGAGCTGTCGAATGACCGCTACGGAGCTGGGCCTAGTCATCTGTTAAAGTGACTTGGCCCGGTTCACGTAAGCTTGGGCGTTTCATATCTTCTTAGGGAATAGCGAGCACTTCAAGGATGAATCTGTGAAGCCCGCGCTATCCTGGGGACTACTGATGAGGGAATAGTAACCCGGTGTGCCAACTCCCGGGTGTGACCCGGCCCAAACGACGGATGGACCGAATCCGGCTAAGGACGAAGAAACTCCTGGAAGGCCCAGGGCTTGTAAGGATCGTAACCCGGGTTGTGGGTTACGGTAAGAAAAGTTAGGGTTCGTATGTAGAGTTCGAGTAGGACTCGAGGAGCGTTTGGTAGGGCAAGCCCGGAGGGGTATGAGTACTATATAAACCAACCCCTGGGCTTCGCCTAAGAGGGATCCAAGTCATAGTTGTAACACCTGTTATCGAGTATCCAGTATAATCATATCGAGAGCCGGCGAGTTGTTTTCCGGTTCTTAGATTGCTTTCGCCATGTTCTCTTTCGAGCTAAACCCTCTCCCAAATACCTGTGTCGACTTGCCCCAAGATCAGTTACCTCAGGTAACATCTGCCGTGATTATCCCACGACACCGAGTATCCCCGATCGAAACATAATGCCAGATGTCGTTGGCCCCACGATGGCCGCCAACTGTCGAGACATCGTAGTAGAGTTCATAGACGGGGGTGCCATGAGACTACTGGTAGAGACGTGGGGGGACGTGGTAGTATGGAAACCAAGGACACCAAATTTACCCAGCTTCGGTACGTCACAACTAGGCGGTGTTCCTACTCCTGCAATCTCACTAAATCAGGGCTGAAGCCTGAAGTGTACAAAGTACAATGTGAGTAGGGTTTCGCTAACTCGACGGGGATCAACTTCTCGGCGCGTTGGCTTCTAGCTAATTGTATGTGTGTTTCTTCCCTCCCGTCCGGCTTTATATAAATAGCCGGGTTAGGGCTTACAGAAAGAAAACCTAGAAGACTACAGTAAGTATCTAACTTGGAAAGCAGGAATCCGCCTTCTTCTCCAAGCCGCACCACTTTGGTTCGTGGTCCGGGTTCTTCTAGAATCCGGCTTCTGCGTGTTAGCTTACTGGGCCTCCTAATGGACTATGATCCATTTCCAATCAAGCCTCCCTGGTAATCCGGCTCTTTAGGACAATGCCGGATATACCCCTAATCGGTATATATCCGACAACGATGATGATCCATGATGGTTGGTAAGATTATCCAAGTTGATGTTGATGCGCGTCATTTGATCATTCAATTGAGCCTCTTGTGCTTGGATATGATGCGCATAGCGCTCCAATCTGTCCTTCACAAGTTGGCAGAGTTGAAAGTGGTCGCTATGGGTGACAAAGTTGTGCTATACGTTCTCGTTGAAGAAAGGGTTTGTTCACCTTCCGATCTCGGACTTGTGAACACTCCTTCCCTAGTCATCTCAAAAACACACATGGGTGATATGAAGAAATGGATGTATCACTTACCCAACTTTACCTTTTTTGGTTGTATTGAGGCTAGTGGATGAGCCTAGGTGTAGGGCGGTAGGTCTAAATTTTGTCCAAAAAGATCGAAAGATACCGCAAACGGCAACACACACGCTTTATGTGGAAGGCAAATGGGTGAGGAAAGTGGCAAAGAAAATCAACAAATCCAAAGAAAGGTTTTTTGTAGAACGTACAGAAGAACCGAAATGAAATGTTAGCAAACGAACCAAACCTAGTGGAGGAAACAAAAATGGAACACACACACACACACACACACACACACACACACACACACACAAGGGATAAATGGGGTACGTGCGGCCAATGGACGAGCGGAGACGAAATGTTCCTATCGAATACTAAGCTCAATGTCACACCAACGCAAGGAGGACGCTAGCTCAAACCACAAACTATAAGAGGCAACAAGATTTGCACCGTGGCAACTGGTCACTCTCTTCTCTTTTGCGACCGCAAAGCTACACGTTCCTACAAGTGATAGCAATTGACATCGATCTTTTGCTTCCTTTTCTCTCTCTTTTTTTATTATTTTCTGATTTTTTATGATTCCAAAATGCCAATGCATACTCGAAACTACGCTCACACAAATTCCAAACACGAACTATCGGTTCCACTAGTGCAATTCCAATCAATGTAAAAGAGCTTGTCTGAATTAGCAAGGTACATAAACAATGGGTTAGTTCAAGAGGAAGCATCTTCTACCTATATTGTGGATGATCACGGACTTGCGACCCAGAGGTTGTCGATCCGTTGGTGTAGATGCGTAGATGATGTTGTGGGTTTCGCGTAGAAGCTTGAATCACTCAAATCGGACAAACAACGACAAAGAAAAACACGTTTGAAAATCTGTTCAGGATCGAAGAGCTGGATTTTTCTGAGATTTTTGCCCAATTTAGAAATTCCTTCAGATCCAACAAAATTTTTGGACAAATTCGAGAAAAGTTTCTGAATGGAAGGTGGGGAATGGTCTCAAGTAACAAATCCACGGATCAAATCCACGAAATACTCAACAAATCAACAGAACGGTTGAATCCCTTTTGAGGCTATTTTTGGTGAAATTTTCGAATTTAGGGTTTGGGGAAGAAAAATTTTGGTGGAAAGGGGAATTGTGGGGGTAGAATTCGTGTCAATCTAGATGGTGATACCATATGATGGAGGGGTTAGCTCTTGGGTGGCCCGATCTTCACGAATCGACCAAGAACACGAAGAACGAACAATGAACACGAGAGGGGAATCGAGGGGAAATCGTGGAAAAACAAGGGGGCTAACTAGAAAGAACTGAAGATCCCAAATCTCATGTCAACTAAGCTGCAACGGCCTCCTACGGGACGATCAATCCAACCGAACTCACCTTATCGGAAACCGCTTCACACCTACAGCCGGTCCACCACACCAATAGAACCTCAAGGATTAGTTGAGGAAGATTACGAAGTCCCTAACTGAATCCCAAGGGGAAAGGATAGGTACCCTAAATCTTTATACGATCCTAGATACACATCATAGGAGTAGCCTTGCTACGGTCCTAGGTACACACCATAGGAGTAGCCTCACAAGAGGGATACAAGAGCAAAGCTTACAAGTCTAAATTCATCTCTAAACCCTAGATCTAGCCAAATGGCGCCTTATATAGCCAAGGGGGTAGGTGTGGGGAGACAAGGGGATTTTTTCCCTTCATTCGCGTGTCTTCAGAGCAGCCTTCCTGGGTGGCCGTCCTGATTGGCCCTTGATGCGGGGGTGGGGGCAGCCGCTGGCCAGCCGGCCTGGCAGAGCTTGCGCGCTGGCCTGGGGCCAGGGTAGGGGCTAGAGCCTTCAGGCGGGTGCCCGGTCTAGCGCAGGGGTGAGCCGTCCCGAGGCCGGGGTGGGGGCCGGGTTGCTCGGGAGGCTGTCCGGCTTGAGGCGCCGTGTAGACGGCCTGAGGCCGGGGTGGGGGCCGGAAGCTTCTGGCAGAGGCCCGACCTGGAGGCCGGCATGGATGGGATTTGAGGCCGTCTTCCCTACCCTTCTCCTCCCTTCTCCTTCTCTTCTTGTTCCTCGACTTCTTCCTCTCGGACTTATTCCGTAGTTTCTTGGGCATCTTGGGCATCGTCTTGAGGCTCCATGGTGGGATCAAACCTGAGCACACATAGGGCATTTCTATGAGGTATTTCACCATTGTCGTGGTGGTACCACGGAATATGCCATGGGATGGCTAATGTTGGGGCTTATGGACGCTGGGGGAATCCGGGGAGGGATCGCACGGCGTCAAGCCGCGCTCAAGAAACACTGCAAATAACACAATCTACCAAGGTTCGGGCCCTTGTGTGGAGGTAACACCCCTACTCTTTCCTGTCTCTCTTTACGTATGATCTCCGAGTAGCCACAGTACATGTTTTGCCTCTCAGCCGAGTAGCCACTCGGCAGTTCTCTCTAGCTCTAGTGTTGGCTCTAGCAATAAATGCAAAGTGAAGCAACGTCCCTCGCGCAGGAGGGGGCAGGGCACCTTATATAATGGTGCCCAGCCGGATAAATAACGAATAGAAAGTACAGTGATGTGACTTAAGCACTGTGACGTGAGCACGCTTCCGGGATCTCGCGCTGAGAAGCCACCGCGCCGTACGGCTGACAGGTCATGTCCACTCTATCAGCCTCACAGTGTAGACCCCCATCCTGTCATGTCCCCTCTGTACTTGACAAGACAAGACGGTTGCCTAACTCTCTGTCACCACCCGCGTCACGGATGATCACGTACCTAGTAAGTTGAACCGCACGCCGGTACGGACGCAGGATACGTGGGATCCCTTGTCAGAACGGCTCTATTGACTTCTGGTCCGAGTAGGCTTGCTGTCCATCTACTCGGACCACAAATTCTTTACTCGGACGAATATAACTTCCTCAATATCTTCTTCTGGTCTTCAGTGAATATGTCCGGATAGAACCTACCGTGTAGCAAGTACCCGGGTAGCCGTCTATCCGGTCAACAACACCTTGACCTTCACTTTTAGCACTTGCCTTACCCCTACTCGGGGGTAACCCCCCGACAACCATTCACCAAGTCATCGAAAGCATAGAGAGAGAGGATTGAGTTCACCTTATCATTCATCGCCTTTGCTCGTGATCTTTTCATAGGTCCACTTGGTGATGTGCTTGGTGGAATGGGGTGTGCTGCATCAGTAGAGAGTTTTAATCTTGTCTTGCAATGCCCTCCGGTGTTTATGATTACCTTGGCCACGTAGTTGTTTGCACCTCCAAGAGAGGTTGTATATGCTAGATGGTGGGTTCATGTGTCATTGTTGCCTGCGGTCGAGTGACTAACGTGTTGGGGGAGGATGTGCTGTTGCCACTAGGGAGAAAACAACGGTGATCTTGTCTACGGATGAGAACCACTTCTTACATCACGTGTTAATCTTAATGTATTTGTATGTTGCACACATAGAAATCAATTCGTTGCTGAACTTAATACCAAGAGATTTGCTGGATAGCTTTCTTGAGGTGAACTTTTAGATATGAATGCATGCCGGATAGCTGTCCATATGTCTTTACGTAATGCCTACAATGTTCGAACCTGTGAACTTATGTCTTCATAATAGTATTGGTATACGTTCATGATTTGTCAATGCCCAGTTGTAATTTGTTCATCCAACATGTTTGTTTTCTTTGGAGAGACACCAATACTGAACCTATGCCCCTCCCCCCTATTTTCCTCATATTGCAAACCTTCTTTCAAGGACTTTTAATCATTTCTTCCTCGTTGTTCCGTTTTTTTTTTACTTTTATTGTTTTCCAAAACTCTATACGCTTAATTCTCCTGTTTTCAGCAAGACCGAACGATTGACAACCTTCCAGAAAGTTGGGGCAAGAGAGAGTTTGTGTTTGTGTGCAAGTTCCACGCTTGTTGTCTCTCAACGAGCGTGTGATCACGTCCTCATCATACCACTAGTGAAATTATGATCCCTAGGCCTTGTTTCCAACCATTTCTACATCGTTTGCTCACAGTTTTGCTACCTGTGACCTTGCTGCCATTTTTGTAACAGATTTACAATACCTTGCTTTTCCATCCATATTACCGTATTTTATCATCTCTTCGCCGAACTAGTACACCTATACAACTCAAAATTGTATTATGTGTGTTAGGGACACAAGAGACTTCTTGTATATTAATTGCAGAGTTGCTCGAGAGGGATACATTCAATCTACACCTCTCTGAGTTTGATAAACCTTGGGAAACTCACTTGAGGGAAATTTGGTGCTTTCCTACAAACCTGTACGCTTGGAGGCCAAACATAGTCTACAATAATAGAATCGCGTAGTAGACATCAAACTATTTTCTTGCACCGTTGCTGGGGAGCATAGATTTATCTATAAGTTCACTTGGGAAGTACACTCTTACTTTTTACTTGCTTTATTATTATTCTTACTATCAATGGAAAACAACAAAAATATGAGATAGATTTATAATATTTATCTTGAGTTAGGACATGAAGTGTTTCAGGAGAAAATTAAAAACCCTATGGAACTTTATTTGCATATGAATCATGATAATGGAAATGTTATTGGCATGCATTATTTGAATGTTAAAATTGTTAGTAATGATTGTAATAGACATGGTACAATTTTGGAAAACAATTTTTTGTGTAAGCATGTTCATTTTTGTGGGGAGCCTAGGCCTTGTGACAGGACTTGGATTGAAGAAGAGAAACATTGTAAGCAACATAAGCTTGAAAGAACTAGTGAATGGATTGAGGATCTAAATGAATAAGCTAAAATAATATGTGACCTCTGGACTTTTACTTGTGAACTTTGTAATAAAGTGGATCACTTTAATTTCCAATGCTTGCACTTTCATAACAGAATCATTAGCCATTTTTGTGATAACATGATCACATCTAATTTTCTAAGTGAACTTGCAGCTGTCTGAATTTTTTTAAAAAAAATAGACACATAGGTGCATGTTATGTAAAAGTATTAACAAAATCATATTCCAGTAAGAAACTAAACAAAACGCATGCTAACAACCATGCCATAGATTTTGATAAACAAGTAACCAAATTTGCAAATAGTTTATGCCAAAGTTGAATGAAGTTTTCTTGTAAGTTTGCGTCTTTGAGGCGCTCCCACGACCTGACCAAGTCTTCTTCTGCTTAAGAACCATATTGCGAGGCCCCCATCAAAAGCAAAGGGTACAAAGGTTGGGCATCTCCATAGGCCCGTCTCCTAGACTCCTACAGCCTGGATGTCCATGGAATAAAATTTCAAGAATCTGGGTGGGTCAAGATCTCTATTGAAAGCTTTCATCATTGGTTTCTTCAATCTTGCCAGGACTCTCTATGACCCCCTCATGACCGGTTGAGAGTCACTCCACCATATTTTCTGTCGCCCCTTCCTCTTTCTTTCGGAGAGAAGACTCGTCGGAGAGGGGATGGGCTATGTGGTTCGCTCCCTTTGTACATAGTAGTAATATGATTAGTTGTAGGGTTTTTCGTAGTGTTTGCCGACAAGAAGAATGGTGTTGTGTCATATTCTGGAGAGCTAGGTGTGGTTCGCTCCCTTTGTACATAGTAGGAATATGATTAGCTATAGGGGTGAACTCTTCCTCGTCACCCGATGTGGCTGCTCACGAGCAGCAGCAGTATTCTGGATACGCTTCTTCTTGGAGTCCATCCATGGTGGATTGCACGCCGGAAGGGCAGATCTGAGGGTGTCTGCTACAATAAGATCGCTGGTGTTCGTGCCATCATCAAGCTCTCTATAGCTCGGATTTTTCCCTCTCCTTGCGAACAGCCATATTCGCGAGAGGCTTCTTCTCGGCGTTCGTCCATGGTGGATTGCACGTCGGAAGGGCGGATCTGAGGGTGTCTGTTGCAATAAGCTCGCTGGTGTTTGTGGCCTTCATGAAGCTCTCTACAACTCGGATTTGGCGCTCTCCTTGAGAGGAGCCATATTATGGAGAGGCTTCTTCTCGGCTTTCGTCTATGGTGGACTGCACGCCGGAAGGGCGGATCTGAGGGTGTCTGCTACAATAAGCTCGCTGGTGTTCGTGGCCGTCATCAAGCTCTCTACATCTTGGATTTGGCCCTCTCCCCTTGTATGCATGGTACATACATGAGTAGGTCTCAAGCTGCGGCTGGGGAACAAGTCGGATGGTGGAGGGGATGTGCAGTTGCTGCATATAGGACACCAATCTCGGTGGTCCTTGTTTGGCTGCCAACTCTACACTACTAGAGATTTGCTTATAGCAGTATATCCTACCACAGGCGAACACGCAAGTCGATGCGTCTGGGCTACTTAGCGCAGGCGAACAGGAGAACTATGCGCCTCGGGTAAGTCTGTTACCCCAAGCGAACCAATTCTGGAAGCGCCTCGGTTAAAGTGTGGCAGGGCCACCCATCACCACCCCCTGGCACTCTTCGTTTAACCCAGGCGAATAACGTACCTGTTCGCCTCCGGTATAACACATACCCTAGGCGAATTTTTGCGAAAGCGCCTCGGGTAAACCCTCGCTGTTGCTGCAAAAAAATGAGAAAACCTTTAGAACCGGTTTGTGATACAAGGGGCCCAGGAGACAGACCCTTTAGAACCGGTTTGTATCACAAAACGGTCCTAAAGGCCTTGCGGCCATTTGCTGCAGGGGGGCCAGGGGCAGACCATTTAGAACCGGTTTGTATCACAAACCGGTTCCAATGTGCTTGGCTCAATGCTTTGTTTTGTAAGTGGTCACCAGATCAAACTTAATCACCCGCACCCGCACCCACACGCCGCCGTCGTCTCCCATCCCCACGCCAGTGTCGAGGAGGAGCAGAGCAGGTCGTCGAGCAGCAGATCGCCCACTCCGTCGTCGCCCACCCGTCGTCGTCGTCGTTGTGGATCCAGGTCAGCCCCCCTCCCTCCCATCCCCCCTCCATCCCAGCCCACTCCCTCCCGTCGTCGTTGTGGATCCAGGATGCGCCCGCTCCTGGTGGCCGCGGTGAACTTCCGCCAGGCGGTGCTTGTTCCTAGATTAGACGAATCTGAAATGGATTTAGGAATCCTTTGGTATAGTTTTAGTTAATGGAGATGCTAATGCTGTATCGAGAAAATAGAACATTTCCCCCACCGCCAATGCATACCAATTGTTTCCCATGTGGATTCACAATGCTGGCAAAGCATCGGTTTAGTCACATGATTCAGGAATCCACCTACAAGTGTTTCTTTGTTTTTGGATATTCCAATAAAGTAGATAGCCTTTCGGCATTTGTTTTGTGATAGGTAGGTGCTGCCATTTGTCTTTGTTAACAGTATTCAATGCAAAATATTTTGTCACCGCTCTGTCTTAGTTTTCCTAGTGTTGTCCAGTGCATCCCTAGAACTCTTCTATTTTTTTCACTTCTTTATAATTGTGGGCACACTATATATTATGAGTTCTACATTTTATCTTGAACAATCTCAGATGAACCATTCTAGTTGTTCTTTATAACTCTTTGACAACGATCCATGTCTCAACAAGTTATAAAAATACAAGCAATTTACTCATGTCTACTTTCTTAATTTATGCACTGGATTAGTTGCCTCAAATTGCACTACACATGTATGCACTGGATAATAGCTATGCTCCTCTAACCTCTATGTCTACTTTCTTAATTTAATAGAACATGGCTTGCAAAATATGTCGGTCCCGATGTGCCCAAGGACGATTCACCGGGTCTTCTTTTATGCTTCAGCTCCACGACAGTGACCTTGATTCTTTGGTAATTAACAAATGATTCTTTTTATGTTAACTTGCAACTTGTGTTCTTTCGTTTTACTATCCATCTTAGATTGGTATGTTTTTTAACAAAAGATTCTTTATATTTCTTTTTTAGATTGTACCATGCAATATTCGGGAAGAGTTCAACGAGTTAGTAGGCAATAACGTGGATTTTGATGTTCACGGGACCATTTACATTCTTCGAGTGAAGAAAGAAAGAAAGAAGACCTACTTCTACGGGGAACAATTGCGGTCTATCATCGCCACCTATAATTTAAGCGGAGGTGATTACATTCACTTCTCTATGGCAGGACCGCAACCTCGTATCAAACTTCTGTATATGGGCGGGATTGCGAGCGAGGATGGCGGTAGTGAGGAGGAAATTGGGAACAATGAGGATGATATGGACGAGGAGGACCCATGGAAACATGTGGTGGTTGCTCAAAGAGCCAATCTTAGCGAGCTTGAGAAGGACTGTGTCCTTCAGAAATTAGCCCAGATAGATAGCTACATCGGGTTCCCTTTCGTGCATCGCATCACCAACACTAATATCTCCAATGGACATGTCATGGTATGTTTATTAACACTTTCTTATTCCTATAGTTGCTTATGTTATAATGTGGCCGGTATGTGACATTGTGCTTTTATTCTTTCTTGGAATTGTGTGTTCTAGAAAATACCTATGGCGGTAGCGGACAGTGCTGGCATGGAGCAAGGTAGCATTGGAGTACGCCGTGGAGAATCAGGAAATGTCACCGTAGTTCCGATCACCAGGAATAATGCTGATGGTCGCGTCATCCTCAACTCTCAAGCATGGAGGCAGTTCCATTCCGCAAGAGTTGGTATGGAGGCTGGCCGAGCTATTCTTATCACCATGAGTAATAGTGACATCCCCAACTTGGACATGATGATGATCATCAACTACATCAGCCCTCTAGATAGATGACGAGTTTGTTCAAATTAGAACAAAAAGTTATTTCCATCTGACTAACTCCTGGATTTATTAGTAGTATGGTTGTTTTCGAGACTATGTAATACTAGACGGTAAGCGCGCTTCGCCGCGCCGTCTACTTGACGTTTGCATGGCATGGCCAGTGAGATGTGTGTATTGGCGTTTTTATTCTCATGCCCGTGCGCATAAATTTTCTTTCCGATCCATATGAATAAAGTGAACATGAAAATTTATGCGCATATAGAAAGTAGTCACATAGCATTTCAAAATATTAAAATCTCACTTGATAAAATGTATAAACCAATATATATATATATATATATATATATATATATATGTATTTTATATATGTATCCATCATATATTTAACGGTGTCTTTAAATTTAAAGTGATGTTCTAAAAAAAATTAGACAACTGGATTTGTTATGATGATTCTCTTTTAGTATTAATACATTTTTAAGCGCCTAAACATATGTGTCGTGCATTAGGGATGTCCTAAGTGACAAGTGATCGAGTTAGGAAAAATTTAAGGCCACAGCCTTTGACGTGAACTATTGGTCTCTAAAAATCAAGTTTGACCATTGTTTTTACTTGTTTTAAGACACCGTTAATAAAGTTTTTTTGATATAGATGAGTGAACATATACCACCGCATTATGAGTTTTTTTTTCCTTAAGTCTTTTTTACACAATGTACATATGTTATTATTGTCTAGTCGGTTCAATACTTTTTCATCATTCAACCACGACCAAATGTCAATGTTGGGTCATTCTAAGCAAGAGGGGGTTCCTTCGAGAGGACCAAACTCACCCATGCTTCAAATATCACCTCCTCCAGTTGTTCCACACTATCTCATGCTACAAGGTAACCCCTCTCGGCATCTCCGAGGAGGCATCCTTCAATCGTTATCAACAAGTTTTAATCATTCCGTTTAAGTTATCTATGATCACATAATCCGTTGCCAAGTCGTCCGTAACCGTGGACACGGCTTCTCGAGGATATTTATCCCTGCGGGGGTACACTTTACCCACACGTACCATCCGACTCTTAACGCCACATGTACGCTCGTCCATGGAGCGCGGCAGAGGGTGGCTGGCCACGACCTTTACCTTGCTCGACCCTATCCATGAGTCAACCCAAACAGGGCCACCCCGTCAACAGGGAGGTGGCCACCTCCTGAAGGCACATGTTCTGTGAGTCGGGATCAAGATCCGTGTACGTCCATCACTTGTCCCGGTCACGCCCTAAGTTTTCTCCAAATCGTTTTTTGACTCACACGCAGATGGAAAGATCAAACTACGTGACTCATGGACGTGGCCAAACAAGTTAGTTAGTTGAGCGCGGTCTGTTAGGCCCCGCGTGTGGTTGCACGCTCAGTCTTGGCTTCGAAGGCGAGAACTCGCTCCTAGGGGCATGAACAGGGTTGCACCTAAACATTAAAATAAAAGAGAAAATGAACATGCAGAGACAAAACGGTGACGCATATTCAACCATGATAACTTGCTATAAAAACTAAGGGTGCTAGATTTCTCAAAATTACATGATACATTAGTATGGTCTTGAATTTTGAAAATGATAACAATCCTTTTCCAGCTACAAAAGAACCACCATATAACAACAAAGAATTATAAAGTTGCTTTAGTAATCCCTTATCAAAAAGAGCTATAACCAGGGGGGCTATGCATGCTTTTTGGATGTTCTCTTCTGTTAATTGGATCGGATGCCAAGAGAGATGTGCATGTACTGGCTGGTTAGTTAGGCCAGGTCTGACTGCAGCCTTTAGAGAAAAATATACAATTGAGAACAATTTCATTTACATAATTCCTTTCTCGGTAACTCAAAACCGCAATCAGGATTCAAAGCATGTACTGTAGCACTTAGTTGCATGACGAATGTGAACATGGAGTCCCAAAACCATAGAGCTTCAGTGGAACTGCAATCATTTCATTAAAATCCAAGAGAACTCATAAGTTTTTACAGCCATATATAGTTTACAGAGGATACAAAAGAGAGAAAAAGAGAGAAAAGATACAAAAAGAAAGAGCAAAAGGACTACAACAAATGAACCTAGCATAGGAACTCAACATAATTCAGTCTGGACACTCCACGACCCATCTTTGAACTGATGCCTTCTCTTCTCTTTCGACTTTGTGAGCCCATAGCCTTTGTCTGACAATATTTGTACAATTTCTCCTAACTCAAAACTCTTTACAAAATCACATACTGAATTGTACCATTCACAAAAAATCATTCGGCTACAGAGCCTTAGCATAATTCTTTCCTTACTACTCATAATGGCGGTCAGCAATTCAGCACCATTCACATCATCCATTGTAGCACTTAGTTCTGTAGGAGTCACAAAATTGTAGACCATCACTGGAACTGTGATCATTTCTTGTGCACTTATACATGCCCTTGCCTATGTTGATGGTGAGAACTTCACTTATGCAAACTTAAACTATGTTGAACTTAAATGTAAGTTTACTACTCGATCCAAATATTCATTGGCACTTGGCTAGGACAATTTTCTAAGCAATAATACAAATGATTTAGATACTTGACCTAAATAAACCTAATAATCTGTCAACCTACAATCTGCAACTGAATAATAACTAAATCAAACCATGAATCACTAATTCATGCCAAGAATAAAGTCAAAGGCATAAATTGGAGCGGAGAATCAGAGATTGAACGAATATTGAGAATACCACCACAAAAACATTGAGTCACACTAAGTTGGAAATAGTGGATCCATGGGAGACGGTGACAACATGGGAGTAGGGACATATTTTGCTATGTTCCTCATCTTCTTCGCCTCCCTTCTTGTTCCCTAAGAGGTCATGGGGTCCGGATAGCCACATTACGCCTCGGTATCACGCTTTGGAGGCAGTAATATAGATGGAGGTAGTGTGGGTGTAGAGAGGGGAAGATGCATGTTCATTGGCATCACGTATCTTTAAAAACACCGAGTGGCGGTTGAAGATAATCCTTCTAAAGTATATCTTGTTGTACACTGAGTCACCATAAATGTATACACCAAGTCACCAGAAATGCATACATGTCATGCATACATGTCATCATTCGACATTGACGAACAAAAGGCAGATATAACCTATGTTGAATAGTAGAAAGCTTACTGCATCTAGAAAAATGTTGCACCTTTGAAGCTACAATATAAATTCCTTCTCTAATGCATGCAAGAATGTAAGTCGTCGAGCTGCACCACTATCCAGGCTCAGTTCTCATGATCTGATGATGAGGTATATCGTTCTGAAAAAAAATCAATTGCTCCCAGCATCAATAATCTGCGATCAAGATATGCAAACAAAATAAATGTTTCACTATGTGTATTGTGGGAATGAAGAAGACGGAAATATAGTGAGAATGAGCAATGGCATGATCCTATTTCATCGATAATATACCTCTGGAGCACTACATACAGTTTGAATAAGCACCTGGAACTTCTCGCCAATTATTAAATCGATAATCTGATCAATGGTCACACTAAAATTATTAAAAACCAATAAGAGTTGCGTCCATATATATATACCTTTAGTACTGACCTTCAAACCGATTAGAATTCTATACAAAATATGTTTGTGAATGTACAATGTGTAGTGATCTGGAGAGGATTCTCCTTCAGACCTGAACTTGCAAATGATCCAGCTTTTGCCCAAAGCTAGCCAGTACGCTGCTTCATATGTCTTTTCAGTAGTTTCTTCAACATGCGTAAACCAGAACAAATACTATTATTAACCCATGCATATTCCGAATAAAACATGGAGCTAGGATCCCTATCCTCGGATTCTCCTATGCGTCCATCTATGTCGCCCTCACACAGCAGTGCTTTTATTGCTCCAACTGCTTCATTCAAATCCCTACTATTACAGGAAAAACTGCAGCGCTCCTGACAGAGCTACCGATGACCATATCTCTTTCTTTCCGCTGCGACAGCTCCGAGTTGGAGCATCACAAGTACACCTAATACCCATATATGAAATTACACAGTTATTTCGTAATCTTACGTGGCAGCTTTATGAATGAGAATGCAAGGAAAGAGACCCTCAGGATCTTGCATGTTAAACAAAAAACATCTTGACCATGACCACAAATTCTAGTAAATCTTTACAGCATGCAGTAGGCTTTCAACTTTGTACGGACATTTTTCTCTAAACCAGTTCATGCCACTCTACATCCATTCACGCTCGATGGAGAGTACAGAACATGAACAAATCATATAGGGATGCCTAGAAAACTAATCCACAATTACTGAGGGGCATCGGGACCACCTATAAAGATCTAGGAAAATATAACAACAAAAGAAAATTCTAATTCCATTCGGTGCAGCCAATAAGTATCAACACCTGATAAGTGGTTAGGAGTTACATTAGACACACACCATATATATCTTTTCACGCGTGAGATTGCAATATGGGTGATATCACGCAATACAGAACTGAAATTATTAATACATGGATGTAATAGATGTGTTCAGTCTCAAATTTTTATAGATCGGCCTCAAAGAATTTAATATTGAGTAAGCCTGATCCGAATGCATGCACAATCGGCCACAACTATAGAAATCATACTAACACAACTACGTGGATTGAAGACACACCAAGATAGCTTTTCAAGAAGGCATTTGTCTAACTTCTCGTGTTAGGCTTGCTTGCAACCATGTGGAAACAAAATGGAAAATTCGATGATAAGGATTACACCAAAAGGGGTCATGATCTGCGCTGAGCAGCCCGACCATGTCTTACTTTTTCTCGGATGTGGATGATTCCTTCAGGGATTACAAAAGGTAGATCTGAGCTCCAGAATCGATATGCGCCAAACCATTAGCTGGGCTGCACCACGTTTGGATTTGTTAAGATATTGAAAATAAACTACCTTCCATCTCTCCACTACATTTTTAAATTTTGCTAGCCAGAATTTAGTGACTGCAATGCTAGTGAATGCAGTGTTAATTTATTCAAGGATGTACAGGTCGATCTTATCCTCACAAGTCACAACTACAGTCTGTAATAGCTAGGACAGTGGCAATGACATGCATGTGCTGATAGGAGAAGCAATTAAAATGGAGGTCAAAGAGCGGTACTAATATCTAGCAGGTATGCACGATGATTATGTGACTCACTTTATTCAAAATAGCTATGCTTTAATTTTAGTTCCATCTTGTCAACGTATTCGTGGGTATATCATCAAGAATCCAACTACCAAAAAAATGCATCCAGGAATCATCATCAACCATCCTTCACCGGAAAAAAAATGCATCCAGGGAGGCCGTGATCCATGAGCAGCGGAACAAAGGGAGGGAACCAGTGTCACAGACAGATAAGCCGGCGGCTCGTACTGTCCAATTGTGATCGTGTCAGCAAGGATGAGAGAGAGAGAAAGAGAGAGAGAGAGAGATGTATGACATACTTGCTGTGCTTGGACACCTCTGCCAGGGTCAGTGCCTCCCTGGACATCCTCTTCTTGACTTTGGGATTCTACAGGCTCCAGATTCCTAGTTGTTGCTGCTGTTGGGAAGAGAGAATCTGGCTACAGATCCTGATTGGGTCTGTTCCTCCTTGTTTTAAATCACAGCGTGGGCTGGAGGTGTAGGACAGAGGAATCATGGATCTGTACCGTCCGGTCGGGGCACTCGGAGCAGCGTCATGTGACGGTGGTTAGCCGATACAGGTTGAGGCCATAGAGGGCATCGGGCAAGGAGAGAAGAGGCCGCAGGTGGGAGAGAGGAGGCATCGGCAGCGGGCATAGCATACTCCCACAGATGGGTGGGGAAATCTTGAGGTCGCGGATGAGGCCATACGTCAGACTGGCGCCGCTCTCAAACTCGGCATGCCCGTGGTGGCTTCCCCATCTATACGGGGGCGGCGGCGGGTGGAGGAAATGTGCAAGGAGGCCGGGGCTAGAGATGGGCTGGTTAGCGACAGAAAACCTAGCACGAGGGAGCGAGTACACGAAGTCGTACTTGAGCCGGAGTCGCTGAACAATGGGCCCAGCAATTGCGTTTCGTGGGAGTGGCCTGAATGGGCGGGTCATCGACGGAGCTTACAGCTAAAGTGTATTTTTTGAACTATGTGGTGATGATCGAGACTATGTGTTGATGATCGAGAATATTTCTGTTATGAAACTTTATTATGTTATTTTGCTGTCATTTTCATACTTATTTCTGTCAATTTTTTGTGATTCATTTATTTTCGTTTCTTTTATTTTTTTGACACAGCAAAACCATACCCCAGGAGAACAGGAAATGATACCCCAGGCGAATTTGTACCCCAGGCGCACAGTGCCTGTTCGCCTCAGGTAAAACGCTTACCCCAGGCGCACAAGGCACGTTCGCATGGGGTATGCAAGTTACCCTAGGCGCATTCTGATGTTCGCATGCGGTAATACATTACCGCTGGCGATGTGGTCCCAGGCGAACCAAAATTCGCATGCGGTAGCATAATTTGGTGCGCCTGCGGTAGCCTTTTTTCTAGTAGTGCTAAAGGCCATCAGGTGGCTTACTTTGACGAAAGAGATGGATTCCAGCGTTTGCTCAACCTCCAGGTGGAGACCTTTTGAAGGTCTAGCGGTGGCGTATCTCTTCTTCTCGGATCCAAGTGGTTCCGTCCCCAGAGCCGATGAACAAGGCCATGATGGAGGCAAGCCTCTCTGCACCGACTGGGAAGGAGAAGGAGGACCTGATTGCTTTTTCTTTTCAAATGATCTTTCTTTCAATGCTTGGGAACTGTTATTAAGTAACAGTAAGACTCGCCTACCTAGGAGCAACCACAGCGATTTAACGTTATGCACCGTCGGATCGAGATATTTCACGCTGTAGATCTTCTTGTGTTCACGCGTAGGCATTTGGCCTTTTTTTACTCGCGCTATCCCGCACGTCCCCATGGGCCCATCAAACAAGGGCATCTGCTCTGGAAAACTACCTCCGTGCCTTCTGGTGAATCGGGCCAACAGTGGGCCTTGCGATTGCGAGTAACAGCTTGTATTTAGACCTGCCACTCTTCTCTGTAAGAAAAAGAAGTCATGGCGCTCGGCACGCGTCATACTTCTGTTTTTGGTGCGTTATGGTGGCGGCGATATTTTTTATAGAGCTTTTGAGTTTCTTCCTCCAATAACTCCCGTAATTGCTGCTGGTAGTGGAGATGCGTTACGGTCTGTTTGCCTCCGGCCTCCATATATGTGCGGCGACTTATTTGCATCCTGCGAGTGGAGAAGAGGATGAGCGCTTACAGTTGGAACCTGAAGCCGACATTGCCGAGGAAGGAGCAGTAGGTGGCCTGGAGTTGGGCCTCCTAGGAGGCGCCCATGCCGTCGCGCCTCGACGGCGATCTGCACTCGATCTCCTCCTTCCTCAGGTACCACGACGGCCCCCGCTCGCTCCACAGTAGCGACGCCTTCCGTTCCGGCTACAATTTAGATCGAGACGATGGGTTTCTTCTGAGTTCTGAGTCAACGCGATGAAAATGCGACCGGGCGCCCAATCTCATCCGAACCCCGCTTCATGGAGCTATGTGGCCAGCGGCAGCTTGTGCAGTACAGCAGCAGGAAGACCACCTTGACTCATCATTGATGGTGTGATGAGCCGATGCGTTTCTCGTGATTGATGGAGCGCCTGATTCTCTTGCCCTGTAAAATCTGATGCCCAAAATTCTCTCGATACCAATTCTACTCGTGCACAATTTATAGGTCCATTTGTGTTCTGGTTGGCTGATGCTCCTACAAATTCCCCATTTTCCTCATAGCAATTGTCACCTTTGATATAATTTTTTTGGCAGGTTATGTTCATCCTGCGGTCCCAGGAGTTATTTATGCCTACCTCCATAGCCTCAAGATTTTCTGTTTCACTGGCAACAATCTGATGATTTCGCCTTCTTTGAAGCCAAGCCTAGCGGCAAGAGATATCCACGGCGTCAGGCTGCTGCTCAACACATACTCTGCTCTGAGCCTTGTGAATGTACCAGCTCGTGGATCTCATCCTGGAGCAAACTACCATGGAATCGTTGACAACATGGGCGAGAACAGGACGAGGAGGAACATGAGGAATGCAAAGGAAATGGCAGCCACAACGCTGATCTTTTCGGTTTCATTACAGTGCTCAATTTGGCATGGTTGCTCATTAGTTACAGTTCTGCTGGCTCAACACCTTACTGCTGCTGCCTTGCTGGAGAACCACTGCATCAAGGATTACCCCGCTTGCTCTCTGCGGTGAGCCGGTGACAATGATACCAAGAAAAATCTCAAGTCACTGCTGGAAAAGAAAGCCTCTAACGTTGACCTGCTGGTGTGTCAGCCCTTTTGTGAATTTCCTGCGTGAGATGGTGCCTAAAATGTATGTTTCGCTCCTCGACGAGGTTTCGTGGGCGACAGAAGATGAGGTGGGTTTTTCGTTTCGAGCAAATTCTATTTTGTCCATTGTTGTATGTATAATGAATATTGTAATCGTGCCCACTTATCAAATTTTGTCAGCATGAATACAGACCGGCCATTCTTGATAATTTTTGGATATTATAAACTTCCCAATCTATTATCAGTATTACTGACTTGCTCACGGCATGCACTTTCGTTTTGCATATATTTAATTATTTGTTTGAATGAAAACAAATATTTATTTGTCGATCGCCAGGCAGCATCGAGTCAGCTGCACATCTTCGGCATGTTCAAGCTGATGAAACATGTTAAAGAGAAGTACAGATCAGAATGGTAGGTAGCTGACAATTATACCGTTCACATCTGATTAGCTTATTTTTGTTAAGACAGTCGAAGATGTTTTAGAAGTTCTTTATGGCAGGTAGAAGGATGCAACAACCAGTTTTCAAGACTAGAAGATGTCCTGCAAGATGATAAAAGGGTACAGTACCACAGCAAGACTATATGTCTAGCCTCCTAAATGCTATAAGGAGTGGTTCCAATTCTTTGTGCATAATACTAGAACTGACCACCAACACTGTGTAACATCCCAAGTATGAAAACAACCTTGAGAATGTTTGCTTTTTGTTAAATTATGTTTTGCATCATGTCATCATAATCATTGCATTTGTTTTCACTTGTTTTTCTATTTGAATTTCAAACCAATTTTCAAATTCTTGTTTCATACTTGTTCTGTTACAATTTTGCAAATAAAAAGTTCAAATAAAAACATCAAATTGTTTCTGATAAACATGAAAGTTCAAACTATTTTAATTGTTCTTTCAATAATTCAATTAATAACAAAAATGGCTCAAATTCAAATAAAATACAAACACCATCATAATTTAAAATTTGTGGAAAACAAAAGTTTGCACAATGATGTTTCTATAATAAATAACCTATACGAAATTATACCCTAATTTATCTAACCCTAAAAACCTTCCTTTTCGTCCTTTTCTATTTCTAAAAAAAAAAAAAAAAAAAAAAAAAAAAAAAAACGCAGAGAGGGGCAGACAGGCCAGTGGGCAGCAGGCCCAGCCCACCAGCCCGGCCTGCATACCCCCCTCTCCTCCTACCTCTGTACGGCACCCCATCGGGGGTGTCCACGTCGAGTACAGAGGCAGGGAACGGCTGCGAGCTCTTCCTCCCCTCCTTATAGCTACCCCCTAGGGCTCCTCCTCCTGCCCTAGCTCCTCCACCTCTCTCCCTCGACTGCCGCCGCTGTTTTCCCCCTCTGCTCTCTCTCTCTGTCACTGCACTACCTGAACCCGAGCACCACCGCCACCTAGCTCCGGCGATCGCCGCCGCGATGGTCCACCTCCGGCCAGGCTAGCCACGGGAACGAACTCCCCTCCGCTACCTCGTCCTCCTCGACACCGCCACGGGACCAGGGAGCAGCTCCATCGCCGCCACCATCCTCTTCCCTTTCGCCGGCCACCACCACCGCAGCTGCACCGAGCCCCTCCTTCCTTTCCGCCACGGTGAGCACACCCTCCCTCTCTCTTTTCTCCTCTCTGCAACCGTGGCACACAAGCACGCGCACGGACACGTCCCTTGCATCCACGGCGAGCAACCACGCAGCACCACGAGCAGCAACAGTCGCTGCCGGTGGCCTCTGTCCGTTTCAGCTAACTGAATTTTTATTCAGTTCAGCTAGCAGCCGTAACTGAACCTCAACCCCCCACGCTCCCCTAACCTGACAAGAAAACGTTCAGCAGCGCATTGGCAGCGCGCTGCGCCCGCACGCCCGAGCCCAGGGTTCGATCCCCGCCTCCGCGGGATTATTTCCCCTTTTTTGCCATGCTAGCTGACAGGTGGGGGCCCCTGTCAGTGACCCACACTGCCACGCAGCGCCACTATGGCCAGGGCCCCCTCGTCAGTGGCCTGGGCTGGGCCACTGCGGGGTGAGTTCAGTTCTGGCCCCTTTTCTTTTTTAAATCAAGTCCATTTTACTTACAGATTAGTCCCTAAATTCCAAATACAAATAACTTTTGAATTTCAACTCCAAATAATATAAATAAAATATGTATCCTGAACCAAATTTAATTCTCTAACTGTTTAAAACATTTGTTTATTGTTTTGAATATTCCAAATGTTTTCAAAATTCAAATTTAAACAACTCATTACAAATTTGGTTAAATTCATAACTAATTCAATATTAATTCAAATATCACATATGAAATATGTTTTCCATGCTAAATTGAACCACCTTTCCAAATATAAACTTTGTTCCATGTTTTGAATAATTAAAATTGGTTAAATAATTTAAACCTTGTTTGAATCATTTAATATTGCTAAATTCATAACTTGGTCAAATTAAATTCTTTTTAAACATATAAAATATGTTTTCAAACCAGAAAAACATAATCTTTTCAAATATGAATTTTATTTAATGTTTAGAACAAATAAAATTCAATTAATATTAATACTTGAATTAAATCCATTTAAATCTTGTTTAAACTTGTTTAATTCATAAGTAATTCATTTTAATTCCTTTCTCAACAAATGAAACATGTATTCCACCTAAAATTTTGTGTTCTTTCCAAATATGAACTTTGTTATCTATTTTGAACAATTACAATTGGTGAAAACAACAAATGCTTGTGTAACTCATTTAAGAAGCCAAATTCCTTAACTTAATAAATAAAATTCCCAAACTTGATAAACAACATATCAAATTGAAGCTATTGTTGTTTCCTTTTTGTTTTCATCATCCATGCATCATGATAATCAACTTTCACATGATGGTTATTTGTAGATCATTTAAGACAACCTTAATTCATGGCCTTTTCCATATGCAATCTAAATTGCATATGGGCCCATTTAATTATGTTACCATGTCAATTAGCTTATCCTTGATGCATCAATTAAATTGTCATGCATCATCCCATGTTTGTGCGTTATGCCATGTTATTGATTGTTCGTCTCTCTTCATTGTTTGCTTGCTTCTTCTCGAATAGACGACGACGTTGAGACAGACGAGGTTTACGACACTACTTCTGAGGAGTTAGCTCAGTACCAGGCTACTGAGTTGGCAGGCAAGTATTCACTCACATGAACCATTGTGTTCCTTTCAACACTGGATACCGATACTTTCCGTTGTCTATTCTGCTAGCCCAATGAATCGTTGCTTGTGTCCCGATCCTATCACATGTTATCCTATAACCCTGATATTGCCTCACCTCCACACTTATAACCCCTTGCTTGTTGCCTTTGTCTTACTAGCATGCTTAGGGTTGCTTGTGCTCGAGTCTGATGTCCGTTACTTCTTTTACCATATTTCTTATGTTCTATGGGCTCGGTGTTTAAACAACAACATGTTAATGCTTGGGTAATAATAATTTGATGATAAGGCACCGGCAGGAGGCCCGGTGTGGTTTTGAGGCTGCTAGTGTCGACCCTAATTAGGAAAAGGGTCATGTCTACTGATCCATGATGAGCGCACTAACCGCATGTGGGAAGCATGTATGGGCGCCCCCCTCAATTTGATTCGATTCGCATCTCGTCCAAATCGCCACACTTTGTTCGGGATTTCCATTTGATGCACGCATATGCAGGTACGAAACCGAGGCGAGGGTGGAACTTTTGTAGTCGGCATTTAGGGCGGCGTGGTCTTCCAGTGCTATGAGGGTCCCCCTTTTCTTCGTGGGGGCTCGATTAGCCGCGCACGCACAGCACGTGGTTCTTTGGGCTTGATGCGAAGAAGAGTTGAGTTGTGTTGAGTGCCCCGCTTGGTGGAAGGCATTCCATATGGCGGGTTATTCTTACGTGTACGCTACATTGGTGCATCCCTGCAGGGTTAAATCTTCTCGAGAAGCCGTGTTGTCCGCGGTTATGGATGACTTGGTGAAAGTACTGGCTAACAAGTACTCAGACAACTTACACCTAACTATATTAACTTGTCTAGTAATATAGATTACTTCCACCATAAGAATGATGTCACCCTAATCAACAGTGTGAGTTTCCTTGGGTTGCTTCCTTAGAAGGGGTAACATTGGATGGGTTTTGTTTGAAGTTAGTTGCAGTTGGTTACGATACGCGATCTTATCTTCTTTCTGTTAGCCGGAAGTTGTAGCGTGTCTCTGTAGTTGGTTAGTGCAGCCCGCTGCAGCACTTTTACATCACCTATTCCTCTGTTGAACCCAAAGCATCTGTGCTTGGTGTTGACGGGTACACTTTGGTATCTTGTGTGTCTTGCTTGCCATTACTCGTCTGTACTGACCCCTTTGGGGCTGCGTGTTCTGCAGACTACGGTTCCGAGGATCCCCATGGTGGCTACTACGTGAGTATGATGAGACTGTTGACGAGTAGATAGCGGACCCGGGCAGGATCCGAGACTTCGTGGATGGGCTCCGTTTTCCTTTCATTCCCGGCCTCTTAGGCCTATTTGGATTTTTCTGTACTCAGACCTTTTGAATGCTTCCGCTGTGATGTAATGATGAATTGTTGGGACATGTGTCCTCTGCATGATTGTATTTGCTATCTCTGCTCTAGTGAGAGCTATTTGCAACTTATTTCTATTTCTTTGTGTCTTAGAGATCTGTTGTGCTATCATTTTGTTAAACGCCATTGACGTACCATGTGTGTATGGTATGAAGTACGTCAATGGTAGTATCCTGATTCCTATGGGATGGTTTACATCGACGATGGATAGTAGAGATTGGTTGTCACACTATATGTGTTGGCCTACTCGTAAGAGGATGCGGGTGCAGGTAGGCCCCGTAATCCAATCATCTACTATTTAGCGGCCCGGTGAGTATCCTATAGAAGTCCGGGTGCGACAAATGGTATCAGAGCCTGTCTGCCTGTAGGATCCCTTTTACCGGTCGCAGTTGAGTCTAGAAACTATTTTGTAGCTATATAGGAAAAATGAAACGTGAGAGTAGGAATTCTGTTCTTTTTCTTCTTTCCCCAACCACCCTCCCTTTTTCTGGTAAGGAAGTGCAACGTTGTTTTTTCCTTCTCATCTAAACTTTCAAGTTAGGTTTTCACGTATCCTGGTTTCTCTAGGATGGTTATATCTACTAGACCATAGGAATGGAGGTGGTTGTGACATGATTTATCATGTTGCCTACTCACGATTGAGAACGGAGGCGTGTAAGCCCCGGAAGCAGATCCTCTATTCCTTAAGCAGTAGATATTGATCCTTTAGAAGCCCGGATGGGTTTTCCGTAGTACCTCAGGAGTTTTGGTCTCGTGTTTCGCGAATGTTGCTTCGATATCCTGTTCTTCTCAAGATCCTTTTCGTCCGTTGAAACCTTGTTGTTGCTTTCCACTTCAATTCTTCTACCGGCGTCTAATCAAAAGTTCCCCAATCATCTGCAGATGGATCTCAGGTTCTACCCGCAGGTGGTTCGTATGACTCGTTGCGAGAGCACTGCCGGTTATCCGGAGATGCTGAGAGACATGGTCTGGGGTTCCATTGGGCACCAGAGTACCAGGTCTACGAGCAGCAGCGAGAGTTTGAGCAGACCTACTACCAGGCTATCGTCTACATTCTGTCAGATGATGGCATGAGCGTAGTACACCGCTACGAGGCAGTGGGTTCCACAGTGGATATGGCTGTGCAGCAGGCAGCTTATGTGAGTCTCACCGTCCTTCGTGCTGACTACTGGGGATTTGACGATTCTATCTATCGCCACATCCCCCGTGGTTACATCACTTCGGAGGGAGCTCACTTCACTCTCTACGACAACTTGGATGTTTTCGAGCATGATAGCTCCAGGCTGCACACCACCGCTCAGTTTGTGAGACACAGTGACGCAGTTGCCACCACACTATCTCAGGAGTTGGTTTCAGTCAGAGAGCAGCTTCACCTTGCTTTGACTCGTCTGGCGACTTACACCACAGACTTTGTTGGAGACGAGCGCTTTGCACGTTTCGATCAGCCATTTGGGCGTCGTCTGCCAGATGCTGGAGGTTACGAGCCGATCAGAGGTCCACTCCTCAACCTTGGTGCTGGTTACACTGGGATTCCCCGCTTTGGAGCACAGGGAGTCGACACTATGTACTTCACCACACCTAGGGTCGCTCTCAGAGCACGTCCGATCTACGTGGATCGTCGTTCCACATACTTTCGTGGGCGTGCTCCTCACCGTACCTCTCGCCGTACTCCTAGCCGCCTTCCTGCGTGGTGAGCATGGGAGTACCGATGTATCCATTCCTAGCTATGTTTAGTTATCCTTTGGTATCCGAACCATTTATGGTGTGTTGGATATTCTGATGTATTTGAACATATGATGGTGTACCTGTTGGTTATCTATTCATGCGTCGGAATAATCTCTCTTTCGGTGGCAAAGTCTATCCCTTTCTATTGTTGTGCTAAAATGCATTTCCATTCAGGATGCCTCCAACAAGGAACAACTCGCCTGAGCCACCGCCAATCGCGGAGCTGTTGACTCAGATGACCCAAGTGATGACGCAGATGGCCCAGTTTCAGGCTAATCAGCACATCAACCAGACTGCTCCACGAGTCAGCATCAAGGAGTTCCTCATTCTGGGCCCAAGAGCTTTCGTGGCCACACGCGAGCCTCTGGACGCTGATGACTGGATCCGTGAGATAGCCAGGGCTCTCGAGATTGCACACGTAGCTGAGGAAGACAAAGTCAAGTATGCCTCCTATCTGCTTAAGGGTCAGGCAGCTTCGTGGTGGGAAAACTACCAGGCCATGAGAGCTGGCATGCCAATCACCTGGGGTTGTTTCAAGGAAGCCTTCCTAAAGCACCACATTCCAGATGGTCTCATGGAAAGGATGCGTGAAGAGTTTTGCTCTCTCAAGCAAGGCAAGCTGGACGTCATCAGCTATCAGAGTGATTTCAATCGCCTCGCTCGGTACGCTGGAGATGAGGTGTCCACCGAAGCTAAGAAGATGGCAAGGTTCCGCAGAGGTTTTAACCCGAAACTCAAGTATGCTCTCACCAATGTCAAGGCCAACAGCTTCGAGGATCTCGTTAACACCGCTCTCAATGAAGAAAATGGGCATAAGGTGTTCGAGGAGTCTCGCAAGCACTCGCGTGACGGTGGTTTCTCCTCCAACATGACCACCCCTCCGCAGAAGCGCCGCATCTGGGTGCCAAATGGTGCTGTCACACGGGCTCCATATGCCCAAGCTTCTCCAGGCTTCGCTCCCCACCCACCCAACCCTGCTCAGCTGAATGATCCAAGGGGTTCGATGGGGCAGCCAAGGCCAGGGCCTCCTCGTGTCGTCACTTGCTTCAAGTGCAAGCACACGGGACACTACGCCGACAAGTGCACACAGAGGCAGCTACCTCCACCACCACCTCTCCCTAACACAAACCAGGAAATGGTGCGCGCTCCCCCGTCTAAGGCCTACAACTCCAACAACGGGCCTGTCGGGAGGACCGCAAGGGTGAATCATGTCAAGATCGACAAAGCTGAGGAAGCTCCTGACGTCGTTCTCGGTACTTTTCCCGTAAACTCTAATCCACCTAAAGTGTTGTTTGATACCGGAGCATCACATTCTTTCGTGTCAAAGATCTTTGCAACAGCAATTAAACTCCCTTTTGTTGGTTTGGATTCCCCGTTAGTAGTAGACTCCCCTGGAGCAACTATGCAAACTTCTAAGATCAGTCACGAAAATCAAATTCTAATTGGAGGCCACATATTCCTTGCTTCTCTCATACTACTTGGCAGTTCTGACATTGATGTCATTCTCGATATGGATTGGCTGAAGGCCAATAAAGCAAAAATTGACTATGCTCAAAAGTCAATAACTCTGTTCCACCCTTCTGGCCAGATAATCTATTCTCCACATGAATCAAGTTCCATTCAGCTATGCACACTCGATGCAAAATCTCTACCTCTACTCGAAAATGTTCCGGTGGTTTGCGAATTCGCTGACGTCTTTCCAGAAGAATTGCCAGGAATGCGTCCGGACAGAGCAGTTGAGTTCGTGATCGAACTTGAGCCAGGTACTGCTCCAATCTCTAAGCATCCATACAAGATAGCTCCTCCTGAACTGAAATTGTTCAAGGAGCAAATCGATATGTACATGGAGAAAGGTTACATTCAACCTAGTTCCTCGGCTTGGGGTTGCCCAACTCTGTTCGTTGCGAAGAAGGATCAAACAAAGAGACTCGTTGTTGACTATCGTCCTCTTAACGAGAAAACCATCAAAAACAAGTATCCAATTCCTCGTATCGATGATCTTTTTGATCAACTTGCTGGAGCCTCAATATTCTCCAAGCTGGACTTGAGAATGGGTTACCATCAATAAAGATCAGAAAGGAAGATATTCCAAAGACAGCTTTCACCACTCGCTACGGTCTATATGAATACATCGTCATGTCCTTTGGTCTCACCAATGCACCGGCGACCTTCTCTCGACTCATGAATTCTGTCTTCCATGAATACCTCGACAAGTTTGTTGTGGTATATCTTGATGACATTCTTGTCTACTCCAAATCCGAGGAAGAGCATGAAGAACATCTTCGTCTCACTCTCATGAAACTTCGCGAGCATCGTCTCTATGCCAAATTCTCCAAATGTGAGTTCTGGATTGCAGAAGTTGCTTATCTTGGTCATGTCATCTCTGCTAAGGGCATAACCATTGATCCAGAAAAGGTTAGAGCAATTGTTGATTGGAAACCTCCCAAGACGGTGAAGCAAGTCAGAAGTTTTCTTGGTTTGGCTAGCTATTGTCGTCGTTTCGTCCAAAACTTCTCCAAGATTGCCAAACCCCTCACTGACCTCACAAAGAAGGACAAGAAGTTCGTTTGGTCTCCACAATGTGATGAAAGTTCAATCTCATCAAGACTAAACTCACTTCTACACCAGTTCTGGTTGGCCCAGATACTACCAAACCTTTCCAAATATTCTGTGATGCTTCTCTCCAAGGTCTAGGTGCAGTTCTTATGCAAGAACGTCAAGTTGTGGCTTATGCTTCACGTCAGTTGAACACCCATGAGCTCAATTATCCCACTCATGACCTTGAACTTGCAGCAGTTGTGTTTGCCCTCAAGAAATGGAGACAATACTTGTTGGGTAATCGCACTGAAATGTTTTCCGATCATAAGAGTCTGAAATACATCTTCACTCAACCAGATCTAAACCTCAGACAAAGGAGATGGATTGAAAAGATTAAAGACTTTGATCTTACCATTTCTTACACTCCAGGCAAGGCTAATGTTATGACCGATGCTCTCAGTCGCAAGTCGTATTGCAATAATCTCATGATTATGGAAAGCCAACCTCCTCTTCATGAAGAATTCCAGAAGCTCAACCTTGGTCTTGTTCCTCAAGGCTATCTTGCAAACTTGACAGCCAGTCCGACTCTCGAGGACAAGATTCGTTCTGAACAACTTCGTGATGCTGAAATAAAGAAGATGGTAGAGCACATCAAAGAAGGCAAGGAGAAATTCAAGTCCTTCTCAATTGATGACAAGGGAACTGTGTTCTTCGAAGGACGCATTGCAGTTCCTCAAATCCAAAGTCTCAAAGATGTCATTCTCAAGGAGGCTCATGAAACTCCTCTCTCCATACACCCTGGAAGTACAAAGATGTACCAGGATCTCAAGACACTGTATTGGTGGCCTAGCATGAAACGTGAAATTGCTCAATACGTTTCTGAATGCGACGTTTGTCAACGTGTTACGGCAGTTCATCAGAAAACAGCCGGTCTTCTCCAACCTCTGAAAATCCCTGAGTGGAAGTGGGACATGATTGAAATGGACTTCGTCACTGGTTTTCGAAAGTCCAAGAAGGGCAACGATGCAATCTTTGTTGTCATTGATCGACTCACTAAAGTAGCTCACTTCTTTCCTGTCAAAGAGACAATCTCAGCTAACCATTTAGCAGAGCTCTACACAGCAAAAATTGTTCCTCTTCATGGTGTTCCATTGGAAATAAGCTCAGACCGTGGAAGCATATTCACTTCTCATTTCTGGAAGAGTTTTTAAGAAGCATTGGGCACCAAACTTCTGTTCAGCACAGCTTATCACCCCCAGTCTCAAGGGCAAGTCGAAAGAGTCAATCAGATTCTCGAGGATATGCTCAGAGCATGTGGTCTGTCCTTTGGCATGAAATGGGAGGAATGTCTTCCATATGCTGAATTCTCCTACAACAACAGCTTCCAGGCAAGCCTAGGCATGGCACCATTTGAGGCTCTCTATGGCCGCAGATGCAGGAGTCCAATCAATTGGTCTGGAGCTGGTGAACGTTCACTCTTAGGCCCTGACATTGTTAATGAGGCCGAAGAGAAAGTTCGCATCATTCGTGACAATCTCAAGATTGCTCAGTCTCGCCAGAAAAGCTACTATGATAGCAAGCACAGGGACATGGTCTATGCAGCTGGAGACAAAGCATATCTCCGTGTAACTCCCCTCAGAGGCACTCATCGTTTTGGTGTCAAAGGAAAACTTGCACCAAGATACATTGGTCATTTCAACATTCTCTCAAGGCGTGCGGAAAATGCCTATCGTCTTGAACTTCCAGAAAAACTATCCAAGGTGCACGATGTGTTTCACGTGTCACAGCTCAAGAAGTGCTTCAAAGATCCAGGTCGTGCAGTTGATCATGATTCCATTGATCTGCAAGAAGACCTCTCTTATGAAGAGCATCCTGTTCGCATTCTCGATGAGACCGAGCGTAAGACTCGCAACAAGAGCACCAAGTTCTTAAAAGTGCAGTGGTCTCATCATTCCGATAAAGAGGCAACGTGGGAGACCGAAGAGGATCTTCGCAAGAAGTATCCGGACCTTTTCTCTTCTCCAGAGGAATCTCGGGGCGCGATTCCTTCAAGGGGGGCGTTTTGTAACATCCCAAGTATGAAAACAACCTTTAGAATGTTTACTTTTTGTTAAATTATGTTTTGCATCATGTCATCATAATCATTGCATTTGTTTTGCATTTGTTTTCACTTGTTTTTCTATTTGAATTTCAAACCAATTTTCAAATTCGTGTTTCATACTTGTTCTGTTACAATTTTGCAAATAAAAAGTTCAAATCAAAACATCAAATTGTTTCTGATAAACATGAAAGTTCAAACTATTTTAATTGTTCTTTCAATAATTCAACTAATAACAAAAATGGCTCAAATTCAAATAAAATACAAACAGCACCATATTTAAAATTTGTGGAAAACAAAAGTTTGCACAATGATGTTTCTATAATAAATAACCTATACAAAATTATACCCTAATTTTTCTAACCCTCAAAACCTTCCTTTTCTTCCTTTTCTATTTCTGCAAAAAAAAAACAGAAAGAAAAAGAAAAAAAGCGCAGAGAGGGGCAGACAGGCCAGTGGGCAGCAGGCCCAGCCCACCAGCCCGGCCTGCATACCCCCCTCTCCTCTTACCTCTGTACGGCACCCCATCGGGGGTGTCCACGTCGAGTACAGAGGCAGGGAACGGCTGCGAGCTCCTCCTCCCCTCCTTATAGCTACCCCCTAGGGCTCCTCCTCCTACCCTAGCTCCTCCACCTCTCTCACTCGACTGCCGCCGCCGTTTTTCCCCTCTACTCTCTCTCTCTGTCACTGCACTACCTGA
Source organism: Alopecurus myosuroides (assembly GCA_028641055.1). Taxonomy (NCBI): domain Eukaryota; kingdom Viridiplantae; phylum Streptophyta; class Magnoliopsida; order Poales; family Poaceae; genus Alopecurus; species Alopecurus myosuroides. The sequence continues at coordinate 229,371,810 of CM054063.1, read as the reverse complement.
ACCCGAGCACCACCGCCACCTAGCTCCGGCGATCTCCGCCGCGATGGTCCACCTCCGGCCAGGCTAGCCACGGGAACGAACTCCCCTCCGCTACCTCGTCCTCCTCGACACCGCCACGGGACCAGGGAGCAGCTCCATCGCCGCCGCCATCCTCTTCCCTGTCGCCGGCCACAACCACCGCAGCTGCACCGAGCCCCTCCTTCCTTTCCGCCTCGGTGAGCACACCCTCCCTCTCTCTTTTCTCCTCTCTGCAACCGTGGCACACAAGCACGCGCACGGACACGTCCCTTGCATCCACGGCGAGCAACCACGCAGCACCACGAGCAGCAACAGTCGCTGCCGGTGGCCTCTGTCCGTTTCAGCTAACTGATTTTTTATTCAGTTCAGCTAGCAGCCGTAACTGAACCTCAACCCCCCACGCTCCCCTAACCTGACAAGAAAACGTTCAGCAACGCATTGGCAGCGCGCTGCGCCCGCACGCCCGAGCCCAGGGTTCGATCCCCGCCTCCGCGGGATTATTTCCCCTTTTTCGCCACGCTAGCTGACAGGTGGGGGCCCCTGTCAGTGACCCACACTGCCACGCAGCGCCACTGTGGCCAGGGCCCCCTCGTCAGTGGCCTGGGCTGGGCCACTGCGGGTGAGTTTAGTTCTGGCCCCTTTTCTTTTTTAAATCCAGTCCATTTTATTTACAGATTAGTCCCTAAATTCCAAATACAAATAACTTTTGAATTTCAACTCCAAATAATATAAATAAAATATGTATCCTGAACCAAATTTAATTCTCTAACTGTTTAAAACATTTGTTTACTGTTTTGAACATTCCAAATGTTTTCAAAATTCAAATTTAAACAACTCATTACAAATTTGGTTAAATTCATAACTAATTCAATATTAATTCAAATATGACATATGAAATATGTTTTCCATGATAAATTGAACCACCTTTCCAAATATAAACTTTGTTCCATGTTTTGAATAATTAAAATTGGTTAAATAATTTAAACCTTGTTTAAATCATTTAATATTGCTAAATTCATAACTTGGTCAAATGAAATTCTTTTTAAACATATAAAATATGTTTTCAAACCAGAAAAACATAATCTTTTCAAATATGAATTTTATTTAATGTTTTGAACAAATAAAATTCAATTAATATTAATACTTGAATTAAATCCATTTAAATCTTGTTTAAACTTGTTTAGTTCATAAGTAATTCATTTTAATTCCTTTCTCAACAAATGAAACATGTATTCCACATAAAATTTTGTGTTCTTTCCAAATATGAACTTTGTTATCTATTTTGAACAATTACAATTGGTGAAAACAACAAATGCTTGTGTAACTCATTTAAGAAGCCAAATTCCTTAACTTAATAAATAAAATTCCCAAACTTGATAAACAAGATATCAAATTGAAGCTATTGTTTTTTCCTTTTTGTTTTCATCATCCATGCATCATGCTAATGAACTTTCACATGATGGTTATTTGTAGATCTTTTAAGACAACCTTAATTCATGGGCTTTTCCATATGCAATCTAAATTGCATATGGGACCATTTAATTATGTTACCATGTGAATTATCTTATCCTTGATGCATCAATTAAATTGTCATGCATCATCCCATGTTTGTGCATTATGCCATGTTATTGATTGTTCGTCTCTCTTCGTTGTTTGCTTGCTTCTTCTCGAATAGACGACGTTGAGACAGACGAGGTTTACGACACTACTTCTGAGGAGTTAGCTCAGTACCAGGCTACTGAGTTGGCAGGCAAGTATTCACTCACATGAACCATTGTGTTCCTTTCTACACTGGATACCGATACTTTCCGTTGTCTATTCTGCTAGCCCTATGAATCGTTGCTTGTGTCCCGATCCTATCACATGTTATCCTATAACCCTGATATTGCCTCACCTCCACACCTATAACCCCTTGCTTGTTGCCTTTGTCTTACTAGCATGCTTAGGGTTGCTTGTGCTCGAGTCTGATGTCCGTTAGTTCTTTTACCATATTTCTTATGTTCTATGGGCTCGGTGTTTAAACAACAACCTGTTAATGCTTGGGTAATAATAATTTGATGATAAGGCACCGGCAGGAGGCCCGGCGTGGTTTTGAGGCCTGCTAGTGTCGACCCTAATTAGGAAAAGGGTCTTGTCTACTGATCCATGATGAGCGCACTAACCGCATGTGGGAAGCGTGTATGGGCGCCACCCTCAATTTGATTCGATTCGCATCTCGTCCAAATCGCCACACTTAGTTCGGGCTTTCCATTTGATGCACACATATGCAGGTACGAACCCGAGGCCAGGGTGGAACTTTTGTAGTCGGCATTTAGGGCGGCGTGGTCTTCCAGTGCTATGAGGGTCCCCCTTTTCTTCGTGGGGGCTCGATTAGCCGCGCACGCACAGCACGTGGTTCTTTGGGCTTGATGCGAAAAAGAGTTGAGTTGTGTTGAGTGCCCCGCTTGGTGGAAGGCATTCCATCTGGCGGGTTATTCTTACGTGTACGGCTATATTGGTGCATCCCTGCAGGGTTAAATCTTCTCGAGAAGCCGTGTTGTCCGCGGTTATGGATGACTTGGTGAAAGTACTGGCTAACAAGTACTCAGACAACTTACACCTAACTATATTAACTTGTCTAGTAATATAGATTACTTCCACCATAAGAATGATGTCACCCTAATCAACAGTGTGAGTTTCCTTGGGTTGCTTCCTTAGAAGGGGGTAACATTGGATGGGTTTTGTTTGAAGTTAGTTGCAGTTGGTTACGATACGCGATCTTATCTTTTTTCTGTTAGCCGGAAGTTGTAGCGTGTCTCTGTAGTTGGTTAGTGCAGCCCGCTGCAGCACTTTTACATCACCTATTCCTTCGTTGAACCCAAAGCATCTGTGCTTGGTGTTGACGGGTACACTTTGGTATCTTGTGTGTCTTGCTTGCCATTACTCGTCTGTACTGACCCCTTTGGGGCTGCGTGTTCTGCAGACTACGGTTCCGAGGATCCCCATGGTGGCTACTACGTGGAGTATGACGAGACTGTTGACGAGTAGATAGCGGACCCGGGCAGGATCCGAGACTTCGTGGATGGGCTCCGTTTTCCTTTCATTCCCGGCCTCTTAGGCCTATTTGGATTTGTCGCTTCCGCTGTGATGTAATGATGAATTGTTGGGACATGTGTCCTCTGCATGATTGTATTTGCTATCTCTGCTCTAATGAGAGCTATTTGCAACTTATTTCTATTTCTTTGTGTCTTAGAGATCTGTTGTGCTATCATTTTGTTAAACGCCGTTGACGTACCATGTGTGTATGGTATGAAGTACGTCAATGGTAGTATCCTGATTCCTATGGGATGGTTTACATCGACGATGGATAGTAGAGATTGGTTGTCACACTATATGTGTTGGCCTACTCGTAAGAGGATGCGGGTGCAGGTAGGCCCCGTAATCCAATCATCTACTATCTAGCGGCCCGGTGAGTATCCTATAGAAGTCCGGGTGCGACACACTGCACATGATCCATGGATACCATTATAATCACGTCTTCAGTTTGGTACTTAAGTAATCTGCAACCTGCAAAACTGTAGAAAGGAAGGTTGCAATTTTCATTGGTACTTTATATGGTCGCTGCTCGATAACTTGGAAAGGGACTCAGGGTACACGGTGTGGCTAGGCCTTTACTACATTGATGACTACAACAACAACCCTGACAAGGATAGGTAAGCATCAGTCGACTGGTTCGGTCAGGTTCTAGCCTAGAAGAATGCCTCATGTAGATAACAATACAGTTGTTCATCACTCGCCATTTGAAATGTGCATAACTACCATTTACATACTCTTACATATCTCAGGAGAAAAAAAAGGTAAACTCCAGCCTCTCTACACGACCATCAACCACGTTGTTTAACGGAGTCACCGTTTCTGTACTTGTATATTAATGTTACAGAATGTAAATATAAGAGAATTAATTACATATTTGAATATCCATTTCCATTCACTTATGCTGATGCCTGCTTAACGCTGCTTTTGTTATGTCTGTAAAGATGAATTGACATTTCACAGCAATGTTAGTCTATTGCAATTTGAGCTATATGAAGCATCATGATGCCCAGAACAAGTGAAGACAAGGATTTGTCTCTGGAAAAGAAGCCGGTTCTTACTGCCAACCTCCGATCAACATATCCACTCCCCTGAAATTTCTGACATAATTCTTGCTTAGCAAACGCGGCATAGAATAATAAAATTTTGGTGAAGTTATACCAGAATCATGCAAAATGAGCATAGCCCGTGGAGCCACCTGTGACGCCCCGAGATCGGGCACTATGCAGATTTCAGCATTCCCGCCAAATCCGCATAATAACCGATTCCAGGTTGCCATTTATGATAACATTACAATAGTTCACGAATAATCCACAATTACAACAGCAACAGATAGATACAAGATGACTCAAACGAGCCTGGGTTACAACTGATACATTACAAAGATCCAAATAACAGCGGAAGGAAACAACATATCGTCCGTCTACGGACAAGATCCGAATTGGACTAAGAGTCCTGAAGATAACCGAGAGCGTCCAATCCCTGCCCAGGCCAAGCCGGAGGGATTCCCAAGCTAACGTCGTCAGACTTCAAACCTGTTGACTGCAAGTTGGAATTTGCAGCCACGAAAGAGATTCGTGGGTCAGTACGGTTAAGTACTGGCAAGGGGGATAAAACCCATACTCACAAGAATACCGGCGTAGCCAATCATCACAAGATACAAATACTTTAGGATCAACGGAGAGGAAGGGGTTATGGCAAATAAGCGACAGCGGGCTGCACTAACCAACTACAGAGATTCTATTACTTCCAACTATCAGAAAGGAGATAAGATCGAGTGATAGTAACCAACTGAAAGATAACGTCAAACAAACCCATCCTGGATCTCGCCCCTTATCCGAAGAAGCAATCCGAGGATAACTCACACCGTGGTATTAAAGATGAGTCAAGTTTGTTGTGTGAATAACCTATTACTAGTCAAGTTATTAATCATTGGGTGAAACATGATTGATCATTATGTTGAAGTTGTCCTGAGTACTTGTAAGCCAGTACTTTCACCAAGTAATCCATAACCGCGGAAAACACGGCTTCTCGAGAAGATTTACCCTGCAGGGGTGCACCATAGTAACCACACTCATGAATATCCCGCCAGATGGAATGCCTCCCACCAAGCGGGGCACTCAACACAATCCAACCCTTCTTCGCATCAAGCCCAAAGCACCTTGGGCGCACGGCTAATCAAGCCCAGAAGAAAATGGACCATCATAGCACTCTAAGACCGTGTCCCCCTATATGCCGACTACGAAAGTTCCACCCGGGTACCAAGGGCTCGCAAGATCATGCATGCAGCAAATGGAAAACCCGAACTAAATGAGGCGATTTGGACGAGATGCGAATCGGGTCAAACTGAGGGGGAGCCCATACTCCCCAAATGCGGGTAGTGCGCTCATCATGGATCAGTAGACAAGACCCTTTTCCTATTAGGGTCGACACTAGCAGGCCTCAAAACCACAAAGGGCCTCCTGCCGGTGCCTTATCATCAAATTATTATTATTACCATTAGCAATTAACAGGTTTGATTGATTAACATCGAGCCCCCAGAACATAATTAAGTAATAACAGAAAGTAACGGGTAACAGACTCGAGCAAAACAACCTAAGCAAGATAGTAAGACACAGGCTCAAGCAAAGGTTATAGGAGTGGAGGTGAGGCAATATCAGGGTTAAAGGATTCATGTGATAGGTTCGTAACAGAAACAACTACTACTAAGGCTAGCAGAAAAGAATCAACGGAAAGAATCGGTAACAAGTGATGAAAGGCAGCCATATGGCATGCAAGTGAGTATACTTGCCTGAGATCCCGCAAGGTAGCAGAACTTGTCGTTGCTCACAGCATCTCAACGTCCTATCCGGGACGAAGCAATGAACCTCGAACAAACACCGGGATGCAACAATTACTACTACGGCAAAATATCCAGCATGAACAAGGTATGGATGCATGACATGTTTAATAGATGCACCAAAGTAGGCTAGTGGATAAGATGCACAAGTTTAAATGGATTCCATATGCAAAGATTGCATATGGCAAACCCATGCCTTATAGTTGAATTAATTGTTCTAACACTAAGCATCATGTGTAAGTGGGTTAGAATGATGCATGCATGATGAAGAACAAGAAGATAACAATATTAAATGCAAGTGGTAGGATGGTTAACAAGTTTAGAAAACATTTATCAAGTTTGGAAATTATTGTTACTTAATGGTGTTAAGCGAGTAGTGGTTGTTATCATCAAGTTAAGTTGGTCAAACCAAACAACAAAGTTGATATTTGAAAAGGTTATCAAATTTTAGTTGGATTACATGTTTCACATGTTGAAATTGGACTTTGGATTATTTAACTATGAATTAAACAATATTAAACAATTTTTAATTGAATTAAACAAGATTTAAATTGTTTAGGCAATTTTAATTATTCAAGACAGAAAACAAAAATTATATTTGAATAGGTTATTTAAAATGGTATTGAAAACATATTTTATTTGCATGATTTGGACTTATGAATAATTAGTTATTGAATTTAGCAAAATACAATTGAATGATTTGAATTTGAATTCAAATTGTAATTTGAAAATTCAAAACAGAACACAAGTTGGATATTTGGAAAGATTAGAAGATTTGGATCAGAATAGATATAAAGGTTGCATTTATTGGAATTATAAAACAAAAGATATTTAATTTCAAAGTTTTGGTTTTAATTCTGTTTATTAAAATGAATTTGTTATTTACAGGAATTTGCGCAGAAACAAAGGCTACCCACTGGCTTTCTACCCCTAGCCACTAACCAGTGGGCCACATGCCACTGTGGCACTGCGCGCAGGCTTGCGTGGCAGGGAGAGCCACTGACTGGTGGCCCCTGGCGCCACGCGAGGTAAAAAACGAGAAAAAGTGGGCGCCTTCGCCTCGACCAGGATTCGATCCTGGGATCGATGGCTCGCGCGGAAGGAGCCGAACCAGTGGGCTCGCTTGCGTTTCGTGACAGGGTACCGGTTCGTGGTTTGGTTATTCTTCTATACGCGCAGGAACTGAATTTTAACTGAAACCGATCTGTTCGTGCAGGTGCAGGTAGCGGACAGGGGCGGCCATGCGATCGCTGCCGCGCGAGCTGCTGCTCGCAGCCAGTCCGCACGATGGGCGTGGGTGTGTGCGTGGGTCTCCGGTGCGGGGTGTGCCTGAGACAGAGATCGAAGGAAGGGAGGATAGGCAGGGATATACCTGTCGATGGTCGTCGTCGTCGTTCAGAACAGGAGCGGAAACGGAGGAAACTCCGGCGACGGCGCGGGATCCTCGATCCCTCCCAGCGTGAGGCGAAGGCACAGGGAGGCGCACCGCACCGCCGCGGTTCCATTCCCGGCCGCGGCTGCTCCTCGAGGTGGCCGGGCTACCGGCGATGAGGGGAGCAAGGTGGTCTCGGTGGTGAGGATGTTTTTTCGGTTCAGAAACAGGAGATCAACAGAGGAGCAGGGGTTCAGAGGATGAAGAACAAGCAGAGAGGGGAATGGCGGCGATGGAAGGGAATGTAACTAGGGTTTCTAGGGTTGGCTAGGGCAGAGGGTGGTGGGTGCTTGTTTTATGGTGGCAGGTACCTAGTACGGCAGCTCATCGAGCTGGGGTGGGAAGATCCTGCGGTGGTCTCTCTGTTCGTACAGAGGTGACGTTGGCAGGAGGAAGAAAGGGCCTGGAAGGGGTATGGGCCAGCAAAGAAACAGATGGGCTTGGGGGGGAAGAAAGAAAGTGGTGGGCTGCTGCCTCTCTCTCCTTGCTATTTTTTTCTTTTGATTTTTTTTTTTTTGCAAAGGAATGAAAGGGGAAGATAGAAAGGATTTGGGGATTTTGGGGTGGTTTGTTTCATTAAATAATTTTTATTACTTTTCCAAAACAGGAAAAAGAAAGCAATGTTAGCTTTATTTTCACAAGGTGGGAAATTTAATTGAATTAAAGTTGTTTAGTTGAAAATTTCCAAAATAGGGTTTGAGGTTTGCATTTTATAATTAATTTTATTAGGTTGCAAAACAATAAACAAAGCAAAGGTTAGCTAATGATTTCAAAATTGGTATATTAGTTTGATGTTTAAGTGGTTAGTGGAATTTCAAATAATGTTTTGTTTTTGGGAATTTTGGAAATAACAAATTTTATTTAATAAACAACAAGCAATTATACAAACATTATTGAAAGTAGTTGGTTTGCCAAATTTTAATCTTTAAACCCATATTGAAATATGATACTTAGAAGTGATTTGATTTGAATTTTGAATTAGTCATTAGGGTTTTAAACAATTTAAATTGTTTTGAGGTTTTGAGTGGTTTGGAAAAAAAAACATGATGCAATGCTTATGGGATGCAGATGATGCAATCAAAAAGAAAACAAACAGGTAACACCCCAGGTGTTACAGACGACACCACTAACAAGGGATTGCGCCCTCGCAATCCACCTGCTAACCCGGGAGGGGAAGGAAGTTCGACTATCGATTCTTCGTGCTTCCGGTTGATCTCCTCGACACCACTAACAAGGGCTTCTCGACACCACTAACAAGAGATTCTAGCTCGAAGTGACGACGACGTTCTTCCACCAGGAATCTTCCGATGATCGAACCTATTAGGTTAAAGGCTCAGAGAACGTCCACCCACGTAGGACCCTAACACTTTGAAAGATAGACCAGAGGGGAGACTCCAAAACAAATGAGATGGGAGGGGAAATAGAATAGAGATAAGGACAAAACAAGAATCCTATTGAGATGTTTCCAAAATAGTTTAGCAGAAATAGTTTTTGACACTCTAGAAACAACGACCGTTAGCGAGTTTATCCTACAGGCTTTGCGGACCCGTTGCTTTGATAACCATTCGTATCGAAACAATCTCGGGAATCGGAACCAAGGCTCTGATACCATTTGTGACGCCCCGAGATCGGGCACTATGCAGATTTCAGCATTCCCGCCAAATCCGCATAATAACCGATTCCAGGTTGCCATTTATGATAACATTACAATAGTTCACGAATAATCCACAATTACAACAGCAACAGATAGATACAAGATGACTCAAACGAGCCTGGGTTACAACTGATACATTACAAAGATCCAAATAACAGCGGAAGGAAACAACATATCGTCCGTCTACGGACAAGATCCGAATTGGACTAAGAGTCCTGAAGATAACCGAGAGCGTCCAATCCCTGCCCAGGCCAAGCCGGAGGGATTCCCAAGCTAACGTCGTCAGACTTCAAACCTGTTGACTGCAAGTTGGAATTTGCAGCCACGAAAGAGATTCGTGGGTCAGTACGGTTAAGTACTGGCAAGGGGGATAAAACCCATACTCACAAGAATACCGGCGTAGCCAATCATCACAAGATACAAATACTTTAGGATCAACGGAGAGGAAGGGGTTATGGCAAATAAGCGACAGCGGGCTGCACTAACCAACTACAGAGATTCTATTACTTCCAACTATCAGAAAGGAGATAAGATCGAGTGATAGTAACCAACTGAAAGATAACGTCAAACAAACCCATCCTGGATCTCGCCCCTTATCCGAAGAAGCAATCCGAGGATAACTCACACCGTGGTATTAAAGATGAGTCAAGTTTGTTGTGTGAATAACCTATTACTAGTCAAGTTATTAATCATTGGGTGAAACATGATTGATCATTATGTTGAAGTTGTCCTGAGTACTTGTAAGCCAGTACTTTCACCAAGTAATCCATAACCGCGGAAAACACGGCTTCTCGAGAAGATTTACCCTGCAGGGGTGCACCATAGTAACCACACTCATGAATATCCCGCCAGATGGAATGCCTCCCACCAAGCGGGGCACTCAACACAATCCAACCCTTCTTCGCATCAAGCCCAAAGCACCTTGGGCGCACGGCTAATCAAGCCCAGAAGAAAATGGACCATCATAGCACTCTAAGACCGTGTCCCCCTATATGCCGACTACGAAAGTTCCACCCGGGTACCAAGGGCTCGCAAGATCATGCATGCAGCAAATGGAAAACCCGAACTAAATGAGGCGATTTGGACGAGATGCGAATCGGGTCAAACTGAGGGGGAGCCCATACTCCCCAAATGCGGGTAGTGCGCTCATCATGGATCAGTAGACAAGACCCTTTTCCTATTAGGGTCGACACTAGCAGGCCTCAAAACCACAAAGGGCCTCCTGCCGGTGCCTTATCATCAAATTATTATTATTACCATTAGCAATTAACAGGTTTGATTGATTAACATCGAGCCCCTAGAACATAATTAAGTAATAACAGAAAGTAACGGGTAACAGACTCGAGCAAAACAACCTAAGCAAGATAGTAAGACACAGGCTCAAGCAAAGGTTATAGGAGTGGAGGTGAGGCAATATCAGGGTTAAAGGATTCATGTGATAGGTTCGTAACAGAAACAACTACTACTAAGGCTAGCAGAAAAGAATCAACGGAAAGAATCGGTAACAAGTGATGAAAGGCAGCCATATGGCATGCAAGTGAGTATACTTGCCTGAGATCCCGCAAGGTAGCAGAACTTGTCGTTGCTCACAGCATCTCAACGTCCTATCCGGGACGAAGCAATGAACCTCGAACAAACACCGGGATGCAACAATTACTACTACGGCAAAAGATCCAGCATGAACAAGGTATGGATGCATGACATGTTTAATAGATGCACCAAAGTAGGCTAGTGGATAAGATGCACAAGTTTAAATGGATTCCATATGCAAAGATTGCATATGGCAAACCCATGCCTTATAGTTGAATTAATTGTTCTAACACTAAGCATCATGTGTAAGTGGGTTAGAATGATGCATGCATGATGAAGAACAAGAAGATAACAATATTAAATGCAAGTGGTAGGATGGTTAACAAGTTTAGAAAACATTTATCAAGTTTGGAAATTATTGTTACTTAATGGTGTTAAGCAAGTAGTGGTTGTTATCATCAAGTTAAGTTGGTCAAACCAAACAACAAATTTGATATTTGAAAAGGTTATCAAATTTTAGTTGGATTACATGTTTCACATGTTGAAATTGGACTTTGGATTATTTAACTATGAATTAAACAATATTAAACAATTTTTAATTGAATTAAACAAGATTTAAATTGTTTAGGCAATTTTAATTATTCAAGACAGAAAACAAAAATTATATTTGAATAGGTTATTTAAAATGGTATTGAAAACATATTTTATTTGCATGATTTGGACTTATGAATAATTAGTTATTGAATTTAGCAAAATACAATTGAATGATTTGAATTTGAATTCAAATTGTAATTTGAAAATTCAAAACAGAACACAAGTTGGATATTTGGAAAGATTAGAAGATTTGGATCAGAATAGATATAAAGGTTGCATTTATTGGAATTATAAAACAAAAGATATTTAATTTCAAAGTTTTGGTTTTAATTCTGTTTATTAAAATGAATTTGTTATTTACAGGAATTTGCGCAGAAACAAAGGCTACCCACTGGCTTTCTACCCCTAGCCACTAACCAGTGGGCCACATGCCACTGTGGCACTGCGCGCAGGCTTGCGTGGCAGGGAGAGCCACTGACTGGTGGCCCCTGGCGCCACGCGAGGTAAAAAACGAGAAAAAGTGGGCGCCTTCGCCTCGACCAGGATTCGATCCTGGGATCGATGGCTCGCGCGGAAGGAGCCGAACCAGTGGGCTCGCTTGCGTTTCGTGACAGGGTACCGGTTCGTGGTTTGGTTATTCTTCTGTACGCGCAGGAACTGAATTTTAACTGAAACCGATCTGTTCGTGCAGGTGCAGGTAGCGGACAGGGGCGGCCATGCGATCGCTGCCGCGCGAGCTGCTGCTCGCAGCCAGTCCGCACGATGGGCGTGGGTGTGTGCGTGGGTCTCCGGTGCGGGGTGTGCCTGAGACAGAGATCGAAGGAAGGGAGGATAGGCAGGGATATACCTGTCGATGGTCGTCGTCGTCGTTCAGAACAGGAGCGGAAACGGAGGAAACTCCGGCGACGGCGCGGGATCCTCGATCCCTCCCAGCGTGAGGCGAAGGCACAGGGAGGCGCACCGCACCGCCGCGGTTCCATTCCCGGCCGCGGCTGCTCCTCGAGGTGGCCGGGCTACCGGCGATGAGGGGAGCAAGGTGGTCTCGGTGGTGAGGATGTTTTTTCGGTTCAGAAACAGGAGATCGACAGAGGAGCAGGGGTTCAGAGGATGAAGAACAAGCAGAGAGGGGAATGGCGGCGATGGAAGGGAATGTAACTAGGGTTTCTAGGGTTGGCTAGGGCAGAGGGTGGTGGGTGCTTGTTTTATGGTGGCAGGTACCTAGTACGGCAGCTCATCGAGCTGGGGTGGGAGATCCTGCGGTGGTCTCTCTGTTCGTACAGAGGTGACGTTGGCAGGAGGAAGAAAGGGCCTGGAAGGGGTATGGGCCAGCAAAGAAACAGATGGGCTTGGGGGGGAAGAAAGAAAGTGGTGGGCTGCTGCCTCTCTCTCCTTGCTATTTTTTTCTTTTGATTTTTTTTTTTGCAAAGGAATGAAAGGGGAAGATAGAAAGGATTTGGGGATTTTGGGGTGGTTTGTTTCATTAAATAATTTTTATTACTTTTCCAAAACAGGAAAAAGAAAGCAATGTTAGCTTTATTTTCACAAGGTGGGAAATTTAATTGAATTAAAGTTGTTTAGTTGAAAATTTCCAAAATAGGGTTTGAGGTTTGCATTTTATAATTAATTTTATTAGGTTGCAAAACAATAAACAAAGCAAAGGTTAGCTAATGATTTCAAAATTGGTATATTAGTTTGATGTTTAAGTGGTTAGTGGAATTTCAAATAATGTTTTGTTTTTGGGAATTTTGGAAATAACAAATTTTATTTAATAAACAACAAGCAATTATACAAACATTATTGAAAGTAGTTGGTTTGCCAAATTTTAATCTTTAAACCCATATTGAAATATGATACTTAGAAGTGATTTGATTTGAATTTTGAATTAGTCATTAGGGTTTTAAACAATTTAAATTGTTTTGAGGTTTTGAGTGGTTTGGAAAAAAAAAACATGATGCAATGCTTATGGGATGCAGATGATGCAAGCAAAAAGAAAACAAACAGGTAACACCCCAGGTGTTACACCACCCCAAGGACTACATCCATGTCCAAAAGAGGACTATGCCATACAATATCCTCAGCTGTGAAAGGACAAGATGTTTGTGAGTTTCTCTTGCTTTTATTGAAACCCGAGGGATGAAAATAAATAATGCAACGGTGACTAGAAGCATTTATTTCCATTTTCGTTTCCATTTCAATGCCTTCTTATTTTTAGAAATCTTGGCATGTCCCTTTCCTCCTGATGATGTAGTACATATCTATTTTTCAGAATTACACATTCACTTTTCTGTAAGCATATACCAGCATCAAATTCTTTCTCACTACAAGGATTCATAAAATTATTCACTTTCTTTACCATCTTTGAAGTCATTCTAAGTGAGAAAAAGACAACCCGAACGGAAGAAAAATATTTAGCATTGTAAGAGGTCCAAGATATTGACTACATACATAATTTGAAGAAACTAGAACATTTAGAGATCACATGTGCTCTCTCTTTATTTATACTCCAAGCTATCCTTCCAATAAACCACTAATTATACTAGAAAGTTTTAGCTTCTGATGCAATTGCTTTTGTCCATAAAGGAGACATATACAAGTTAGAACCATATATTATCACCAGAACGTGGTTCAATACTTTAGAACATGTTAATCCAAATATATTTCCATCAATTTCTAACAATCTATTTTCCTAATGGACGGGCGCGACTTGATCTAGTGTATTGCAAAGTTTGTTGGATTCCCTGTTGTATCATGAATTACCCTCACCGTGGTTAGTTAATGCAGCTTCGTGACCCTTCGGGGCCTATCCTATTAAAAAAAATCTTGCTAGGAATGGAAAAATAGTGAAGTAGCCAAACCATGGTTACCATTGCTACTTTGTACGCATGGAGACAACCAAAGATCATGCTCAAATCTCTATTGGATCTATCCTAACTGAGACAGGCTGGATAGGTCCTATCCCCTAACCCGAAAACTCATGTAGCCAATTGAATACGTTGTCGTGTTTTACCAAGACGTGAACCAGAAAGGGTTTTATTAGAGGAACCACATATTTTATTAACAGAAAATCAAGTTACATAAGAAAAAACACGTGGAAGCTAATAGACTTGCCAGGAAAACACGATTCTCCTAAAAACATTGAAGATAGATAAATAAAAACTATCCTCAGGTTTCTGCACTCGCCAAAGCTAGTGGCCGCCGCCCAATTCTAGCAAAGCATATGCCGAAAGAGACATTGAGCTTCCACCATTGCCCGATCTAAAGAAACACCATCACTAACGAGACTTTGTGAGTCGATGAACGTCTACATGCTACTTTGGACCTGGCTCCGTCGCATCTCATCGGCGGAGTCAGTAAGAACGATAGTTCCAACACCTTCAGACCAACCTCCTCGCTCGAGAGCATCCATCTCGTCTTGACCGTCACAAATAACGGAAAATGCAAGCAAAACATAGCGAAACTAATCTCGCCAGATCTAGAGAATGGCGAGAGGACCAAGCCACCTGCTTCACGGCACCGCCGAGATGGTGAGAAGTAGGGGCACCTTATTTCGATACAGCGCCGTCCCCACCACCAATTCAATGCCCCTGAAAAAACCTAACCCTACCCTAACTACTAGTCAACGTCGAAGCACCGAGGTCCCCAGGCGCCGCCGGCGGAAGGAGGAGACATGTACCAGCGGTACGGAGGTAAGGGCAAGGTGTGGATCTGCTTAGCTGTCGCCCGTGGAGAGAGGCGGGGGACAGATGCGTGTTTCGCAAAGCTTTTTTTAGGTTGGACGATTTGATACACCCAGAAAGGGTTTGAGTCTCGAACCTCATGAAGTATCTCGTATGAAGTGACTAGGCCCCAGAGGCCGACGAAAATTCACCTACTTGTTGTGCGGTGGTCAGGTGGCCTGGAATAATTAGACATGTACCACCGGCCATCTCGTCGGCCAGGCATCTGTTTCTCGTGCGCGCCTGTTGGCGGAGCATCCGATCTACTGTCTGACCACAACGTATGCTTCAGGGGCATGATAGAACCGCCCGGCTGCTGCTGCAGCTCTTCTGGCCGAGTTTGATCGTCACAGCAGCGCAACCTAACACAGACATCGAGCTGTTAATCCCCACCAAGCAAACTGACATATGCATCCATACATTGTCGTTTGCTCATGGTGCAATTTTCTGAAAGTCGACTTGGTAATCAGTGCTCTACAGAACATAGCATAATATTATGCTTCAGCATCAAATGAAACGCCTCACTTAGATAACTCAGGAACCACTGCTGCACACCATTTCTGGAAGAAATGAAAGCAAAGAGAGCTTTCCTTTTATCACTAGGATGATCGCAACGGACAGTGTATTATTCCGTAAAAAAATGGGCAATGTATTACAGTTTGGATTTATTTGGGACGGCTCAATATGAGCTTGTACAGCTCCATTGTTCATGGACGAAAATTGGGGTCGAGTTGACTGTCAGCATTACATAATTCTTAACGTATTGGCAGCTTGCGCTGCGACTAATCTTTGACCTATGACTAGTCTGTAGGTAAGCAAAGAAGAATGTTAATTCACTTCAGAGTTCAGGCTGTGCAAGGGAAGCGCGTGCAAAACACACGTCAGTGGAAGTCCGGTTGGCCAGTGGACGTGAGACAGCGGTGCCACATCCTGCTATTCGGGTTCACATGCTTTGGTGCTGTGATGACTTCTGTGATCGGGAGGTAAGCATAATGTGTGTTGCAAATACCCGAGGTAATGCCACTGAACCCAGCGAATGCTCCATGGACCTACAGAAGATACTCAATTGTCATGTACAAAATAGATAACATGGATACATGCCACTAATACATATGTGAAATCGAAGCACATAAGAAAAGGACATAAGCTTACAGCATTCTGCCCAAGAACAGTGCACAAGATAGCATCAGATGCATTTGCACGACAGGCCCGGACCATATATGTTGGGTCAATGTACTTAATATCAGCTGGAACACCAATGTCCTTGAAATGTTTCTTAATCTGGGAAGTGGTAACAGTGCCATCAACACATTAAATTATATGTAAAAATTGACAAAAATATCAACAACAAAAAAACTGAGCAATACCAATGTTAATCGGTAAAACTTTATGTAAGAGAGAAGACAATGTGGTAATCTTAGTTCAAAGCAGGTAAACGTTCCCATCATGAAAGAAGAGAAGTTAGTGACTAAATTATTGCTGATGTAAAGAAAAAGAGGCTCATTAATTATGCACTGTCAGCGGAAAATAACTCGTGCAATCCTGACCGTGGTTTGCAAAACTGGTGTCAGACCTATCTGTGCAATCCTAACTAGGATGAATAACACTAACAAGTTCCATTTGTGCCACATCACTAGTGCAAATAAGCTCAGACATGCAGCTCTAAAAACAATGACCAAAAGTTCTACCCGTCTCTTTTAATCGAAACACGATTGGAACTGACAACCTTCTCATAGTTTTCCAATTACCCAGTAGATTGTGAATTGGTATGCAAACTGCTCTGTTTTAGGAGCATATATGTTTTGCCATAAGATGAAACACTGGTGACAACCAGCACAAATCGTTCAAACGAAAGCACAAAGAAAGGCCCTCGATTCTACCAATTATAGCAGGCACCATCCCTCACAAAAGCCAAACAAGGTAAAGCAGGTACTAGCTTCAGCAGGAAGGTTACCAGATGATTTCAAGCACTTATCGTCATCTCAGATAGTAAATACAAAATATATTTGCAAATGGGGTTTAATCTGAGCATATACCTTTTGTTGCATGTGAACACCAAAGTCACTAAGTATCACATTTCCTGATGCATCTGTCGCATTAGATTTCTGCAATAAATCCTGCAAGAGCAAAGCCAAGAACCACATCTCAAATTTCATCCATTTAATTGAGGATACAAGAGTTATTGAAGACATCAAGTCAAGTAGGTATAACCTCAAGACACATGCAATACATCATACCTGTCCAGCACCTTCAGCAACACATACTACACAAAATCCCTTGGTTTTCAGTAAATGCTCAACGTGTGCCAAAACACCATGCTCTCCATCGAGTGTAAAAGATACCTTCACTCGGATAGCATGCTTCTGTCAGTAAATGTTAAGCAAAGACAAATTTAAAGATCGCTCAGCTTAGTTTTTGCAGTTGCACACCTCAGGTATTAAGCAGACATCAATCTGTCCGCTAGAAAGAGAAGCATGCATGGCTATGAACCCAGTGCTTCTTCCCATTAATTTGACCAATCCAATTCCATGATATGCACTGCGTGCCTAAAGATAGAATAAGGAATTAGTTAAATAAAGAGTAAATCATTTAATCATATATCAAATTTACTTCGCTTGGACTTCCATGTCAAAACACACTAACAAATGAGACATTAACCAACCTCTATATAAGCAGAATTGATTGCACGTTGAGCTTCTTCAACAGCTGTATCAAAACCAAAAGTCTTGTCCATGAAAAGTATATCATTATCAATTGTCTTTGGAACAGCTACAACTGAAACTTTCAGTTTTCTCTTACGACACTGCAAACAAGAAAAAATCATAACCAATCACATCCCATGAAACACATATTGTCTTTTTGCCAGTAGAAAATCAGAAAGATTTAAGCCAATATAAAGCACAGAACTATAGGATCATTTAGTTCTGAAAAAATTTATCATTAAGTATCACGCTGATTGGAGTAATTCAGGCCATGGTTTATCATTAAGCTGTGCAGATTAGAGAAAAAATATTGTTATATTTTCTGACTTTTCTCAATACTATTTTGTTTTTTGCTCCATAAATTGCCTTTGTAGTCTCAGGTATTTGTCATAATGTGACACTGGTCTACCATTAGGTTGTATAAGAGTCCGATTACTACACTACACTTTCCAGATCGTATAATTAAATGCACCATATCCAATCATGTCCAACAGTCATAAGGAAAAAAAGAAGCAGAAAGGAAATCCAATATAGACGTCTTAACCTCCTCGTGGATAGCATTAGCTCCTGCATGGCTACCATTTCCTCCAATTACAAAGAGCATATCAATTCTTCTGGCCTACAAACACATGATGATCATGTAAATAACAATGGAACATCAATACCGTACATTAAAATCTTTCATTCAGACTGTTTACCTGTATACTATCTACAATCTCACTAGTTTTAGCTCCTCCACGGGAGACGCCTAGGAAACTTCCTCCAGAAAGATTTATGTTTTCCACCAAATCACGTGAAAGCTGAAGGTTGTCACCAAAATGAAATTCCACAAAATAATGAGCACTAAATCGCTTACCCAACCTGAGGAAATATGAAGACCCATCCTTACCGGCATTTCTTTTAAGCCTTTTTCAAAGAATCCACGATAGCCAAACTGAATTCCGACAATATTCTTAACCCCATAGATCTCCAGGGTAAATACGATCTATAAACACAATTGACATTGGTGAATGTTGTCAACAAGTGAAGTGAAAGCCAGATGTAGACACAGCAAAAGATCTTCATGAGGCACGACAACAATTTAAACTTAAAGAATGAAATGAAGTTCGTTTACCAGATTGCATTTTTAGACATTCATACTGAGATCCTCGACACAGATCGATTCTGGTCCAGGATAAACAAACATCCTAGAATGTAACTTTAATTCCTAATCACCAAGTAAAGAGCATCCCCACAAAAAAGAAATTACAGTATGCCACTCCCTTCTTTGGTATCTAATTGAATGGTTTTTGTTAGCACAACTATAAGCACTGCTCCTACCCCTAGACTGGTAAAACACACCAACCTTCACAAGCATAAATGCACCATATATGGCTGGATATCTGAGCAGAAACTCGAAACAGCGATACCGTGAAGAAACCAAATCACTTGAATAATATTGAAAGAACAATACCTGCCTAATGACATCATTTAAACCGGGGCAGAGCCCTCCACAGGTAACAATGGCTGCTTTTACTTCCTCGGGTTCATAATATATTTCCTTACGAGGCCCTGCGCGATGCACCCTATACAAAGCAGATACCAATGTCCCATCAATGTTTCATTGTTAGAAGGTAAAAGATACAAGAATATAGCAATTGATGACATTCAAATATCAATTGTTCCTTACAAGGTCATATTCATCAACTGATAAAGGAAAAACGGACACAGCGTAACTTTCTCATATCATGTCATGTGAAAAAGTAAAGGTAACTTACGTCATCAAACAGAGAAAGTAACTATATCAGAGCGTACCAATGTTCCATCCAGCTACAATCAGGATCAATGCACTCAGCTCCAGCAGAAGTAGGAGAGGCATACTTAATCACCTAGAGAAACATACTATGTGAGTT
Organism: Alopecurus myosuroides; assembly: GCA_028641055.1. Classification (NCBI taxonomy): domain Eukaryota; kingdom Viridiplantae; phylum Streptophyta; class Magnoliopsida; order Poales; family Poaceae; genus Alopecurus; species Alopecurus myosuroides. Next base: position 229,352,361 of record CM054063.1, on the reverse strand, counting down.
CAAAATGCAACCAGTGTAGAAAAATTAAAGCTTTTAGCTGAAGCACCTACTAATATGATCTGTACTATTGGTGGTTTCTAAAGTTACCCTCAGCAGTTTACAAAGGCAGCAAATAGTTCGAAACAAAGTGTGCACATGCACATTAGTGAAGATTATACTGTGAAGATTCATGAATGAAAATAATTATACATGGTACAACCAACTTCCTCACTACATGGACCATTTCAACATTAGTTATCCTGAGGTACATTTCACATGTATCAATTAACATATCCCAAGGAAACAATTATTTCACATGATATCTTCTCAATACTGACCTTCAGAAGTGCTCTGTCATCCTTATTAACGTAGCCATTCCACATATCAGGTGATGAACCATCGACATCGCCCAAGGGAGTTCTGTCAGTAACACATTGTTAGTAAAAATGAGGTAAATAGCTAGTGCTTTATGTTTTCAGAAACAAGCCAGTTATAGATGCAGCGAGGGAACCTGTTTTTCTTCAGAGAAAATGTAGTTAGTCTTGGCTTTAAATCAAATATATCTGTAATATGTGGCAAATTGAAACGCTTATCCCATTCCTCCTGATACTTCTGCTTCCAGGAAGGATCAGTGAAATCCAAGTCTAACTTCCCGGAAGTAGCTCTCACATGCAGTGCTGCAGAGCCACTTCTGCTCCTTCGTTCATGTAAGTGAGTGAAACCATACTGACACTGGTCCCTGGTTGAGTGCCCCCGCAGTTGTTGTGCGGTACAGGCACTCGTGCTTGCTTTGAAAGCAACGGCCATCCCAGATAAGGGCATGAAAATAACAGTGGACCCCCAATCTGCAGTAGAAATTTATGTAGACTTGATACTTCATCCTTACTCAAGCAGGAGGAAAAAGGGAAGGCAGGATCTGACATTTGAGTGCAATATAAACAATGAGCTGGTTCCGAAAATAAATAAGCAAACCTAGACCACACATCATAAGCCCATCCGAGCACGCATTATCAGCTGTTGCAGCAGCCCATCACAATGAGCTGGTTCCGAAAATAAATAAGCAAACCTACACCACACATCATAAGCCCATCCGAGCACGCATTATGAGCTACTACTACGTAGTAGTAAGAAATCATGTCCTTTCCGGTGTGTGTGCATTCCAGGCTCGAAACCCGCAGCAGCGAAACACGATTACACGAATCGAATCGGATACGCTAGGGATGGCCGAAACCAACCACCCTCCAATCAACCCCAAACTCTAGGTAAACATTTCTAGCCAACCGAGGCACCGAGCACACGCGCCGACGTCGGGCAGTGAGTCGCGTCCCTCGCTAACGTCGAGACGAGACTTCCGCGATCGACGAGGCAAAGGCGAGCGGAGCCGGGGATCCACCGGAGCAGACGGAAGCGCGCGGGGTGCTGGATTTGGAGATGAGCAGGCGGCCTACCTGTGGCCACGAGCTGGGGCGGCGAGACGAATCGGGGGAACGCGGCGTGCCTCTCCTCCGGCCTCCGGGCTTGGACTTTGGAGCCGCTCCACTTGGCCTCGTCGATGGGTTGGCTGATTTGGGCGCCGCGCGGCGGAGAATCAGAAGGGAGCGGACGGAGGAGGCCGGTCTACCAGGTGGCGGGGAGTTGCCTCCGTGGGCTCGGTGCATTGACCCGACCCGCCGGAATGGAGGCGTTTTCTTCGGGTCTCGGGCACTGGGGCCGAGAACACGGACCGGTCCACGAGATGTCGAGATCCCCAACGGCAGACATTTTTTTCTCGTCGCATCAGCCGTGATGATCATCCCGTCACAGAACGGTCTGTTGGATTACATGGGCTTAGCAGTATGTGGGCCTTAGTCCAGACCGGCCCAATACTAAGCTCTGTCCAGCGCAACGAGCTGCACGGCCCATCCATGAGACCGCCCGATCACGTGAAGAAAACTTACTACTGTATACTTCAAGAATCTTGATGCAATAGAAAGAGCTTTCCTTACCTATGCTCGTACGATACCTAGGCGACCCAGGCGACTCGGCGACTAGGGTTTCAATACTTTCACCGGCGATCTAATCTCCGGCAAACGGGAGAGCTCTGCCCCAGCGTTTTCGATCAATCCTTTCCCCTGATCAGGCTGATTAAGGGGTCGGCTTTGTCTGACTACCCAGCCTTTGTGTAACCTAGTTTAGGGTCTAGGCGAACGATCGGCATGGCGGCAACTGAGAAGAGGAGAGAAGGCAGTGGATCGGGGGTAGGAGGCTGACACCACCCCTAGAGGATCTGCTACGTAGCCTGAATCTGAAGGAGTATGACATCAAGGGAATCTCCGTTGCAAAGGAGGAAGCACAATCGCTCAAAGAAGGGGCGAAGTGGGTTGCGGTGATGAAACTGCTGTCCCCAAAACCGTTCAGCGCAATCTCCCTGAAGAAGACGTTGCGTTTTGCGTGGGCTCCTGCACAGGAAGTAACTTTCAGAGATCTTGACGATAGAAAGTTCATGGTACAGGCCAACTGCCTGGATCACTGAACAAGGGCCGTGGATATTCAGGTACCATGGTCTACTTATTGAGAAATATGATGACAGTTGCAAGGCGTCATCGGTCGAGTTGAATAGAATCCAAGCATGGGTGCAAATCCATGATGTACCGGAGATGTTCCGCAAGAAATCGATCATCACTAGCCTGGCAGGAAGTATTGGAGAGGTCATCACGGCTGATCTGACTAGCTCGATGGTCGTAGATGATTTTGTGCGTGTTAGGGTGTGTCTTGATGTCAGGGAAGCACTCACCCGTTTTGTCTCTATCACGCCGGAGGGACAAAGTGCGGTTATTATGCGGGTTAAGTACGAGAAAGTACCTCGTTTTTGTGTTGTGTGTCGAATGCTCGGACATGTCAAAGAGGAATGTGGAAGTGGAGTTCACCAGGCTGGTACGGAGGGTTTTGGCATGTGGATGCTAGCGGATACGGCGTGGAATCTCTCTCTGATTCATGATCAGTACTCGGCGCCTCCCCAATGTCCTGATTCTGGTAGAGGACGTGGTGCGGCGGGTAGAGGAGGAGGCCGTGACAATGGACGTGGCCGAGGTCAATGG